>CM034309.1:36212484-36709562 GCA_019925795.1 Dendrobium chrysotoxum | reverse complement strand
TCCTCCAGACGGTGTCCGGTGACCGTACAGAATAATTTCTCCTATTCGAAGGTTGAAGATAAAGGGAGGAGAAAAATCTACTAATTCAGATACTCAATAAGACAAGATAGAGAAACACTACTGGAGTTATATAGAAAGAATACACTAGAGATTTAAAATAGTTTACTACTGCACAGTGCAAAGATGAACTATTTTGTTATTTATTACTTTTTTTTTTTTTTTTGGTTATGATGATCAATGCGTGATAAATTTTAAGCTTTGTCGCTTGAATTCTTATCCATAGAAAAATAATATTCTCCATCTCTTTGATCATTGATTCTTTCCCTTAATATGAATGTTTTAGAGTTATAGTAGGTCTTCGAAAATTCTTTGGATGGATTGTTGCAATGACTTGGTTCTCCGGAGATGGATAGTAGTCAAAGACAACAAAATAGTGCTATATGTCTTCTGATTATTTTTTGGGATATTTAGATCAATTAAGTTAAATTCATATACACATCATATACGCAACACTCAAATCTAAGACCTCTTAGCTGATAGCTAAAACTCTCAACCAACGGACCAAACTGAGCTGCGTCCATTTTTAATGTGAACAATATTTTTTTTTTTGAAAGGGTCTAGCCCAAATTTTATTCAATAAAAGAAAATTACGAACCGAGCAAAGACAAAATACACTTACAACATTAGAGAGCAAAAACTCCAAAAGACGAGCTAAGATGACAAAACCACGAAGCATAAATGAACCCAAAAAAAATAACGAATGCTACAACCCATACGGACATATAGCACTAACTTGTTGGTTGAAGGAACCAAGGGTGTAGAAAAGTTGAGTTGAGCTCGAGTCAGTCCTAACTTGAGCACGAGCTCAAGCTTTATTATACGAGTTTGAGCCAGCATATTTATTATGAAATAGAAAAAAATGATTATGATTCAAATAATTATTATAATAAAATAATTAAAAAGAGAAATTAGAAGAAAATAATAAAGAATTGCTTATTAAAAAAAAGAGATGTGATTTTTAAGTATTTTTAGTAACTTTGTACTTAAAATTCTTAATATTAATATATATTAATTATATTTTATATTATTATTTTTTAAATAAGCCAAGCCGATTTGTGAGTTAATGAGTCCAGCCGAGGCTGCTCAAATTTAGCTTATTAGCTCATTGAGCTCTGCTCACAAGTCATTTATTAACCCAAGCCCAAAAGAACTCACGAGTTAGCTTGACTCACCTAAACCGCTAGAAGGACCAGATCAAGGTCGATGTGTTCCAACCAGCTAGTCCAATTCTATTGAGCTACAAGCCGAAGAAGACTTTTGGTTTAACAATAGATGACTAGATGATAATTTGTTCTTTTAAAAGTATTAAATAGAAATTTAGTAAATAATTCAGATAATCTCAAAGTTAATTACTATCTAATCTATATGCAACTCTCAAACAATTAAAATCAGCATAAACATCAATTATAAAGTAAACAGAATCTCAAATAATTTCCCGACTCCTCGGACCTCTTTGACACGAGAAATTATTACGTGCGGAGTCCAGACGTAGAGTTACGTTCAGACTCCAATAAAAAGGTGACATGTGGTCTTATATCATAAATTATATATACAATATATATAAGTTTGTACATACTGTGTTCATAAATTTTATAATTTATACACAGTATGTATAGCTATATACAGTGTGTATAAATTTTTATATATTATGTACAAGATGGTTGCTTGCTCCTAATTCTCTCCTTCTCGCCCATCAGTTCACACGTGTAAGGACAGCGTGTGCAGTCTAATTAGCTAAACGGATGCATGCATCTCCAACGAAGCCACGACAAGCAAGTAGAAGAGTTCAGACTTCAGATAGGAGGGCGGCAGTTTCCAAGGTGCGAGATTCACGATACCGATCAGGAGAGAGAGAGAGAGAGAGATTGTGGGTGGGTGATGAAAATAGATGTTTTTTATAGTCTTGTGAAAGCGGCAGGAATATGGAACCAATTATCTTGTTCTCTTGCTCCATATTATATTATCGTGCTCCGATTCTTCTAATTCTTATTTAATTATGTCTTATTTGTTATCTCATAAATCACTATCGTATGTAAAGTATTTGGATATATGCGATTTAACAATTTCAAATTAATTAATTTAACAAATTGTAATGATTTTTTTAGTATTTCAAAGTCAACTTGGATTTGTCAACTCTCTCTCTCTCTCTATATTTACTAAGAGACTGTTTGGACGGCTAAGATATTTAAAGTTGGTTATAAGGTTGTTGTGACAAATTTTTTTTTTAAAATTTGATGTGAATATTATAAAGATGTATTTTTAAAAAAAATTAAATTGTTGTTTTCTTAAAGTTTCATTTGGGATAATTTTCTTGTTATTTTGTTCTCTCACTGTAATCATAATTTCAGTTTGAGCATTATTTTTTCTTTGCTTTCAAAAAATTTTTGTTCTACGAAACTGCTTTCTACAATAACCTAAAAAAAATCACTTTCTATACAACAATTTTATAAAGCAGTAAGAAATGATATCCCAAATAAAGCCTAAAGCTACTACAAATTATCAACATTGGTTATTAAAAGTAACTTCTCACCACATAAATTATTAGAAAACAGTGAAAAAGCAACAAATAAGTAATACCCAAATAAAATTATAGTTACAATCTGAAAAGCAAAATAGTTAGCGAGTTGTCACAAAAAAACCCTAAATTTATAATCTTTAATAGAATGGAGTTAAATATTAATTCAATAGATATTTGTTATCCAAATATTTTAAGAGAAAAACTAAGCCATTATATTTGAATCAAATTTTATCAATCCATTCAAATTTTCTAAGCATATATTTATTATTGCACTCAATTTCAAATAAATTTTAATTAGAATATCATTATTAATTTTTTTTTCATCAAAAGTAAAAAAAGTTCTTACTAAAAAAAATAAAATATATAAAAACTCAAAAACTAATAATTAATGTTTTCATTTTTATTTAATTTTGACCATGATTTTTGTCTATCCTCATAGAAAAATATCCATGAAGACTATTTTATCTATTTATTTAAATAAAACCAATTTAAAACAACAAGATTATCGCCAAAAGACCTATGATGTATTAGCTAATTAAATAATGTTCATAGTCATTTCCTCCAAGCCTATATTGATGTGCACATAACACTTTGGCACGTGGAGTTATGTGGGTTCATATTCTACTATCCGACCAATTATAGCGTATCACAGTGCTCATTAAATTTTTTTTTTTCAGTGATTTGTAAAGTGAAAGCCTGACCTCGTCAACAGATTATTATTATTAATATTATTAATAATAATATTATTATTATTATTTTGATATATGTCAATTAAAATAGGTTCATACACACATCATATATATAAAATTCAAATTTAAATTCTCTTAATTGGTAGTCTAAGCTTCTAACCAGCAGATCAAGATGAGCTGTGTCAACTGATTATTTCAAAGTGCTGACAGTATTTTTTAATTGTTTTTTTTAATAATTTAAAATATGTTTAACTTAAATTCTTTTACTGAAAAATTATTTTAAAAATAAAAAAAATTTAAATTACTTTTAAAAATAATAAAATAGCTGTCCCATATGAAGCCGGAGTCTTTATTTTGTTATCTTTTTGCTTAATTATTTCTGGGTATAGTTATGATTATTATACAAAATATGTCTTACTTTCAATAAATCCTTTATTTATAGAAAATAATTATTTACCTTTCAACTGTATTAATATTGAGTATATTGAAAGCAACAAGCAATAGGTTTTATTTTTATCCATTGTACGATGGATTTTAGTTAAATTTATTATGCGTGAATGATTAAATTGAAAGTGATGTAGTTAGAGATGGTATAACTATTTTAATGGAAATTTTCAAGCTTGGGCTTCGTTTGAGATAGCTTTTTTATTATTTCTTAAAATAGTTTTGTAGTACAAAAATTAAATTTTTTATACTAAATAGTTGCTTTAAAAAATAGAAAGAAAGTTATCCCAAACAAAATTTTAGTCAATATATTTTAAAAGTTGGTAGGCTACCCCCCACATCTTTGTGTATGGGGATAATATTTAAACATTGATTGAATTAAGTGATATAAAAAGTATTTTCAACATTTGTTGATGGAAAATGCTATATTGTTTAGCTCATAGTAAAAAAAAATAAAAATGCAAAGTTATTTGATAAATTACATAATATTCATTAAATAATTTAAGATATTTCTTTTGGGTTATTTTTGGTGCATCATAATGTTTTTTTTATATTAATTACCATAGTCATTGTATTTTGGTTGATTTTGTAGTTTCTTTGTGAAAATATAATCAATATTGGTGATGATTTTTAAAGAAAGTTTATTAAATTTGAATCAAAATTTGGGCCTGATAACACTAAAGAGTAATACATTGCTTATATTATTATTACCCCTTATCCTATATGATTAAAAAATTATTATTTGTAAATTCATAGTGATAAATTTAATTATTTATTTACTCATTTCTATCCTAAATAAATACAAATTATTAGTAAGCTTGACTGCCTTTTTTTGAGGATGAGAGATTTAATTATTTTAAATCAATTATGAAATAGTAAAAAATGACATTTCAGAAAATATCGAGTGATTAAATTAAAGTACATCACATATATTTATAAAAAAAGTATTAAACATAAATTTATTAAATTTTTATTTAATTATTTATATCATATAGATCAAATGTTGCATATCATTGGCCCTATTTGGCATTCAACAAAAATGGGAGGCTAAATTGGAGGGCAAGAATGAGCACATTAAACATAACATTTACTCATCAATTTCATTTGTATTATTATCAATCAAATTATCAAAATTAGACAAAGAAACATCATCCATAGCAAAACAATACGACATCTTATTAGCCACGCAACATTTGGCACCCAAAAAAAGAACCGTACATATATGAGGTGGACCACACAACGAAGCACTCACCTACCACTACTACAAAACAACATCACATCACCTTACTTTTTATGGGACCATAACATCACCATCGATCAACCAATCAAATAGACAAAAAGACACAAAGTGCTTTAGAGCCACACACCCACATAATCTGATAATCCTATCCCTCCATATTGTTTGGACCTGTAAATTAATATATTTGCATGGGAGGTTTTAAAATTTGGATGAGAGATTTCAGATTTAATTAAAATTAAATTGAATTATTTAATATATATTAACCATTTTATTTTAATTTAAATAATATAATAATAACAAAATAATAATCTTTTTCTAATGTAATATTTTTAATTGATTCTGGCTGATTCTATTAAAAATAATTTTTAGAATGAATTGAACTGGTTGGAGGATCTATTTATGATTGAATTGGTGGGACCTGCTAGTCCGATTCGATTTTTAAAATCATCATTGCATGACAATAAATTCCTTCAAATAAGTAAACAAATGATGCATAAATGGAATATCAAAACGGTAATGTTGCAGAAATCATTTTTCCGTATACAATTGAAAAAGAAAGAGAATCAGTAAGAATCTTCATTGCCCTCTCTTTCCCATACATCTTCCTCTTTCAATCTACACAATATCCAACATCCACTGAATGTTCTCTCCACTGCATAATGAATAAAAACTCTCAAATAAACTCACTTCTCTTATACCACTTTTGGGCAGAAAAAATTTCAAACTCAACATATTGCATCAATCTAAATAATTTTACTAATTAATTCCCCACCCAGCTATTTGTTTCTTAAATGCCATAGCAAGACCTTTAATTGCTTAGCCCACAAGAGAGAGAACAGATCATTAGCTTATGAAATAGTTTGCAGCAATTAAGCATTACCCGCATTTACCAAACAAAAAAGCAATTTATTTCTAAGCTTGGTTCTCAGATGAAAGCATAGAAAACAATTGAGAGTAAATAATTAGACCACTCTAATGGTGCCTGGAGACAATGTTGATATGTTGCTGGGAGATTGCGGCGGCGCTATGCTGAGCTCCAAATCATTAGTGGCAGTCGTTGCAGAATTAACCAAAGTTTGAGGTGTGGCTGAAGATACAGATAATTTGAGTAAACTGGCAGCTGGTTCATCCGGAGTAACAATTGTTGAAATGAAGGATAAGGTGGGGTGGCCCAGGTCCTGTTTCAAACGCAAACATGTGAGAGTTCAAAATGAGAATATAAACGTGTGGAAAGATTGTTGCTGATAATTACCGTTGAACTAGTTTTATGGAGATTAGGGCTGCTGCTGCAATTTTCTGCACCGAGAGAGAGCGTTTGGAAAAAAGTGTAGGATGGGGATCCAGACTGCTGCAGTAATTTTGTTCAGATTTTAGGCTAGTTTACTATGTAAATTCAACAAATATGCTCTCTGAATGAATCCTGGGAGGATTAAAACTCAATTTAGTTGAATGTCAAGATTTACTGAATGGTGGTTTTGGCTGAGATGATCAGTATCTTCGAAAGTTCCATCAGATTTCTTCAATGGTGAAGTTGGGGTAGTCTGTGAGTTTTTGGCCTACAAAGAATAGAGTAATGATGAGGGAGCAAGAATAAAGAAAGGCAGCAGTGGCGAGCTGCCATGAGGAAATCATAAGATTGATTTTCATATACTTTATTGCTGATAACCACATCAAAGAGGCTGGATCTCCTTTTCTTTTTGTTGGGATTACTCTGCCTGAGGAAATATTTCTGGGCGTGGCTGGCTACCTGGGTTGGAGTTCGGGTCATCACAAAGTTTCTTGAGATCCCCCTCCAGTCGCCCCTCCCAAGCTTTTCCAGTCCAGCTAAAAATGTTCGATGCTCTTCTTCAGTCCATGGCACTCCTAAATAACAAAAATATATATCACTTTCAGTCTTTCAGAACAGCAAGAAAGAATCATACACCAAAGCTGAATGCACATGCATGACCACAGTTTAAAAAAAAAAAACTTTTGCAGCGGCAAGATAGAATTGCATATCCAGCATAGGAAAAATGCATGGTTAAAATTAAAATAGTTAAAATGCAGGATGGGTTTAAGAGCAATGGTTTTCCCATCATTAAGACTTAGAGATCATTAACATAGTCATAGAATTAGCCTTTCTGCAACGCAATGAGAATAAATTTTAGATTCAAGGTTGTAATAGAGAGATATCAAGACTCTACTACGAATAGAGGTTAAGCCTGAAGAGTAGAAGGGAAGAGGTAGAAGAATGAGTCAAAGTAATTCTCCTTGGTTCAATTAGTCTACAAAGATCCGATTGAACCCCTTAGAAAAAAAAGAGAGACAAATTGAGTTACATAGATGATTCAAAGAGTGAGAAAGAGATTTTGAGGAAAATCTAAGAGAGAAAAATGAGATTGAATTACAACGAAAAGTACATGATTGTGCTCCATTGATAAACCTACATTTACAGGTGAAGGACAAGGTCAGTAGTATAAAATTAGCTATGAAATAATTTACATAAAAATACATGACTAAGACTGTGTAGTAAGCAAATTTGACTTCTATCCAATTGTTAGTTAGAAAATTTGGATGAAATTTAGATTGATGGTGAGTATCTTTGGCAAGTTCTTCTAACAGTAAACCCCTAGTCAGATGGCGACTAGCCTTGGCGAATAGGTGACTTTATGAGTCCTCAATTGGGGCAACATCATAAGCTCAACATTGAGAGTACATCAAGTCCCTTAAGGCCATTGGGACTGCTTGACAATATGTGGTCTTAGGTGATTTGAGGCTTTAGACGATTTAAAGCGCTGGTGAGTCATAAATTGCAAGTGGTTTAAGTCAGTTCACAATCATTGATTTGTTGAAGCCCGTTTAGGCTCCCTTAAAGACTTTATTGACCTGATCTAGGCAAATATGGTTGTATAATAATGATGTGTTCATAACCCATTATCAAAACCTACAATGGAGGGCATGCATTGGATATGCCCTTTAAAGAACATCCGGTAGAAAATAGTGATCCTATCCATGTTAAAAAATAAGGAAACTCTTGCATCTTCTGCCATTATTGTTGTATGCTTAGAAAAGGATCATGACAAACTCATTACACTAACCACTTTTTGCCAGGAAAATCATTCCACCGAGATGTCACCCATTTGTAGATCGGAATAAAAATACCAGTCCCATAGAAAATAGAGGAAATGATGACACCATATTTTTTATGGTTGAGATATTAAAATGATCAAAAGTTGAGAGGGAACAAAAAAAAAACACAAAAGAACTATTAAAAATATTGCCAATTACAGAACCATATTAATCGTTACCAGGGATAATTAATCTTCGGTTACAAGCTGATGAAAATTTTATTGAGTGAATAATTTTTTCCACATAGGGCGCCTAAAAGAATCCTATCGTGAAAAAATCTCAACATATAAACATTACAAACAAAAAGATTTGCCCATCCTTGTGTGTTGTCAAGAGGGACTTTTTTTAAAAAAAATTGTAATTAGGTCTGAAGATGGTATGAACATAATAATTTGATAAACATAAGCATTCTGGAAGGCTATGGCATTGGAAAAAGGGAGAAGAACAATAAAAAAACAACTTAGGAGAACAAATTTTTTTTGGCATATCGACACAACCCGAAGCTCCAAAAAATGAAATCCAAGAAAAAAATATCAGATGAAAATTATGAAATATGATATATTGCAATAACCATTGGCACCATCTTTTTCCGGAAAAGATTAAAAAACGCGAGTAGTAATTCCAGCAATTAAATTGAATCCAGAAAACATTCACAACATACAATCACGTATTGAAGACACCGTCTTTCAATCAAACAGACGAAGCAATTATAACAAGAATAAAAATCTTTAAACCTTCAACAAATTTGTCCACTCAATTCTAGTCAAACACCAAAACCCATAATCTGAAGCACAAAAAGGGTGAAAAAAATAAACTAATTATAGCAGTAAAAATTAAAAATCCTTTTTCAAACAGCAGCCCAAATAAATAAACCGATAAACTAAATCCTAACAAAAATGCAAAAGTAGACGAATGAACGAATGATAACATGGTTTAAATCGGCCAATTACCTCGCTTCCTTTCCTGCCCTTCTCTCCTTCTCGATGACTTCGGCAGCCCACCATCTGATAGAAACCCGTCATCGCCGGCTCCATGATACCCCGATGAGGTCGCGCCGCACGCCCCCAGGTTCATCATGCTCTTGCTCTTCAACATACCTTTCTTCATCGTCTGTTCCATCCCTTCCCCCTTCAAATCCCTCGTCTCCACGCCTTGCTCCTCCCTCCTCCACGTCTCCCCATCCACGATCCTTACTCCAAACAGCTTCAATCCCTTCTCCTCCATCGCGCCCGCCCTAATCTCCCCGCTCTCTCTCTCGAGCGCGCGCTCTCTCTCTTTCTTATCGTCCTCTTCGTTCTCGGAGAGAGGAAATAAATCAGAGGAGAGCCGCAGTTAGTGCTCGTGCTTTCGGATCTGGTTATATACTGATATCCAAATCCGCAAAGTGGAAACTGCCAACGATGTTCTGGGAAAGTGCCGAAAGTGCCCTCATACTTAAGGAAAAGCTTAGCTAAGCCTGAGGTAATTGGACGAATATGGACACCTCCCGTAAGAATAACCGCTGAATGAGATTCTTTGCTGTTTTGCTAATTGCTACACGTCTTTGCTGTCTTTCCCAATTTCTAATAATCAACTGAAAATTAAGATGTTTAAATCCGGTCATAAAACTAATTATAGGCATTAATCCTAAAGAGCACGAGCCAGCTTTCAGTTAACGATGAAATCATAAACTTCATTAAAACAGAATACCAGGTTTGACTTTGCTTTCGTCAGCTCATTTGGTTATGATATTATTAGTCTATCCTAATTATATAAGATTGATATATCATCAAAATAACACCTTGATCGAGCACGAATCTCAAGGCAAATTCGCATAGAAAATCTCTAAAATTAAATTTGAGGCCATATGAACTCCAATTTAAACATACTTATAGTCGAGCTAAACGTGTCGAAAGACGAACCCAAAGACATCAAATTCGACCCAATCCGAGCTCAAATGGATCAAAATCATAGACATAAAAGAGAAATGGTAAGAGATAATATTTTTTATCTGATAAATCTAGAAGAAGGAAAAACCATGGGATCTAATCCAGTTGAATGATTCAACTATTGTTTATCACTGGTTACAAATAATGATGTTACTATGGGTAAGACATTCAATATAGTAAACATATAATATGTAGAACGTATTATGTGGTGGAATTTGAAAGAGCCTAGCGGCATGCGAGTTGTCGTTAAGAGATTATTTGCTTATTTATTTGATCATACTTCTTTAACAAGGGAGATCAAGGACTAAGAAGCATAGTAGAAATCTTAGTATTGACATCAAGAGTCAAGAGTTAGTGTTGATGACATGGTTCAATATTATAAGTGCAAACATGCATTGACATTATTATCAATGATGAGTGATCAAGACAACGGGCATCAGTGCATCTAGGCGGCAACGGTCAGAGGATCATTATTTGGTGGTGGTGATTGGATAATTATAGTTGGCTGATCGTGATAGGAGAATATTTGAAAAGCCATAGATGAGATCTGTGGCATGTTTAGTTCATAACAAACCCCTAAACTACAAGGAAAAGAGGAATTTGTAACGAGATCTTGTTGGGGAGGATATCAATGCGACTAACGATGTCAAGTCTCGAAATTCTTATTGACGAAAAAGAGTTGAGGAAGTTGAAACAAGAGAGGGAAATGAGAAGTTAACATAAGATGATATTTTTAAAGTAACATAAATAGTTAACCGTTATGTGAGTAAGCCGTAAAATTTTTTAAGTCTGTAAATATGATAATTTTGAATGTTATGTATGTAAATCCCCCAAATTTAAGATGTCGACTTGAATTCCATCCATTTTGAGCTGAAATTAGCTTACTTTTTTGATATCATATGTTGAACTAATCTCAATAAAATTGAAGCTCATCATAATAAGATTTATGTTAGAATCACTGGTAAGAAAAGATCGGTGTTTTGATCCAATCGCAGTTTATTTGCTAGTTAATGAACGGCAATCCTCAGACTTGACGAGTTGTTTTTCAACCAACACTTGTCTGGGCGAGGATCGGTGTAGCCGCGTAGCCAATGAAAATGGACTGACTTCTCGCGTTCACATCTCATTTGCTTTGAATTGAGATCTATTTCGAATCAATCTTATTTTGAATTTAGAGCAATTCTAAGTCTTTATTATTCGAGTGAGATATGACTCGTTAACTTTAATTTTTGCTAAAAATATTTGATAAGATCTTGATCAAGTTTTAGATGTTTTAAGAAAAATTCTTAGGCATAGTTTGGGATGGCTTTTTACTGCTTTGTAAAGCTACTGCAGAGAAAATAACATTTTACAGTTGTAGAAAATAATTTTCTAATAAAAAAAATAATAATGAAAAATTTGCGGTCAAATAGAAAATGTGGTTATGGTCTAAAAAATAAAACAGTAAGAATGATAACCTAAACGAAACCTTATGCTTCGTTTAAGATAGTTTTCTTACTATTTTCTAAAACAACTTTCTAGTACAAAAATTTCTTAGAAATTTTTGTATTGAAAAGCTGCTTTAGAAATACTAAAAAATTGTTTTAGAAAATAATAAGAAAACTGTCTGAAATAAAACGTTAGTCTTTACTTAAAATATAAATATATAATAAAGAAACATGTTTATATATTCATACATTTAAGATGTTATTTGGAATCATTTTTTCATTATTTGCTTTAATTTTAGGAGACATTTGAAAATCTAATACAATATAATATATATTCACGTATACTGAGTTTCTCTGATTCTCTCTATTTAGTTTTGGGATCAAAGGAGGAAGAGAAGACTATAAGAAAAAAAATATTTTGGGTAAGAATTCAAATTAGGTTAGGATGAATTTGTTATTCTTTAAATTTATTTGAAATAAATGAAATATAAGAATTGATTGATTGTTTATATATTACTCATCGTAAAATAATACAATAAATAGAATAATTCATTCTATGTCGAATTTTATTGGAATATTCTTAGTTTTTTTTATGTGCAAAATAATTTTTATTTACAAGATCTATTTTCTTTATAAAATTGGTTAGGCAAATTTTAGTAACTTTCATCATATAGTAGAATTATTTGCAATAGATCAGACCATCTGAGTTTTATTTCTTCCTATTTTTTCACATAAATATAACCTCTTCTAGCCATAATCCACTTATTTGTGCATTTAGAATGATAATTTCTTCCCTTTCTCTGCTCTTCTTCGCATCTGTTAGGAAGAAAGTGAAAGCCATCCGATCGGATCGATCCGAGCTCCCGCTCTCCTCTCCTTTCAATCGAGTATAACACTAGCGCCTCTTCTTATTCGACACCAAAAAAGGTGGCACTTGTATCCACCATGGCTCAACGTAGCTTGCCCATTGATGGTTAGGCCCCTCTGGTTAGGGTAGTGAGTACCCATCCTTGGCTCTATAGAGATGAAACTCATAAATATTTGATATTTATGCAATATTCTATAAATCAGAAGTCGCCATGCTACATGCTTTGAAATTGACAAACATTGTGCATAGGTAGACTCTGATTGGATTCATCTCTATCTCCATAAAATATTTAGCGAATAAATATTTAACAACCATAAACAAATAATTTTTGTTCATGAATAAAAGCAATCTATTATAGAAAAATATAGAAAAACAGTAATACTCCCAAATAATCATGTATTAAATAAATTTATAATAAAGTATCAGATGAGCATTTTATTTAGTTCTAATCTAGCTTTCTAGTGAGCTAGCTCATGAGTTTTAGATTTTGTTTGGATAATTTTCTTATTGCTTTGTTTTCAGACCACAACAATAGTGTTTGGCTCATACTTTATCGTAGCTTTCACAAAAAATTTTGTGCTAGCTAGGAAGCTGTTTTTCTTACAAACTTAGAAAATTTACTTTTAACAACTTTATCACCACATTTCCAAACATCTCAAACGAATTATTAAATGATGTTGTTCATGATCATAAATACATTGAACACTGAGTTGTTTAAGTTAGTTCATTTATCAATCAAGCATGTATATAAGTGTTCAAATATGTTCATTTACACAGCTCACCTTGGCTTGTTGGTTGAGAGCTTAGGCTTCCAACTAAGAGATATTGGGTTCGAGTCTTTGTGTATGAGATGTGTCTGTGAGTTTGCCTTAATTGACCTAAATGTCTCAAAAAAATTTTGTTAAGTTAGTTAAATAAAAGATTATGAACAAATTATAATCTAGCGGAGCATATATTAATTTATCGGTCATATTCATTCATTTGTAGCCTTAGCTAAGAGGACTATTAGCAGCATTTACAACACAAACTATAAGCAAAGCTCTCGTAATATAAAAATTGGATACATAGTGTGGCCTTTCTCGTTATATAGTAAATGATATATGAATTTTTATTGACCTTAGAAGTTCTTAGCCATTGTTGATCGGATGCATTTACATATTATCTTAGAGTTTCAAAACTATTTGAGGCTTATGATCTCAAATATTTAGACTGAATGTGTATTTGGAATACATTATAAACTACATATGATATATTTAAAATTCTAAAAAATTATTTGATTGCTTGAAAAAATAAACTCATAAAATCTATTTTTTTTATTTGATTATTTGTAAACTAGGGGTCTATTTGGGTTAACTTTCTAGCTACTTTTTCTTTTAAGGACCAAGCACTCAATTTGCTAGGCGAAAATCGCCGTCGCATCAGTACTTAATGCATTGGTGAAGGGACGAAAGACTTTGAAAGCATCAGCGAAAGTTGTTGAAAACTGGGAGAAAAAGCTGTGTTACTTGTAGCTCTTTTTTTTCTTTTTTTTTTTTTTTTGACTCGTTAAAAAAGATATTTTGACCGACCCATCTTTAGTGAAATGGAAGAAGTAGGAGAATAAGATGTCCTATTCACTAAATTCGCCAGAGTCCGAAAAATACCATGGATTGATGGGTGGTGAGGCCCATGAAGCTCCGGCGGAAAGCGAATGCTTGTTAGGCCGTATGCTCATGGGTGCAAGATTCTTCGAAAAAGCACGGATAATTTTATTTGGCTACTAGTTTCTTGCTGCCTTCTCACTATATTTCAGAAATTTTCGTGATGAAAAATTGCTTTATGCTAGTATCTAAGTTATTTTTCCTATAACAACTTCACGTTCAATTTTATAAAACGCTGACATATCCACTTAAATATATATTTTTATTAATATATTCTTTTAAATCAAATCTTAAAGAAAAAAATGCCGGTCATAAAATAACTAAATATCGAATTTCAAATTCATAAAAAATAAGCTTTTTGAAGCACTCTAGATTTAAAAATAAAAATATTTTATATTTATTTTACTTACATCAAATAACAAAAAAAACTCAAAATTCTTATAATATCCCCAAATAGATAGCCCTTTAGACTTAGCAAAATATGCTATCCAAAGTTTCGGGGGAATTCATCTGGATGGGCTTACCACTACGAGCAAAACTCAAGCAGCCCCTTCCTTTGGTCTGACTCGGCACAAAGGCTTAGCCAATTTAAGCGTACTCTGACATTGACTTGATCAGATCATGCCAAATTAAACTCTCATTAAATTATTTATAGCTGCTTGAAAATTTATTTTCTAGGTCAAAAATTATTCAGATAAAATTCTTTTACTAATCCAACACTTATATTTTATCTTATGATTCCGCAAACCTTTTTTGGTTTAGCACATTTTTAAATCCATAGATTTTTTCTGCTTATTGTAAACAATTGCTAATGCCAACGATTACTTTCATGTTTAAATTAGTAAAAAATTACACATCTCGAAGACTTTCTTCTCCGAAACCAATGGGAAAGAGAAGAGAAACTCCTCACTGAGGAGGTGGTTGCACCTATGTGTAATTTTTTTTTTTTGAGATATTTAGATCAATTAAGGTAAGTTCATACATACATCATATACGCACACTCGACCCCAATATCTCTTGATTGATAGCCAAAGCTCCCACAAGGTGAGCTACGCGTACATATTTTTTTTAAAGAAACTATATAGGTTTCATTTGGGACAGTTATTTAAAAGATTTTTAAAGAAACTTTTTAGTTTAATTTTTTTTTGAATTAGAGATTTTGTACTAAAAAAGCTATTTTAAAAAGCAGTAAGAAAATTATCCGAAACGAACCCTTAATTAAGCTGCCCTAAGAAAATTTTATTTTTATTATCATTTTCAGGTGAAATAGTGCTATAGATAACTAATTTGAAATATCTTAAATTTAGATGGAATACCTTATGAATGTCATTACTATTGTTGCGGGCTAGAATATTCACGTTAGTAAAGTACGAAAAACTTCATGTCTTAGTGTTGGACCAGTATCCAGCACACAAACAGAGAAAAAAGAAACACAAGAATTTTTTACGTGCATGAAAAACCCTGAAGGAAAAAACCACCGGGCCACGCCCAATTGAAGCGATTTCACTAGTGTTTGAATAGATTACAAATAACTGATTCGTCCTTGAAATTGAGGACGATCAGATTACAACAGTCAACTGTTGGATTGAAATCTAGTGACGAACAAAAATCAGACTGAAATTCGGCGACATTCGGTGGTCGAGCAAAAATCTTGCGTTAGTTGGGGGTCGGGCGGTAGTCCAACGACAGCTGGTGGTCAGGCAAAAATCTGACGTCAGTCGGTGGCCGGGCAGAAATCTGGTGTTAATCGATGATCGGGCATAAGTTTGATGTCAATCGATGATCTGGCAGAAGTTCGATGTCAATCGGTGACCAGGCAGAAGTCTGGCATCAGTCGGTGGCCGGTAGAAGTCCGGCGTCAATTTGAATGAGTCAACTAGTATTTGCAATTGATTACAAATAAGGCCCTTCCTTAGGAGGAAGGCTTTGGCTCGATGTAGCAAATATACATCATGTAGACGGTGGGAGTTAGAAGAATCAGTGTTGATATGTCCGTTTGGTCGACATGACACTAGTTAGTGAGTGATGTAGGTCAGAAAGACCGTAGTTGGATGATAGTGGTCAGACGATAGTGGCCCGAAGGATCGTAGTCAGGCGACAGAGGTCGAAAAGACTACAGTCAGGCGACTGTGGTCGAAATGCCCGTAGTCAGATGATGGTGGTTAGAATGACTGTAGTTGGTTGGCGATGGTGGTTGGAAGAACCATAGTCGGCGGGCAACAGAGGTTGGTAGGACCGTAGATGGCGTTGGTGGTTGGAAGGACCATATCGGTGGGCTACGAAGGATGGGAGGACCGTAGTTGGCGAACGATGGAGGTCAGAAAGATCGTAGTTAGGCGACGGTGGCCGGAAGGACTGCAGTCTGGTGACGTTGGTCGGAAGGACCGTAGTTGGCGATAGTGGTTGGAAGGACCGTAGTCGGCATGTGACGGAGATTTCTATGGTCCGAAGGAGGTCAAAAAGATCGAGGTTGGAGGACGACGGAGGTCAAAAAGATCGTAGTCAGACGATGGTGGTCAGAAGGATCGTAGTTGGCGGACGACGAAGGTTAGAAAGATGATAGTCAGACGATGGTGATTGGAAGGATTGTAGTCAGGCGATAGTGGTTGGAAGGACCGTAGTTGGCAGACGACGGAGGTCAGAATGATTGTAGTCAGGCGATGATGGTCGGAAGGACAGTAGTCCGGCGACGATATTCAGAAGGATCGTAGTTGACAGGTGACGGTGGTCAGAAGAACCGTAGTTAGCAGTGGTGTTTGGAAGGATCGTAGTCAGCAGGCGATGGAGGTCGAGAGGACTGTAGTCGACATGCGACGATATTTGGGAGGAGATTCGACATTGATAGCATCCAGGAAGAGTTCTTGCGATAGCCAAAGAATGAACGGAAGTTCGATGACTGCTAGTTATCGGGAAGAGATCTGGCGATAGCCGATGAAAGGGCGGAAGTCCAACGACGATCGGTGGTTGGGAAGAGATTCAGCGGTGGCCGACAAATGGGCAGAAATCCAGTGACGGTCGAGAAGAGATCTCACGGCGGTCGCATTTGGGAGAAAGCCTGACGACGGGCAATGGTCGAAAATAGATCCAGCGGTGGTCAGCAGCAAGAGAAGTCCCCAAGTTCTATCATTCTTCTCTTTCTCTTTTCCACTTTTTTTCTCCTCCCCCTCATGTGAAGAATGACATGTCTATTTATAATTTTTTTTGGAGTGACATGGCTAGTAAATAGAGAGAAGATCAAGGGCATGTTGGGAGTGTTCTATCGGACGGCTCACAGTGATCCCTTTGATTATGAAGTGTTTATCAAGCATTTAGATGCCATAGAGATGTCATAATTGAGTGATATTAGGTTCGTTGGATTCGTCTCGTCAAGCCGCTTGATTCGATTATAAGCATGCCATTTTTGGATATCATTCGGTAGTCTAATCAATGCTTTGAAGCTTTTAAATAAACTTTGGACCTTTGATTTGGACTCATTTTGGCTCGGATTGGGTTAAATTTGATGTTGTTGGGTTCGTCTCCTTGAGATGTTCAATTTGACTATAATCTTGTTGCAATCATAGTTTGGATGATCCTAAATTTTAATTTTTGAAATATCAATCTCATATATGCATTGAGATTCATGCCCAAATCAAGACGAATTTTTGGCGACATATCAATAGTAGCTTAAAATATATACAACAACTTTATTTAAAAGCATATTTATATTATGCTTAAAGGAATATAAAAATTGTAATTGTTTAATTAAAGAGTAGAACGCATTGATATATGTTAATTGGATGGCTAAAATGAGTGTTATCATGATTTTTATATTATTAGAATAAAACATTCTATCATTATAATATGCGAATTAATTATGTAAATAAGTCTAAAATTAATAAATGTGTTATTCTGAGAATTTACATAAATCATATTGTTTATAAATTTTATTCATTTTTTCATCTTTCATATAATTAAAATTTTATGATCCTTTTTAAAATATTCTAAAATTATTTATGTTATTAAAAAAGCAGATAGAAAATCTTAAGCTTCATTTGCGACAGCTTTCTTACTTCTTAAAATAGCTCTCTAGTACAAAATTTAAAAAATTGTATTAAAAAATTATTTTAAGAAGCAGTAAGAAAGCCGTCCCAAACGAAAGCTTAGCCATTGTATGAGAGAGATTTTCACACACCCAAGTGAACAATATTGTTTAATTCATTTGTAATTTATATCTAATTTGTTGGATTTCTATTTGTCATTTTAAATTCTTATGTTTTTAATGATTATTCTATATAAATACAAATTGTCTTGCATCAAATTAACCTATTCATCGATGTTAATGTCAAATAACATTAAGGCTTAGGATAAACTATCTCTATTACCCTAAATATTATATATTATTGAGGTGAAAATGGTTAATAGTTTTTAATGCTATAACTTATAAGATATAACATTTATTTACAGAAAAGTAAAACAATTGTGAGAAGGTATGAGATTTCTACGGTGTGATAAAAATTTTTTTTTGGGACATTTAGGACAATTAAGGCAAACTCACACACTCCTCACCTTCGTAAGACTCGAACCTAAGACCTCTTGATTGGTAGCTAAAGCTCCCAACCAATGGACCAAGATGAGCTGCATCCGCGTGATAATATTCAAACATAAATGTTGCGGAGCTAAACATTACCTCTTATTTATTTATTTTGATTTTTTTGTGGATTTAATAGTAAAATCACACATATCTTATATGTAAAGACATTTTGATTGAAAGCTTAAGCTACCGCCAATAAATTGAGATGGAGTGCATGATAACCATTAATTTCAAAAGGAATATGCTTTTCTTGCTATGATGAATCCAATATTTAATAAAAAAATTGCTAAAAAAGTGATGTGATGATGTATTGAAACTTAATATAAATATTTTGAAAAATTTTAAATTAAAAAAATAATTATATTTTATACTTGTTTATAAGTTTTTGTTCTTTAGTATTTTATCTTTTTCAATTATCACATGATATTGGAAAAACAGTTTAATGTTGATATATTACTAGAAAATTAGTTTGATCAATTATCAATCATAATGTAATATTTAAATTAAAAATTATTGGAATTAAATTCAGGACTATATAAACTATGATTTCAATTTTCAATAAACTTATAGTTGAATTGAAGATTTCGATTTGATAAGCCCAATGACGCTAATATGCTCTTATCCAAGTCCAAAATGAGCTCCGATCAAACACTTGAATTGTAGTTTAATTTCCATGACACTATTTAGACCAAATGATCTGCAAATATTACGTGCTTAAAGTTGAAATGAGTGCCTCAATAAGAGAAGTATAACGAGCCTAGAGTCACTCAATTTTGATGTCATGAATGCATTAAATGCTAAAAAAATAATTTATGATTGAAGGACTCAACATGGACCTTCTGATGGAGTGTTGGGAGATTTTTGTTAAAATTATTAGAATATAACTACAAAAAATTATAAATAGACTCATTCTTCGCATATAGAGAACTTGGATATCCGAAGAAGTCCAAAACCCTATCATATGATCAATTTTGACGAGCATCGCTAGTAATAGCCTTCACTCAACCATCATAATCAAACATCTGTAACCTAATCTTCATTGCTCGATTGTCATTACATTGCCTCATCACCTTGTTATCACAGTTTGAATGCCATTATCTAACTACCACTGCTCAACTATCATTGCTTAAGTGCAATCATTTGATGACTACATGCTGACTACCGTCATCCATCGAAGACATTGGCATCAATCAACTACCATTTATCTCTTGACTAATATTATCACCCTTCATTGCTTCTACAATATTCTCCACTTCAGCCACATAATGCTAAACTTGGGTTCCATGCTTTTTAATATCATATTTTCTAATAAGGAGAACAGTGAACTTCCATGATCTTCACTTATACAGTGGATTATAGAGCGTACTCGCAAATCAATTAATATCATAATAATGTGATTCTAAAATTTTGAAGGTTAGCAATAAGTTTTGAGTCTTCCTTTCATTTCTCAACTTCCCTACACATATTATATGAACTTAAGCGATCATGAAGCTACTAAAAAAAATTCAAGCACCAAATTTATTTTCTCAAAGATACCTTACTACGAGCGGCTATGAAAGTTTCATATTCTAAAATTTTCCTACCTAAATTAGGTTATTAAGAAGTACTCAAAAGATTTACTAAACAAATTTTAAATCAAACAATTACTCATAAGCTATCTCATTTATAAATTGCATTGCTTAAATTCCTAACAAAAAATTATTTTGAGTTAAAAGAAAAAATATTGAAGGAAGAAATGGAATATATGAGACCTAACAAATTTTGTAAGTTCTCCTAATGAAATTTGAATTGTGATTGTTAAAGAACCTGAAAAAAGATTTCAAAAGAAAAGAAATACTCACAAAATTATTCATTAAATTAAGTGACTTACTTCCACAATATATGGGCCCCAAATCCTTGATAAAAATGACAACAAAAATAGGTCCAATTGCTAATGCTATGCCACCGTGGCACGGCGATCATGTTGCACTACAAGAAAAAAGGTGAATTCTGGCGGATTTTTCGGTTGAAATAAATCCGTAAAAAATCGAAAATATAAATTATCAACGGATTTTCTTCATTTTCCGGCCGAAAATTGCCGCCGAAAAATGACGTTTTTTCTGTAGTGTTGCCAGTTGGGCCTATGATATTATTTGTTTTCCATTTTTTAAATTTCTTTTCCGCATAAGTAAATTAAATGAATCCATTTTAAAAATTCCGCCAGAAATAAAAAAATCATGAACAGGTACCCTGAAATCATCATATAAAGCTTTGTAATTTTAAAAAAATATCATTATAATGTAGCCAATCTTAGTTTACCGGTTGATTGCTTTTACTCCAAGGTATTGCAAATAATAGTCTTCATGTTAATTTGTAGTTAAATTTGCTCAAAATCTAAAAAAATAATGCATCCTTATTTGGATTATGATAGCCCTGCATAAATTTAAGTGCTGTGCTTGTTTTAGAAGTTTAGATTTTATTTGGGACAACTTTCTTATTGTTTTCTAAAATGGTTTTTTAGTACAAAAATTTCTAATTCAAAAAATTTTTGTACTAAAAATTTGCTTTAAAAGGCAATAAGAAAGCCTTCTCAAACGGAGCCTTAGAAAGATGCTACTTGACAAATAGAAAAATTTAGCATATGCTTCAGCATTAGAGAGCAATACTATTTATAGGAGAAAATTAGGTCATAATAGATTTTTAATTTCTTAAATTAACTTTAAGATGAATATAATTTCTTAAATTACTTAAATTTTGATCAGGTTATATAAGATCTTATTTAACATGCAAATACTTTTAATATTTATTGTCAAATTCGTAAAATTGTTATTTTTATTTCAAGATAAAAATCAATGAAAGTTTATATTACATTCATCTTAAAATAAATTTAATAATTTTACGATTCGTTATGATCAAAATTTGCCAAGAATAGCTTGAAAAAAAAATTTAATTTTTTCAATTATTATTATAATAAATAGAGATGTTCAAGTAAGAAAGCTAAATAAAAATTAAGTAAAATTAATGGTAAGGTTTGGGTCGGGCTCAGTTGTGTTGGGCTTGATTGTCGAGAACTTATTTGGCCCAATTCACGGACATGCTTTCATCGCCCTTCTTCCGAACTATTCAGAAGACTGTTGAAGATTGGGATGTTTTGAGCTCTGAACTATTCAGAAAATGGAAAGGAGTTGAATGCTTTGTCCCTCCCTCAAAGAAAAACAAGTTAGTATCGAAGCGTTAGTCTGATCAATTTAACGTGAGGAGGTTGTATGGACTTTTGCAGGAGGTTAATTCGGGGTCGTGAAGGAAGAGTCTTTGGTTCACTGAACTTTTTAAGCACTCGAAGTGTAACGACTACTGCTTAGAAACTCGAAGTAACAAACTTAACTTCGGATGAACTTTTATTTAATCTTGGTCCGGTTATCGATTTTGAGTTCTATAGTGTGCAGTTAACTTGAAATAAGACAAGGGATGGAATGGGGGATTCAAAATTCAAATATGCCAAAAAACACTAGGAAAATGTTGTGAAAAAATACATGTTCAGCGGCTTTCCGACAGAAAATTTTTCTTCAGTAAAAACTGCATAGAAAAAATGTTTTCGACAAAAAAGTTGAAAATTTTTCCAGCGGATTTCTGATGAAAAATATCTTAAAAGGAAAATTTTAAAAGAAAAAGCAAAAAAAAAAAAAAAATCACTACTCGCTCGGCCCTACATGCTATGCACCCACCAGTCCGCAGTGGCCTGAGCTGCTCATGCCCACCCTCCCTGTCCGCGGCGGCCTGCCCGCCCACGATGGCCTGAGCTGTCCGCACTCGCCCTCCATGCCCGCACCCCACCACTACCAGCCACGTGATGCTAGTGAAATTTGAACTTTACTCATTGGGAAGGTCATCAAATGCCCAACCACTCCGTTACAAAGGAAAAAAGTATTTTAATTATTACTCTTTTATATTTAAACTAGAAATATAATTGGAAATATACAAAAAGTAAAATTACTAATTAAATTAAAAAATTAAAATTAATGATTAATTAAAATAAATAATTAATAATTAATTAAAATAAAAATTACAAATTAATTAAAATTAAATATAGAAAATTAATTAATTAAAACTAAATATTAAATTTAATTATTAATTAAATAAAAATTAAAAGTAATGAAAAATTAAAATAGAATATTAATTTATTTCTTTACAAATCTGCTAGAAACCCTACAAAAATTCTTCGGAAATAGTTAGAAAAATTTTCGCCGGTATTTTCCCGTCGGTATTTTGTCGGAAATTCCGCTGGAAAGTTCCAATGGAAAAAAAGGCCAACGGAAATTATGGCGAAAATTTCTTAAATGAAATTCATCATAAATTCCGCCATAAATGCCGATGAAAAATGTTCGCAAAAAATCTGGCAGAAATTCCGACGATAATTCACGTTTTCCCTATCGTGATACTCTAAGAGCGCTACAACGTCGGGAGAGGTAGCGATGCTGCATTGAGCTCTATGTTTGGGTAGAAGTTTTAGGGGTGCACTGTGGTGTTGAGTTGCAATGTCGTGGCGCTCAACTCTTTGATTGGATGAATTCAGATGTATCCAGAATATTCTGTTGAACATAGCAACACAGCGACATTGGACCCAAAATGAAATCTTTTTAAAATGAATATTTAAAACCATTGGCTTAATCCCTTGAGGGAGAAGGAAGAGGAGAAGGAGGAGAGAGAAAAAAAGAGAGGATTCGTAGGCCGTTGCTTGGGTTTCGTCCGTCAGGCCAGTTAGTAATTTTATATAACACGAAGTAAACTTTTGAACTCATATCTCTTATTTCATTTCCAGTTATTTTATAAAATATATGAATTAAAATGTATTTTTCTTTAGTTTACAACATTTTTACCTTTTAATTTTTAGCATATTATTGTATGTTTTGTTCTGAACACGCTGACTGTATAAGAGATTGGATTTTCACCGACTGGTTTTCCTATATATTTTTTTAGTTTATTAAATTAATGATACATTTTTGGCTTTCATAATAGTTATATAAAAGTCCTAAAATAGTGTTATAGATATTCCTCTGAAATTATAATGGAAAATAAACAATATTTACTGAGTGCGCTCTTATACATATAATATGGCTTATTGTGAATTCTGGTAACATTCATGCATCATTATACTCATGTGTTAAAATTATAATAAGCAACTATTGTATTTAAATTGCAAAATCCATGACATGATATTGGAAGAGTTCTGATCTTTGAAATGTGATAAGTGTACTATCTAAAATGATATAAGGGCATTGTATGTTCTGTTTTGACCATATATATCTTGTGTGGATGTAAGAGGGATCTAGTCTTACTTGTTGAAAGTGCATGTGAAGGTTACTATATTATGTTTTGTTCTATTTTGGCACCATTTTTATATTTAAGTATGAGAAGTTAGATGGAGTCATAAGTGAAAGTGGAGCTGTAAGTATATATATATATATATATTAGAACATGTGCATTATACTCATATATTGTGTATTCAGATAATCAAATAAATTGATTATGAATGATATTTTGGCATATTCTAATAAACCCTGAACTCCTAGATGAATTCTGATGAAATGAGAAAGTTATGTGTAAGTGAACGTTTGATAACCAGTGTCCTCTGAAATTTTTTATATTTTTGTGAAAGTGGACTGTATAAGATATGTACAAATAGTGACCCTAAAAGCAAATACATTTTGATAATTCAAAAAAATTATATTTTGCTAGTAATTTGTTTAAGCTTTAAGGATTTATTGAATATTGAAATAAAATTGTTAATAGTAATTTAATTGGATACTGATATCTATGATGTGTTAGCGATAGAAGTCTACTGAGCAAGTTGTGCTTACCTTGTGTCATTTCTAACATTTAAGGTAAAGGAAAGAGCACAACGAAGTTGAGGGAGGTAGAGTCAGAATCCTCTAAATGTGAATAGTTAAGATATTCTTTTGTAATTCAATATGAGTTATTTTGTTGTTTAGATGTGATATGCACTAGATTATTATATAGATATTTTGAGAAATGAATAATGAAATGATGTTTATATTGTTGTTATTATTTTAGATTTAATAGTCAGCTTTGGTTTATTCTGTTATGGTTGAGTAAAACATTTAGGATTAGACGTTTAATCCTTTCATTAGATCCAAAGACATCACACAAAGATTAGAGGATGCCAGGAGAAAAGTGGAATTTATTTAAACAGTTGAATATCATTGCAACTTGTATGTTGGTCATTAGTTTAAGTCAAAGAGCTTAAATTTTACTTAATACTTTTTATTTTCCTATTTCATTGTTTGAATTGATAGCTCAGCAACTATCGGCTTGACGTACATTTATGAGCAATCACATGCACATGTTAGTGGCTATCTCCATATAAAATAATCTTTGCGAAAAGGAGATCTGAGATCTACTAGAGATAGTTGTTATAGCATTGTGGGAAGAAATTACTACTATGAAGATTGATGGCTCACGAGCAATGACCTACACTAGCCATTTGTGTCTACACCTACACCTAAGGTGGTAACTATGAAACTTTAGCTATAAATTTCATTTACAATATACTCCTACAGTTTCTTTTCAAACTTTAGATGTCAACATCATACCAACCACTTTTTGTTGGTTGCATGAAATGAATGATCCAATTACATTATAAGTGATACATGAAAATGATACTCACTTGAATAATATGCGATGGAAAAATGTCACAATGGGTTAATGGGTCATAAGGTACAACTTCATAAGGAATATGTATAAAAAAGTTAAGTAAATGATCATGTTGGCACCCTATTGATGTTAACGACTCTATGTCGCAGAGGGCATTACTTAAAACCCTATTATTTCATCTCAATTATCCTTACTATAATCATTTTTTTATTATTTACTGAGAATTTATTCATTATCATATCAACTTATTCAAAACGTCAAGACTTCTATTGTTACAATTTCATATATTTAAATTGAGTCTTGTGCACAATCTCTCTCTTCAGGTGTTGAGTTGATACCTTTGAGTTGGTTGCTAAATGACAATGGAGATGTTGAGTATATCCAATTATTTTTGCATCAACTGATATACTTAATTTCACATCATATCCCTCTAACATTATCCCCAAAACCCATTGACCATGCATCTGATTTCTGCCATTTCAAAAAAAGAACCAACTTTGATTGTTCTTGCAATTTAGGACATCTACGTCTTCCATGTTTATCATTGATGTCTTTGAATAAAATATTTAGAGTATATTTCCATTCTTTAAAATAAATTTATTTTTTTATTATCTAATTTATTACTTGATAACTATTGTTCTCAAACAAATTTTTTATCTTTTTTTTTTTTCAAAAGATAAAAAAAATAGCAATTAATTTACTAAATAATTATTTATTTTCCTTCTCTCATCCTTTGATTTCTTTGGTTGGAAAGGAATAACTCTATCTTTAATAATGTTAGGATGAGCCATCACAATGTCATTCTTAGGGTTAAGGATAAAATTTTGGCTCTTGTGACTGTTAAGCTGCTTACTATTAAAAATTTTAAAAACTATTATCATGTTAGCTCCAATTTAGGTATCATTTGGGATAGAGGCTCTACGATTGATGTTATTTTTTTGGTTAAAGCATCCTCCTAACTGTTATAAATTGAATGTGGAGGGTGTTTCTTCTAATGCTTCGAGTGATTGTGGTGGCCTCATTCGGGACTGCCGTGGTCACTTTATTAGGGGTTTTGCTGCTCCTGTTTCTTATGGGGATACTAATACTGCTATCCTGAGAGCTATTCTCTATGCTATTAAACTTAGCATTTCTCTTAAATTAACCAATTTGATTATTGAGGTGAATTCTGATATCAACATTAGCCCTTTTATGGGTGCTGAGGAGGGTTGTTACAAAACTAAGTTTTTCTATAATATTAGGGAAATTAAGAGGTTGTTGTTGCTTGTTAATTCGTCTTTTAGCCAGGTTAGTAAACCTGCTAATTCCTGTGCCTTTTGGCTGGCTAACGGGGGTTGTGGGCTGAGCGGTTTTACTGAGGTCATTAACTCTTCTATGCCTACTACTCTCAATGGTATGATTATCCTTGAGTCCTCTGAGGTTCCTTATGTGGTTACGTCTTAATTTCTTGTGGCTTCTGTTGTTCTGTGAGGGGGTTTCCTCGGGCTAGTTTTTTTCTTGGTCTGTTGGCTTGCTGGCTTTTATTTTTTGCTTGTCTTTTTTCTGGTTAGTGGTGCTGCTTTTGGTAGGTTTCATTTTGTTATCTCTCTTGGCGCCCCTTTGGTTGTCCTAGTGGATTGCTGGTTGTTTTTTCTGGTTACTATTTCGGAGGTTGTAGTATGCCTTTACTGATTATACTTTGTTGCTTGTTGAGGATTGTTTTGGCCGTACTGGTTATGGTTCCTTTTGGGTGGGTGCTTCTCCAAGCCTTTCTGGAGCTTCCTGTGCTGGTTGTTTTTTACTTTTGGGTGCCTTTTGGACTTCTGGGTATTGGTGGTTAGTGGTTGGCTCTCTCACTTGCCTTTTTCCCTTTCTCTTTCTGCTGGGTCTTCCTTCTAGTTTTTGGGGATGTTGTTTGTTTCTCCTGTTGTGGTCTTTGCTGGCTGTGGCTTGCTGATGGTTCTTTTTGTCTGGACCATCCTTATCAGGTTTGTGGGTTTTGCTCCTAAGGTCATTGGTATCTACTTACTATCTCTTTCTTTCCACCTTTTTATCTGTTATCTTTGGTAGGTTTTTTATCTTTCTTTGCAATATTTTAGCCTTGCAGGTGGTTGTGGAATGCTTGATTGGAAGGTGTTTTTGTTGCTGGAGGTAGTTTTGCTGAGGCCTGCTGTTTTTGCTTTTACGTCCCTTTTTTGGGTGCTCTTTCTGGTGCACCGTAGAATGTCTCTAGGTTATTTTGTATTTCTGTTTAGTAGAGGATTCGAGCTCTTAGGATTTTCTTTTTCCTTAAATTTTGTAGCTCGTTGGAGCATTAGTGAGCTTGAATCTTCTTTAAGGACTTTGTAATTTTCCCTTATATTAACACGGAAGCCCCTTCCGCGGGGTTTTAATTAAAAAAAAAATTATCCCCAAAACCCATTGACCATGCATCCGGCTTCTGTGAACCAGCTTCGATTGTTTTTACAACCTAGCACATCTCCGCCTTCCATATTTACTATCATCGTCTTTGATAATAAAATATTTAGAGTATATTTCCATCCTTTAAAATAAATTTATTTTTTTATTATCTAATTTATTACTTGATAACTATTGTTCTCAAACAAATTTTTTATATTTTTTTTTCAAAAGATAAAAAAATAGCAATTAATTTACTAAATAATTATTTATTTTGCTTCAACACAACATAACACAACATAATAGAACATTTGACATTACCATCAAATTTTGCCAAACATAATTCAGATATATATTATTAAAATATAACATGATTGAACTTACAAATTTTATTTGGACTACATTTTATAATACAAACATGAATTGTGTGAAACCCAAAACTTTTGCTATCTCGATATGCTAAGAAAATTGCACACCGAACTTTTAAGAAAATAATAATAATTGAATCATAATAGTGTTATGTTATATCAATACATCAATAAATTAATTATTCTTCGTTCATTTTGACTATACAAATGATAATAATAATAATCATCAATAACGACCATCCACAATGCCGTATTGCCGTTTGACCGTTTCATCAGGACGGGCTAGCAAGGCAGCCCTGGTGGATCTCGCCAACCCGCCCGGCATGAACTTCTTCCAACTCGGCCGCCGTGGCCCGACTCACATAAATCTTCTTCATATTAGGCCGCTGCTGGCTCAGCAGCCGGGCCAGGCTCCTTTTTGCGTTGGCCCGAAAAGGACAATTCGTCCCCATGAACCCATCCACCAAATGCAAGTAGGCTTCCAAATCGTGACAGCAAGCCGGGTCCGCATCGGGCCGAAGGTACGGCGAAACCCGATTATCTACCCTCAACTCAACTCCAACGTGCGAGTATCCTTCCTCCCGCACGCGTGGCAACACGCCGGGAACCCTCGGCACGACGTCGTGCGCGTTCACTACCCGCAGTACCTTGACCCCCTTCCCTTCTAACCTTTCGGCGAAGGCCCGATTGCCGACCCGCGGCCCGCCAAACGAGACCACTGCGATCGGCGGCGCGGCCTCGATCTCCGTCGCGAGCTCGTCGGCGACAAGTTGCGCGAGCGCTGCCCCGAGGCTGTGCCCGGTTATGGTAATGCTGAGCTCCTCTCCTTTGTACTTCTCTACGAGTCGCCGCACCTGTTAGATTTATCAGAAAAAAGTTTTTATGATAAGTAAATAAATCTGTAAATGAAATATTTATAGAATAAATTATTAGGAAATAAAAATTCGAATAAAAGAAGAGTAAGTTTGAGAATGTGAGAGCAGCAGTTGCTTCTAATTCTGACGGACCCTGCAGAGTTATGAAATTCAGCTATTCAATTCAGTCTGAATAATTTGAAATATCTCAAAATCAGAAAAGGATTTTGTGATAGGATTAATAATTGTAATATGTAGTTTAATATTAAGTTAGTAGGCTATTAGCAATCTTGATAATATTAATGATTAGTATTAAGAAGTTAATAGATGATTAATCGGTTCTAAAAATCTTTATAATTCGGTAAATACTCTTCGTTGAAAAGTATTTGGTCGTAAATGCATAAATGATATAGCATTATAGCCTCATCAAAATTTTGTTGTTTCTTCTCTTCACCGCTTCTTAGGATATCAACACCTTCCAGTTTGCCGTTTATTACATTCCCAACAATAGAATGTTGGTATCATATGGAATGTTTTAAAAAAAAAAAATTTGGGAATATTTAGGTTTTTTGGACTACTTTTTTATTGTTTCTTAAAGTAGCTTTATTGTAAAAAATTTTTAATTTTTTACTAGAAAGCTACTTTAAGAATCAGTAAAAAAGCCGTCCGAAATGAAGCCTAAAAAAGCCGTCCCAGGCTTCATTTGGGGCGGCTTTCTTACTGCTTCTTAAAGCAACTTTTTAGTATAAAAATCTTAATTTTTAAACTAGAAAGCTGTTTTAAGAAGCAATAAAAAAGCCGTCTCAAATGAAACCTAACTTAAACTTACATACGTACACATCATATATACAAGACCAAGATGAGCTGCGTGACTTTTTCAAATTCAATCAGTCAAGCTGATTAGATATTTGGGTTTGCTAACTGCAATTATTAGGATTTAGAGAGGATTTGAGTATGGTATTCTAAATTTAGAGTAAAAAAACGTACCTTTTTCATGCAGTTTTTGTAATATTTTTAATTATCTTTTTATTTTAAAATCAATTAATTATTGTATAAATGAAGCTGGCTTTTTTTTTTAAAGAAGAATCATTTCTTTTTGGGCTTACGTTTTCTCTGTTTAACACTCTTTTTGAAAATATCAGCATCAGTTATTTGAAGAATACTTAATTCAAAGTTGTCTCGAGCATGCAATTCTAATTCATTAGTTTCCACCCTTTCTGTTGAAGAATTATCATCATCTAATCAATCACTTTGTCCCACTGCATTATCCCTAACAATATGAGCTAACATATCAACACTGGAAACAATAGTTAAATGCACATCAACCAAAGGCCCCCCAACTCCATTATTATCCTTAAAGCTAGATTGCTTGCCGGGCGATAACAAAATAAGGGTTTTACATAAATATCACTTTATATTATTCTATTTACATATCTAATACTCAAAACTTTAATATTTCATATCTACTATCCATAGATCAAATATGAGTGCAATGAATGAAATATTAAAATTTATAGAGTGATATAAGTGATAGAAATGAAAAATAAGAGTGACATATTTGATAATAAAATTATCTATTGGCGATAATTTAGACTATTAGATATGCAAATAGGAGAATATAAAATTGTATGTATGTAAATCTCCTTAAAAAAATTCCGAGTGTTTCTTCTAATTATTAACAGGACTTACCTTAAAAATATATTCAATTTTTTTTAATGAAATTGATGATGCTCATATCCAATAAACCTTTAATTAAAAAAATCATATATAAACGAAAAAGTTACTGCACCTCCTCAACTACGGTGGAAGAGAGGCTCGGGGTTTTAGCGCCGTTGGTTTTGTAAAGACTATAGAATCCGGAAGAGACCTTGGCGGTGGCGGATTCTGAAATGGGCTGGAGAGCGGGTCGGAAGTTCTCGGCCCACTCAAGGGCCGTTGCCGTGCCACGAAGCGAAACAACGATGTCGCGACGGCCCATTCGTGATATCTCTCGGGCGTTATCGCAGACAGCCACGAAGCCAATCATGCTAGTGGATTGCGTCATCCATGAAGGCAACGCGGAGGCGGCGGCGGCGTTTATCCAGCGCGGGAGATCCACAGAGGAGGTGGCGAAGAGGCTACGGGTGACGCGGTAGCTGCGGTCGGAGAGGACGACGTGGCGGGGAGAGTCAGGGTTGGAGTAGAAGGCAGTATAGGCAGCTTGGATGAGTTCGCCGTAGCGGACGAGCTCGCGGCGGAGGTTTTCGTTGAGGGGGTCGAGGAGACCGGACCAGTTCTGTGCGCCGTGTAGGAGGCGCCAATGAGAAGCGATGGAGGACTTGGGGGAGGAACGGGGGGAGTCAGAGAGGAGGCGGTGAAGGTGGGTAAGGCTGCGCGGGGAGTATTTATCGATTGTATCCTCGACGCGAAGCGAAGGAAAGAGGTTTGATATGTTGAGCACGTTGAATAGGTTGGTGGCGGTGGCGGTGGCGGTGGTGGTGGCCGGTGTTGCGTTGCTTTGGTCGTGGTTGTTGAAGAACGAGGGGGAGTGGGAATGAGGGGTTGGAGAGGTTTTTAAGAGGACGCGGTTGAGGTTGGTGATGTGAGTTTGGGTGTCGATGGAAGGGGCGGCGGTGGTGCCTGCGGCAGCCTTGATGCTGACTGATTGACGGTGAAGTCGGAAGACAGAGTCGTTGCGGCAAGAGGTGGTCAGGAAGGTGAGCCGGGGTTTGCCCGGCAAGGTGGGGGCGTTTAGCATGAGCTAGGGAGTTTTGAGGGTAGGAGCTGGTGAGGAATTCGTGAAGTAGAGGAGCAGGGAATGTCTTTTAGTATTTATAGGGCATAAAAGCTTACTGTTTTATTATTATTTTGTAAGATATTGACCGCGGATGCACGAACGTAAAATATTGACCATGCATTTGTCAAATTTATTGACGGAGGAGTACCTATCAAACCGCAAAAGTTTCTCAAAAAAGGCTAATTTTTTAAAAGGAGTTTAATTAACAATTAATTTAGAAAAAATAGCATAATTAAAATTTATTTAGAAAAAAAAGAAAATACTCAAATATTTTGCTGTATGCTATTATTTAATATTTAATTATTTTATATAACTTAACTTAATCTGATTCTTAATATTTAAAATTTTTAACTCTTAATTTTAATATATATATATATATATATATATATATATATATATATATAAAATTTTAAACTATATAATAATATGAAAAACTATAATTTATAAAAATAATTATTTATAGAAATTATCTAAAGAGATTTTATTATATAGTTTAATATAATTATATATGAAACACATGTTTAAGGTTAATTATTATTATAATTATTTTGTAGGTAATTGACTGCGGAAACAAAAACTTAGAATCTTGACTATTCCGTCGTCAAATTGCATGACCGGGGAATACCTATCCAAGCGCAAATGCGCAATAGTTTCTCAAAAAGGTTTAACGCGTAGCCTCAAATTTTTTTCTTGTTTTTTCCTTTAAAGGTCAGCCTTGTGGTGTTCAGAAGATGTTCACACACATCACATACAGACATACTTTTGCATTCACAAATTAACTAAGCTCGTTTACACCCATAGTGAGTGTTCATGCATAAATTCAATCCAAGATTTTGATAAGAATTACTAATATTATTATACATGAAATTAATCAAATTTTATATTATTAAAATTTAAAATAATCTTAATATTTTTAAAAAAATCATATTGATAAAAATCTAATTTAATTTTCATTTTATTTTATTTTTGTGTCCCAGGAAAAGTCAGGCACATATCGCATGAAAGTGCGAAGAAGGCGATGAAGAAGGGCATGTCAAAATATAGAGAAATTATTACGTGTGGAGTCTAGACTAGGGGTGTCAATATTTGACACGACACGACAACCCGACTCGAACCCGACCCGGAAAACTCGACTCGAACCCGACCCGAGTTCAAAACGGGTCGGGTTCGGGTTGACCCGACGGGTTGCCGGGTCAACCCGAAAACCTGTTTAGAGCCTGCCCGCAAGCCCTGCCCGCTCTGCCCGCGCGCATCCGCGAACGCCAGCAGCGCGCCTGTGCTAGCAGCGCCCGCGCGCTTGCCCGCGTGCCCGCGCCCTCGCCCGAGCCCGCGCTCGCCTGCACCCGCGCGCTCGCCCGCACCCGAGCGCTCGCCCGCCCCGCACCCGCGCGCGCCCACGCCCGCCTGCGCGTCCGCCTTCGCGACCCGGGTCGGGTCGGGTTGACCCGCCAACCCGACGGGTCGGGTCCGGGTCCGGTTTTCTGACCGTTTCCCTACCCGGGTCGGGTTAGGGTCAACCCGTTTAGGCTGCGGGTCATTGCGGGTTCGACCCGAACCCGACCCGAAATCCGATTTTGACACCCCTAGTCTGGACCGTTTGAATTTGTGAGGGTACGCAGTAAATACACAACAAATATATAGCATTTACAAACATTGTGTATATATTATGTACACTCATAAAACTCAGACGCGTTCAGACTCCCCACGGAATAATCTTTCTAAAATATAAAAGCGAATTGAGAAAGTTTTTCTTATTTTCCGGTGGACTTCTTTATCATAGCCGCACGAGAATATAAAACTTCATCGGATTAGTTTTCTGTACTTAATTAATTTTCTTCACATTGACGCGTATTGTGTCAAAAATCAGATTCCCAAGATCAAAATAATAAAAATGAAAAAATTATCATTCTGCTACAGGTCAAAGTTATGTGGGTGTTCGTTTTCCATTCGGTTAGCAACTCCGCGGCAACTCGTGTGGGAAGATTTTGTCCTGTAGGATTTGATGATCCATGGAAATGAACGTCTGCGATTGGTTCAACTCGGTCATCATTCAACGCAGCTTTATAAAAATTAAAAGCTGGTTGAGAACTCGAGTGGAAGAAGGGACCAGCGCTGATATCAGTGCTTACAACCGACTACAAGCGTCATAATGGATAGACGAATTATGTTGATCAAAGAAATATTGTAGTAAGATTGTTCACACGTAGTACGCAATCAGCCCAAGGAATATTTTTCTTCATTGTTTTAGTCAATAAATACGTTTATTATTATTATTATTGTTTACGGTGAGCAATTCGACTCTTAATATAATACAATAGATAAAAAGGATTCATGTAGCCGACTCCACGTAGTTCACTACAGAAAATTCATGTATTTCCTGGGAAATTTCCCTCGCAGGAAATTTTTGGTGGTGATTCAACTAACAATCCGTCGTATTTGGTGACGACATCTTTTGGCCATAGTTCATTGGAGAAATCCATTTGAAAATCTTCCGACGTCAAAAAAATCAGACAGAATATATTTTCCTACGTGCGATATACCAGCGAAATTTTTTCCATCGAAAATCTGCCAAAAACTCTATTTATGTCGTAAATCATCCAATTTCTTACGAAAAAAATTGTTGGAAATTGGCAACTACCTTATAGTGGTTCGATAAAGGCTTGATATTGTTGTTGTTATTAGGGTAGGGTTATCAAATTGTGATATGGATCGCCGCTAGAGAATCCAGATTATTTAATCGCAATGTTATAATGTCATTTATGTCTATTAATAAGCTTGAAGATAATTAGGGAATATCTTATAGTAACTTGATAGAGCATTTTTAGAGAATAAAAAATAAATTTCATAAAAATATATATTTTCTCCTGTGGGCGTATTTAAAGGAACTAGCTAGTAGCTAGGGTTGAAGGTCATTTCAAAATTTTTTATAAAGGGAACAGTGGATGGAAGCAATATCTTACGTTTGAGATTCGTACGTGCTTGATCATTTCAAGGTTGAGTGGTCTTCAAGATCTGTGCTGAGATTAATAGGGGCATCAAAGTTTGAGATTAACATTAATAGAAATCTAATGTTGCTTTTAGATTAGTGTTGCAAATGATATAAAGTGAACCATCGATTTTTTTTTATTATTTTAGATAAATGCTAGGCTTTATGAATTTGATAAAAAAAAAGTCTTCGAGCATCATGAAGTGATAAGATGTTTGAGATCTTAAAATATTATTGCTTAGTCATGTTTCCATTACAGAGGATCATAAAAGCATGAATCTTTTATATTTTTTTTGGAACGGGGTATCTACCTGTTGCCACCCTCATAGGAGGTGTTTGACGGCGTAGCTAATCCCCGCAGTTATTTTCTCCTCACTTAAACGGTCGCGCCGCATGAGAGGGGAATCGAACATGGGTTGAGGGGTTCCCAATCATGCTTGCTCATCAACTGAGCTAAGCCCGGTGGGGTAATCTTTTGCATCTTTGATTAGTCCAAATAAATTTGGAGCTAATATTTTTTAGGTTGCTATCAATTTCCCTTATTTTTGGATCTATTTGTATTTTTTTCCTAAAGTATTCATTTAATGCTGCGTTACATCCTTTATGCTTGGATGGAAAAAAACTTGAGTACGAATTATTAAATTCGACCCATCTTACTTGCTCTTAAATCATCTCCAACCGAAAAAATTATTTCCACTCCAAAATACAATAATACTTCAAAATGCAATAATTCATCTCCAACCGAACTCTATTTCATAACACAAAAAAGAATATTCCATGTATATTCTTTCTCAACCACACGTGCTAGACTTTCTCCCCTTCGCTTTTTCCGTTTCCGTCAAAAATACGTTTATGAATAATGTGATGCCAATATTGCCGTCGCACTATCCATGTAGAAGATAATGACACGCCTTTTGCCATTCGGTTGGAGAAGTTTGCGGACGTCAAATAGAAATATGGTGTTCGGTTGGAGATGCCCTATAGAGCATTCAAGGAGTTCTATGATATAAAAGAAAAGATAAGGCTATTTGGTTTTGCTTATCTTACTCTATTTTAGGAGTAAAAAAGTCTTGTGCTTTGAGAGAAAAGTTTAAGACTCCTTTAAGGGGAGCAATGCTGCTTTCTTAACACTTTAGTCCAATAATATTAACACACTACTTATTTTTTGTTCATTTAGGTAAATCTACATGTTAAAACAAGGTGTTCGAAGGAGTTAGTGGCAAAAAGCTAATCGAAGGACTTCATTTAAAACGATCTAAGAGACTAAGAATTAATATTCGATTTGTAGATAATTTTGATTCGTTATAAGTACATTTATTACTATTGTTATTATTATTTTCATTGTTAGAAAGGTGACTTCTGCAACTTTATGAATAATGCTTAGTTCATTTTCTTGAAATAATTGTGGTTCATTTCAGCTCATTTTAAATATTAAGTTTAGAAAAGATATTTGAATTGTAGATTAAGATGTTTTTAGGGTTTTTATAAGGAGTTACTGTGCATATTGTTATCTTATTTTATTTTCTTATGCTAAACTTTTCTCCTACTCATCAGAACTTAACAATTTCTTAAGTGAAGGTGTTATTGAATTAACGATGAGGTAGCCTCGTGGTTGAGGAGTTGGAACACCTCAGTGATGCCTGCTAGGGGTATAAGTGAGTCAAGTTTGTTCTTGAGCCGGTTCGAGTTCGACTAATTAATGAGCTCACAAGTTGAGTTTATCGAGCCACGAGTTCGAGCTCTAGCCGCGAGCTCGACTCAAAAGATTGTTAAGACGCTCAATTAACTTAAAATATATTTAAAAATTAATTTAAATTAGCATTATATAATATATTTTAACATTTTAAATTAATTCTATAATAAAATTAAAAACTCTAAAAAAACTGAAAAATTTTAAATTAAAACTAAAAATTGAGAGCTCAACAATCGGTTCGATCTCGAGTTTTTCAAACGAGCTCGAGCCTATAAATTTTTTAACAAGTCGAACTTCAGCTTAATAAACAAGCTCGAGTCGAGCTTAAGCTCAGTAAGTAATAAAAAAGTTTAACTCGATTAGGCAGATGCTCACCTTGTCTACACCCGTAATGCTTGGATTTGAATTTGCTCACCTTCTTCAAAAATCATTATTGAAACTATAGTACTGGTGACATCCTCAAATATTTACTCTTTTGCTTGATGATTTTTACTACATGTGAATTTGTGATATAATATTTTTCTCAGTATATCTTTTTCAAATATAGCATTTTCATCTTGTTCTATTAAATTGATCCATTTTAATGCTAAATCACTCTTTTGCATAATCATATTATTTGAGTACGTATTATTTCTTAACCTTTAAGCTCCATTTTATCTCTAATTTTGCAAAGTATCAATTAGGAGTGTCAACACGACATGAAAATCCGACTCGAACCCGATCCAAAAATTTCGGGTTGGAACCGACTCGGTTTTGAAACGGGTCGGGTTTTGGTTCCCGGTTTTGACCAGTTTGAAAAATCAGGTCCGGTCCGGGTCAACTTGAAAACCCATTTGAAATGAGCTGACCGCGTTGCCCGAACCTGCCCGAGCCTGCCCGTGAGCCCGCCCGTGAGCCCGCCCGAGTCTGTCCGCAGCTGCCAGCACTCGCCCGCGTTGCGCTCGAAGCTGCCCGCGCATGCCAGCGGCCGCCTGCGTACACGCACTCGCATCCACCCCCGCCAGTCCGTCGTCCACCGTTTAGCCGGTCGTCATCCTGTCACCGCCGTCCGGGTCAACCGTGTCGGGTCGGGTCAACCCGCCTAAAAGACAAGTCGGGTCCAATTTTTCGACCCGTTTACATAATCAGGTCGGGTTAAGGTCGCCCCGTTTGAACCCGAGTGAGTTCAGATTCGACCCGAACCCAACCCGAAATCCGATTTTGATAGCCCTAGTATCAAACATATTTCCCTTAATATTATTATGGGATATTTTTCTAGCTCCTTCTATGGAGTATGAGCTGCTTGAGGCATTTAAAATATCCTCATTATCATTATTCACCTTATCTGAACTATTTTGGACTGACTTTATGAATTTTTATTTTTTATTTGTTTTTACTAAATAATTTTTAAGGTGGTAAAGTAATGTTTTTGTTGTACATGTCTAAACTACAAAAATATATTTTCAATTACTTTTTATATTTGTATAGATTTCACTACAATTATTTTTCATAATAATTTCTAATTATTCCATACATTGAGATTTCATTTTAAACAATTTTTTTATTGTTTTACTTTTTAAATCTTAATTACAATTTTTATTTGTCAATTACTTTTTCACTGTTTCAAAAAAATAAAAATATATTAGTAATCTATCTTTTTTAATAACTTTAAAAAATCATTTTCTAACTTTACAAAACACTAAGTAAGCCATACCAATCCCATGCAAACTGTGAACAATATTTGGGATTGATTCAAAAGGTCATGCTATAGGATAAATTATTCTGTGCGGTCAACGGATGGCGTCATTTTTTCCTATGTACCGGTGTTGTATACTGGCCTACCGAGTGACGTGGTGCTTTCTAATTCGTCTTTAGACCTCCGGTGACCGCACAGAATAATTTCTCCATGCCATAGTGCCCCAAAACAATGCGGATGAGGCCACCTGGGAAATCTCTACTTGTCACTTTCGAAATTGACCTGTAAAAAAAAAAATTTTTTTTTTGGAGGGGGGGAGTCATTTAGGTACATACAAATTACATACAGAAGTTTCGAATCTAAAATCTAACTAAAACTAAAACTCTCTATCAATATAACAAGATTAGCTGCCCACGCACCTGCAGGCATTGAGAAGGCATTCCTCATAAACACATAGTTTACTAATAGTAGAGTTCCTTTTTATTTTTTCCTCTTGTTTTCACGTTTATATTGTGTTTACGATGGAAGGCAGGCGCTTGCTGGTTTCATTTTTGGAATAATTAGAGACGTGGCTCAAATATATATTTACTGGAAGAAAACATTCTTTTTCCAAACTACGGTCAAATGAGGACATCTCTTCAAAAAAAGAGAGGAGCGAATCAGAAATCACTGTTGATATGTATTGCTCAAATAAAAATTGTAAATATGATATCCTATAAATAAGAAAGAAGATGTGATGAAGAAAAATAAAACTCGTGTATAGTTGGAGAAATTATTCTGTGCAGTTATCAGGCCGTTTGGAGACGAATGAGAGCGCCACATCACTCATACACAGCGGTACACAACACCGACACATAACAAAGAAATAACCTGATGTGCTCTCAATTGTATCCGGACGGTCGCAGGTGTCCGCAATTAATCGTACAGTTGATGAACACAGTCTTTTTTTTTTTAAATTGCAGAAGATAGAAGTCTAAATTGAGATAAGGGTTCCATTGACTGGTATATATATAAGATCCCGTCAAAATATGATATATATTCATCAAATGATTTCTTTAAGTTGAAGAGGATATTGATAAAATGTAACATTTTTAGATTAACCTATTAAAATTTGTACTGATGTTAATATTTTGTTCAACATTATTTAGAGCTTTTTTGTGAGTCTTACTTCTTGTGTTTTAATGCAATGTATTGATTTTTATACACAAATATAATCATCATTTGTAATCTATGAACTGTATCAGTGAAATTATTTCTCCGGATTAGACCTCAAGGTTTTTCCTCTTCATTACAACTATAGACCAGCTACACCAACAGCAACACCTCATATACCTTACTCCTGTATATTAAGCCATATAGTCTTCTTCTTGATGTATATAGATACCTATCTATGTAAACATTTGTTTGAGTGAGTTTATCTTTCATTTTCTGTTTTCCAGTCTCCCATCCATGTCTAGATTTCCTCTCCTATACGCGAGAAATTATTCTGTGCGGACGCCGAACGCAGCTCTACGTTCGGAGAATAACCAGAATGAGTCACGTTAGCGATACCAAGCCGCGATACCGAATAGTACCGAGCCGTGGTACCGACGTGGCTCATTCTGATTGGTCTCCGGATGACGTTCTGCATCCGCACAAAATAATTTCCCCCTATACGCAGCTTATCTTGAGATGTTAACTGAGAGCTCTTGAGTCTGAGTCTTTCTTTTATATGTGTTGTGTGAGTAGCCTAAGGGTGTGTTTGGTATCGGATTAGATTTAACTTTAGTAGGATTTAGTAAATTCTGTAAATCCGAATTTAGTAAATCCAAGGCTGATAAATCTTGAAAAGTGTTTGATATGATAAATGTTAAATCCTGTTAAACCCTAAGAAGATGTTTGACAATACATTTCAGGATTTATGACAGTTAGATATTTAAATTATATGATTATCGAGATTATTAAGTTCAAAGTACTTATTAATTATTATTTACACTATTAATTATATATTTAGTGATATATATATTTTAAGTTATATTAATTAAGCTAATTATACTATTTTTAATTACTAACATATCATTAATTATTCAATTAAGTTAAATTATATAATTTTTTATGCACTAATTATACTATTAATTAACTCAATTATTATTATTTTAAATTATATTAATTAAGTTAGCACTGATAAGGCCCGTAGGTTTCCTTTCCTCTTCTCTTTTCGTCGTTGCTGTTTGGCTTCGTTGCTTCGCAAGAGGTGTATAGATTGCACGCGTCGAATCTTCGGCTCCTTCGTGGCTGTTCGACTTCGCTCCTTCCACAACTTTCCCTTCCTGTCGGATCGGAAGTTAGGACATTTTTGATTGGATGCAACAACGGGAGGTCGCTGGCTTTGAAGGTAACTTTCTCCCTTTCGCGCTCTTCTCCGGCTAAATCCCGTAAATCCGAATAGAAAAGGGATTAGGATTTTTAGCGGGATTTACCGGTTTTACGACCGTAAATCCGTGAATCCAGGATTTACGGATTTGCCGGATTTACAGCAGGCCGAATTGCGTTTGGGTGGATTTACGCTAAATCCTACTAAAAACGACGGACAAATCTAATACCAAACACCCCCTAAATGTTCAGAAAAAAAAAAAAACATCGTTCACAGGAGAAATTACTTTGTACTGAATCCGAAAGAGAAAAATCATCCGAACTATAAATATACACACTGTGTATAAAATAGTATATACACATATTTGATACACACTGTATATGACGGTTCTTCCAGTTCGGACTCCGCACAGAATAATTTCTCCGTTCACAGTAACTTTATAAAAAAGTTTAGAACTGCAAAATTGATGGTCTGCTAATTTGTTATGTAATTTTAAGATATGATAAAACTCTCTCTCAATCGTTACTCGGATATTCAACCACATGATAAATATGACAGTTTTATTTTCGTACAAAACTTAAACACGAGAACTGCTCTTAGAAATCTAGACAAGCGCAGCGCTTACGATCCACATAATCCACCAGGTTAAACCTTGAACAACGACCTACGGAAAGCAGAAGAAACACGATGCGATCTTACGTATATTTAAGACGTGACCTGCTCGATCCGGTGTTGCGCCGATTCCTTATACTGGCGGGCCTTGGACGCGATAGTAGCCCGAGCTTTATCAATCTCGTCAGCGCCCACGGGGCGCTTCCCCGTGACGTACCTATACATCCACGAAAGCAACAAAAGCGCAGCAACGCCGAAGACTCCCGAGATCAGGAACCCACCGGTGATTAGCACGACGGCGATCGTTGCGGGCAAGAGCACCGGGCTGAAGATCACAAGAAGCGGCGTCGCCACCGTGAGCACGATCACCGTGCCGGTAAGCGTCAGTCCTGATAAGAGTAGCATCGATCCACCCATAGTAGCAACCGCGGCCGCCTTCATGATCTGGTAAGAAATCGGATGCTGGTCCTGTTGACCCTGGCGATCTCCTCCTCGACTGTAATCAGCCATTGGTGTGTTGCTTAGGTAATTAATTAGGGATTTGTTGTGCGAGAGGGGGTTAGTTGGCTGAAGCGGGGGTGAGGGAGATGAGTGATGGATGGTGGATATGAAGGGAGAGGGTGGGTACGCGTGGAGGTGCGCATGCGACGCCAATTCAGGCACGTGTCAGAATGGGATACTGGAGGGCGGGATGGCGACGCGTGGTTGGGACGCGAGTGGAAATTATTTGAACAAATTTTAAAATGATATTACTAAAAAATTATTTTAGTCAAAACGAAATAAAAAATAATAAACAAAAAATTTAAAATTTATATATGATATATCGCCAAAAAATCATCTTGATCGGGCACGAATCTCGAGGAAAACTCAAGTTGGAAACTTCAAAAATTATTTCGGTGACCATTTAAACTCCGATTTCAGCAAACTTATAGTCGAACTGAGCGTCTCGGAAATACGAATCCAACGACACCAAATTCGACTCAATCCGAGCCCAAGTGAGTCCAAATCAAGTACCCGAAGCGCTGTTGGAAGCATCAAACAGCTATTTGAGTTACCAAACGGTCTCCGATTTTGACGAGCTTATAGTCGAATCGAGCGGCTCGACGAGACGAATCCAACGAACCCAAGATCGTAGAATTCTGACATCATTAAGACCTTCAAATGCTTGATAAACGGTTCATGATCAAGGGATTCAATATCGGCCGTTCATCCAGATCACTCCCTATTTGCCCCTGATCCCTCACATATTTACGGGCTATGCCACTCCAGAAAAACTATAAATAGCCCCTCATTTCTCCTAAGAGGGGACCCAAGCCAAGAAGAGAAGAAGAGAAGAAGAAAAGAAGAAGAGAAGAGAAGCCTAGGAGGGAACAGCTCCTCCTCGACCACCGCCGGAACTCCGCCGAAACACCGCCGGAACTCCGCCGGAACATCGCCGGAACTCCACCGAAGCACCACCAGGCGCCCGAGGGACGCCGGAGCTCTGCCCTACACGGGAGCAGCGTCGGAATACTGCCCGACGCCGGAATTCTACCCGACGCCCGAGTGACGCCGGGTTTCTTTCAAAGTGACGCCAGAATTCTGTTCGACATTCCGAGTGACGTCGGAACTCAGCTTGTCCTTGTAACGGATACTCATTGTAATCTGATCGCCCTTGAAAGCGAGTCAGTCCCCTGTAATCTGCTCAAGTTCTAGTGGAATCATTTCAACTGGGCGTAGCCCCGTGGTTTTTTCCCTTTCCAGGGTTTTCCACGTAAAAATTCTGGTGTTACTTTCTCAATTCTGTTTGTGTGCTGGATATACGTACAACGTTGAGACGGAAAATTAAAATCTATCGCCGCGTATATTTGAGTCCGCAACAGTTTGGCGCCGTCTGTGGGAAACTTCCATCCCACAACTTCAAGTATTGCTACGATGGTCAACAGGCGCAGCAGTCGTATCGTTGGAGCTTCTCGCTCCAACTCCCACCAGTCCAGAAATCAGTCTGTGAATCATAGACGTCCGATATCTACCTCCTTATACCCCGGGGGGCAAAACGCACCTGGAGAAGGGACCTCGGGACCCTCCTTAGGAGAGAGAATTCGAAAGATGGAAGAATCTCAAAACGAGATCCTACAACTCTTGCGAGAGACCCGACAGCCGATCCTAGCACCTCAGGAGGAGGTTCTTCTCCCTCGAGATCCACCCCGTGTCGAAGCTGTTCAAATTGAACATCTTCAGGCTGAGAATCCTCTTCCTCCACCCAGGAGGCGTTTACAGTCACATCAAGAGAACGAGCTGGCTGATACAGCAAGTTCTACCCATCCTCCGCATGCAAGTCAGCGATCTCGCCTTCCTCAAGACCTTCCTGAAGAGCTAGCCCAACCTCACATTGCTGAGCTCCCTCGCAATGCCCTGCGCCACGAACTGCGACAATTGGTCCGGGAGGAATTCCCTACAGGAGGCGTTAGGCCACCTCTTCGTCAGTGGGATTTCCAGGAATCGTCACCCCTGGCAGAAGCCATTCTTCAACACCCTATCCCGGTTGGCTTTAAGCTGCCAAGCATTGAATCCTACGATGGGACATCCGACCCGTACGAGCACATCGACCATTACAGGACCATCATGCATATTCAACGAGCTTCAGATGCACTCCTTTGCCAGGTTTTCCCTGCTACTCTTAAGGGACAAGCTCGAACATGGTACTATTCACTTCCAGCCGGAACGATCCCCACATTTGTTAAATTGGCCAAGGTGTTTGTCGAGCAGTTCGTGGCCAACCGAAGAATTACTAAGGATTCTTCTCACCTTTCCGGGATTCGTCAAAGCGAGGGAGAATCGTTAAAAGAGTACTTTCGACGATTTTCTATCGAGGCTCGACAAATCCCAGGAGTAGACCCAGAATTGCTCAGAGGGGTCTTTCTTGGAGGACTTCGTCCTGGCCCCTTCTATTCGGCACTCATGCGCGATACTGTTCATTCATATGCCGATCTGATCCATCGCGTGGAAGCACAGATATCAGCAGATGAGGCAATAAACGCTCACAGAAAACAGTTCGAGCAACCCACTGGGAAGCGCAAGGGGGCACCTGAGATGGATAATCCGTCATCACAACGGAAAAAGCAAGGGAAGAGCAATCTACCTCCTAGACCCCCAATGCCACGACGAGAACCCCGACAGGAGAAGGAGTACACTCCGCTCAACACCTCTCGAGCAAATGTGTTGATGGCGATTCAAGATCAGGACAAAGTGAAGTGGCCGCATCCTTTAAAGCAGAATACAGGAAACCAAGATCAGTACTGCCACTTTCATCGTAGTCGTGGCCACACTACTGAGTCCTGTAGGCAACTTAAGGAGGAGATTGAAAGACTCATCCGTCAGGGCTATCTTCGACAATTTATTGGGAATCCACCTACCCGAGAAGAAGCTCGTCCCACTGGGGGGCAAAATCAATCACAAAGACAACCAGCGAATAACCGGGTAACGGTGGGCGAAATTGAAACAATTGCAGGAGGCCCCTTACTATCCGACCAAGTCTTTTTGACCATGGAAGAAAACCCAACTCCAAAAAAGGCTCGTATCGATCATTCCATCACGTTCGATGATTCCGACCTGGAAGGAGTAAAGACCCCCCATCAAGATCCGCTTGTCATAAACGCAGGCATTGGTGACCCGTGTTATAATGTCAAAAGAATTCTTGTGGACAACGGAAGCTCCGTAGATGTTCTATTCTACTCCACTTTTCTCAACATGGTTCTCTCAAGAGAAAAACTTCAACCTGCTGCAGGTCCTTTATATGGATTTGATAATCGACCTGTACAAGCAGAAGGAATAATCAGTCTCCCGGTAGTCCTTGGAGAATTTCCTCGACAGACTACACACTCCATCCAATTCATTGTGGTGAAGTCAGAATCAGCTTATAACGCCATCTTCGGGAGGCCGCTCCAGTCAATTTTTGGGATCATCGCATCCATTCCTCACCTCAAGCTGAAGTTCTATACCCCATCAGGAGTCGGTATAGTATGCGGAGATCAGCAAATAGCACAAACCTGCTATCTTAGGCAGATCAAGTCTCGTCCAACGGTTACCCTAAGCATCGAGGACTTTGATCTGCGCAGCGAAGATATTCCTCAGAGAGCTTCCCCTGTGGAAGACCTTACTACTGTATCTATATCTGAAGAGCATCCTTCAAAGACAGTGCGAATTGGATCACTTCTCTCAGATGATGAGAAGAAAAACTTTACAGCTTTTCTGCGAGAAAATCAGGATATTTTTGCATGGAGTCCAGCAGATATGCCTGGAATTGACCCCGAAGTGATCGTTCACTCTCTCAAAGTCAATCCAACATGCAAACCGATTATCCAGAAGAAGCGAAACTTTGCACCAGACCGCCAGCAAGCAATTGAACAAGAAGTTGATAAACTTTTAGAAGCCGGATTCATACGAGAGGTGCACTATCCTACTTGGTTAGCAAATGTCGTCATGGTACGGAAGGGGAGTGGAGCCTGGAGAATGTGTATAGATTACACTGATCTCAATAAAGCTTGCCCAAAAGATAGTTTTCCGCTCCCTCGCATTGACCAGTTAGTTGATACCACTTCCGGTCATCAGATGTTAAGCTTTATGGATGCATACTCCGGTTACAATCAAATAAAGATGAATCCTGCTGATGAAGAAGCAACAGCTTTTCAAACAGACAAAGGATTGTACTGCTACCGGGTGATGCCCTTCGGGCTCAAAAATGCTGGAGCAACTTATCAGCGCCTCATGAATAAGGTTTTCAAAAGCCTTATTGGACGTACAATGGAGGTGTACGTAGACGATATGTTGGTAAAAAGTCTGGAAAAAACCCAACATATCTCTGACCTGAAACAATGTTTCCACTTGTTAAGGCATTACAATATGCGACTCAACCCCGCTAAATGTGCTTTTGGAGTCGCTTCTGGAAAGTTTTTAGGGTTTATGGTAACCCATAGAGGAATCGAAGCCAATCCAGAGAAGATCAAGGCACTAAGGGACATGGTGCCGCCAAAGAACATCAAGGAGGTCCAAAGGCTGAATGGGAGAATTGCGGCACTATCTCGTTTCCTGGCACGTTCAGGAGACAAATATCTGCCCTTCTTCAAGATACTTAGAGGTGCTCGTAGCTCCGGGTTTCAATGGACAGATGAATGTCAAGAAGCCTTCGAACAGTTGCGAAAGTATTTGGCATCCCCGCCACTACTTTCTAAACCAATACCAGGAGAGAGATTGTATTTGTATATGGCTGTATCTATCCAAGCCATTAGTTCAGTTCTGGTCCGAGAAGAAAATGTTATACAACGTCCTATCTACTATGTTAGTAAGATTTTATCTGAAGTAGAGGGACGTTATCCTTTGGCAGATAAGACAGCATTGGCGTTAGTTTACTCCGCCAGAAAACTACGCCCTTACTTTCAAGCTCACTCAATTGGAGTTTACACGAATCTGCCGCTAAAAAGCATTCTGCAGAAGCCAGAAGCATCAGGCAGGCTTGTCAAGTGGTCTGTAGAACTGGGAGAATTTGATATCCACTACTTGCCTAGACCTGATATTAAATCTCAAGCACTAGCAGATTTTGTAGTTGAGTGCACTGTTCCAACATCTGATGTACAACCAAGTGCTTCACCTTCTTCTCCATTCTGGATGTTGTACGTCGATGGAGCTTCAGGGAGTTCTGGGGCTGGGGCTGGAATTTTATTAATCTCTCCACAGAAGGTTACTCTTGAGTACGGGCTTCGACTCAAGTTCCCAGCAACCAACAACGTAGCAGAATACGAGGCCCTTATTGCTGGGTTGAGACTAGCCATCGACTGTGAAGTCCAGAACCTAATAGCCCACACTGATTCCCAACTAGTCGCCTCTCAGGTGGAGGGGGATTTTGATATTCACAACCCACAATTAGCTCAATATTGTAGCATTGTGAAGCTACTCTTAGCCCGTATAGGGGAACATCAAATCGTACATATCCTCCGAGAACAAAATGCAAGAGCAGACGCTCTTTCTAAACTTGCTACATCAACAACGGGGGATATCTACAAGAGAAGATGTATCGAGGAAATCCACTTTCCAAGCATTCAGGGTCCATGGGTCATACAGTCAATTGACGAGCCAAGAGAGATGTCTTGGATCGAACCCATCTTGTCTTTTCTAAAAGATGGAGTGCTACCTGAAGATCCTATAGCTGCAATACGACTTCGGAGACAAGCTGCAAATTTCACTATTATCAGCAACGAGTTGTATAAGCGCTCCTTCATTGGGCCCTACCTCAAGTGTCTCCCACCATCAGAAGCCGATTACGCGCTTCGAGAAGTGCATTCAGGAGTATGTGGAGAACATCTGGGAGGAAGAGCGTTAGCTTACAAGATCATGAGACAGGGATTCTATTGGCCTACAATGAAACAGGATGCACTTGAATTCACACGAAAGTGCGAAAACTGTCAACTGCATTCTAACCTCACTCATACACCCGCTCTGGAGCTTGCATCTCTTCAAGGCCCCTGGCCTTTTGCCCAATGGGGAATTGATATAATGGGACCTTTTCCTATAGCAACTGGACAGCGAAAATTCATTATTTTGGCTGTAGATTACTTCACCAAATGGGTAGAGGCGGAACCTTTGGCGAAGATTACTGAAGCAAATGCCAAGCAATTCTTATGGAAGAACATAATATGTCGCTTTGGCATTCCCGCAAAAATCATCACTGATAACGGGACACAGTTCACTGGGAAAATCTTTACATCGTTTTGTAGGGATTTTCATATTCAGCTCATTCACACAGCTGTTGCCCATCCTCAAACTAATGGGCAAACAGAGGTCACAAATCGAACAATCCTGAAAGGGCTGAAGACACGCCTAGGGAAGGCTGGGGGGCAATGGGCCGAAGAACTCCCCAATGTCCTCTGGGCTTATCGAACCACCGCCAGAACTCCTACAGGGGAAACCCCATATAACCTTTGCTTTGGTACAGAAGCAGTCATACCGGTTGATATCGGAGTTCCTAGCCACAGAGTTCAGACTTTCGACTTCAAAACTAACGAGGAGAAGCTTAGAGCAAATTTGGATCTCCTCCCAGAAGTAAGAGATGAAGCCTCACTCAGAACCGCGGCATACCACCAAAGAATTGCCCGTCACTACAATCGAAGGGTGAAACCTCGCCCTATCACTATTGGGGACTTAGTACTACGAAGCATTGAAGCCGCCGGAAAAGGCCCTCAGCGAAATAAGCTCTCCCCTCTCTGGGAGGGTCCTTATTTGGTAGCGGCTATGGTCAAGCCTGGAACCTTCAAACTGAAGGATGCTGGCGGAAAAATGCTTCCTCGAACTTGGAATGTGGGCAATCTTCGCAAATATTACCAGTAGGAGTTGATACTGCTATCAGTCTATATGTTATGTTTGTCTTATATTTTATCTTCTCCTGTAGTCGTATTATAAAGTTTTTCGTACATCCCTTATGTGTTGGTTACAGAAGAACTTCTTTCTTGTATCCCTAAGTTATTCTAGGGAACTGTTATCTCATATTACAGAGCAATATGATATTCACTTTGTCGTGCTATTGTTTCTTCTCTCCAAGCTCTTTTTCTGTGATTCGAGAAGTACACAATCTATATTGTATCTCAATCATTGAATGATCAATCCCAGGGGGATTTGATCCGACCTCTTCCACACAGGTTAATGTCATCAAGCAAATGCTTTGACTAACAACCTCGGATAGGTCAAGTATCCTAGGAGGATATCTTGAATATCAAAATCATTTGATGATCAATCCCAAAGGGAGTTGATCTGACCTTTTTCCGGACAGGTTAAGGAAATCGAGCAAATGCTTTCACTAATAACCCTGGATAGGTCAAAATCTTTAAAGAAAAAGAATGCTTCACATTTGTTCAAGTCAAAAGAGAGCTCACTAAAGTCCAAACTGAAATAAAACTAAGTAAATTTCATTTGCATGTGAGAAAAGAACATCAACAACATCTTTATATATCACTGAACATCAAGTACACCAGATAGAAACATCAACAACGAGCATACATACAATCACTAGAAAGGAATCAAAGTGATACAAAACATCCTATAGAATCTCAACATCATCCTCGTCCTCCTCCAAGGCAAAAGCTCGCTGTAACTCACTCTCCAGCTCTTCACCACCAGAGTCCGAAGAAGCATCACTAGAAGCCTGGCTGGGAGTCAGTCCCTCAATCTCTGCTCCAGTCTTGCGATGTACTGTCCGAACACCCTTCATGAAGCCTCTGATAAAGCCATCCTCTGTGCACTCTGCCTCCAAGGCCTTCACCTCCACGTCATAAATATGACTGCGGGCCTCCTGAATGTGGTCCTCAATGATGATCTTGAAAGCATAAGATTTCTTGAACTCTTCAATAACTGCTGATGGCAACTGTTGGGCCTCCTTCTCGGACAGTACACTCTGAAGCCTCTCATTCTCAGCCTCAAGGACTTGCTGAGCCTTTTCCTGCTGCTTGATCGTCGCTTGTGCCTCCACCAACTCTATATGCAGACGATCCATTCGTTCATTCTGAGAAGAGACTGAAGTGATCTTGTTCGCCAACTCAGTTCTGCACCCCTCGAGCTGATCCTCCACCACCTTCATCTCCTTCACTTTGCTGTCATATTTCTTCTTGTACTCTCCCTGAAGGTATTTAACCTTCACAAACTCTTTGTTCCAATCGTTCAGAGCCTTGGTCATCTCAAGCTTGAAATCAGAATACTGAGACAAGAAAAATATCAGAAATATATTCCTTAAGAAATGTAAAGAAGGAGAAGAAGTGAAGGGGAACTCACCAACTCCTCAGCCCGTCGGCGGCCGATGCACTGATGGTTTAACACATCCTCTGGAATATATGTCTTGGATGGAGAAGCTCGGGGACCTCTGCTAACAACTGTCAAAACTTCACCTGCCCTTTTCTTCCTCAATGCCTGCAAACCTTCCTCGCTCCCTGGACGCTTGGAGTGGTTCTTTTGGGGAACCACTTCTGGAACTCTAGCAGACTTCTTCAACATTTGAGCATGTGATCTCCCTGCTTGAGTAGATAGCCCAACCTTGAACAAGTACTCCTCATCTACATATCTACTCAAGTAACGCACCTCGTAGTGTAGAGCATCCAGATCAGGGAGTTTGAGTATCCTCAGCAAATCTTCTGCTCCAATGTGAAGGGGGACAGGTAGCTCTTTCAACTTCCCCCACTTCTCCTGAAGACCCCAATCATTCTGAACATAAAAGAAGTTGCTAATCCAACCTTTCGAGGGGTCTCGGGTGCGGATATCCAACCACTTGGACCTGAATGAAACACGTCCCTGCGCATCGCTAAAGAGACGCCCCATCCGAGAAAGGCACTCTGAGGAAAGTACCACTCCGCGGTCTCTGAAAAGCACGATCAGGCCCATCACAATCGACATTGCTCTGTAGGAAAATTGAGACAAGCATACCCCACAAAGCGTCAGAATGTCGATCAGTTCGGAGGAAGGAGGAAATCGTAGCCCCGCTCGCAGGCTAAATTCATAAACCGTCACATATCCAGGGGGAGGAAAGCAAGCGCGATCAGTTCTGGCCGGCACCTTCATCACCAAATCATTAGGAAAATGAAACTTTTTCCTAAATGAGATGAAGGAGTCCTCAGTGACAGTGGAAATCACATCGTCAGCCTTCGGCGCCTTCTGGACCCTCTTTGGAACTTCGGACCGTTGCGCAGGACGATCTTCTGAAGGAATTTTGGAGGAGGCAGGGTCACCCATTTTTGCTCCCTTTACTAAAGAGGGGCGCAGTTCTAAGTAGGGAAAGTCACCTACGAAAGACTGCGGAAAGCCTCCAAAGTAGGAAGAAAAAGGGAGGAAGAACGGGGGGAGGAAGGGAGAAAGCCACTAACTTCTGCACAAAAAGAGGGGCGCCAAGTCAAGTAGGGAAAGTCACCTACTTAAAAAATGGCGGAAAGCCTCAGAATGCCAAAAGCTAGAAAGCCAGAGGAAGAAGGGAAGAAGGGGCGAGTTTCTACTAAGCCTTGGGGGGTCTATTTATAGTTTTCCTTAAGGGGGGGAGGATTCCAAAATTCTATTAAATTCCCTGAAATTTTTCAAATTTTTCGGAATTTTTTGGGATTTTTTCGGAATTTTTCGGGCCCCATTTTAAAAAAAAAAAAAAATAATATTATAATATTGAAACCGGCCGGCGGTTCCCCAAACCGCCGGCCAAACCGCCCAGCCAAGGGGCGCGGCCAGCAGGCGCCAGGCGCGGGCCAGGCGCGGGCCAAGGCGGGCCGCGGGCGGGCCCCAGGCGGGCCGCGAGCAGGCCGCGGGCGGGCCAAGGCGGGCCGCGGGCGGGCCCCAGGCGGGCCGCGAGCAGGCCGCGGGCGGGCCCAGGCGGGCCGCGGGCAGGCCGCGGGCGGGCCCAGCGCGGGCCGCGGGCGGGCCCAGCGCGGGCCGAGCGCGCTCCGGCGCGGCTCTGCGCCGCCGGCGGCGGCGGCGGCGGCGGCCGGCCGGTCCGGCCGGTACGGCCGCCTACCCGTGCCCGAGATCCAATTTCGGGCCCGGACGGTCCAAATTCGACGTTTTTGGGGTCCCCGGACACGTTTTTCAACGTTCCGGACTCAATTTTGACACTTTCGGAGCTCAACGGGGCCTCTATAATCAAGTTCGAGTAAACGTGTAATTTTCGGAACGCAAATTTTTGCAATTTTGTCAAAATAAAAAGCCGACACATATATTTTTGGACTCCTGGAGCTTTGACGTCCAAAAATAGGGGGGCAACTGATATATCGCCAAAAAATCATCTTGATCGGGCACGAATCTCGAGGAAAACTCAAGTTGGAAACTTCAAAAATTATTTCGGTGACCATTTAAACTCCGATTTCAGCAAACTTATAGTCGAACTGAGCGTCTCGGAAATACGAATCCAACGACACCAAATTCGACTCAATCCGAGCCCAAGTGAGTCCAAATCAAGTACCCGAAGCGCTGTTGGAAGCATCAAACAGCTATTTGAGTTACCAAACGGTCTCCGATTTTGACGAGCTTATAGTCGAATCGAGCGGCTCGACGAGACGAATCCAACGAACCCAAGATCGTAGAATTCTGACATCATTAAGACCTTCAAATGCTTGATAAACGGTTCATGATCAAGGGATTCAATATCGGCCGTTCATCCAGATCACTCCCTATTTGCCCCTGATCCCTCACATATTTACGGGCTATGCCACTCCAGAAAAACTATAAATAGCCCCTCATTTCTCCTAAGAGGGGACCCAAGCCAAGAAGAGAAGAAGAGAAGAAGAAAAGAAGAAGAGAAGAGAAGCCTAGGAGGGAACAGCTCCTCCTCGACCACCGCCGGAACTCCGCCGAAACACCGCCGGAACTCCGCCGGAACATCGCCGGAACTCCACCGAAGCACCACCAGGCGCCCGAGGGACGCCGGAGCTCTGCCCTACACGGGAGCAGCGTCGGAATACTGCCCGACGCCGGAATTCTACCCGACGCCCGAGTGACGCCGGGTTTCTTTCAAAGTGACGCCAGAATTCTGTTCGACATTCCGAGTGACGTCGGAACTCAGCTTGTCCTTGTAACGGATACTCATTGTAATCTGATCGCCCTTGAAAGCGAGTCAGTCCCCTGTAATCTGCTCAAGTTCTAGTGGAATCATTTCAACTGGGCGTAGCCCCGTGGTTTTTTCCCTTTCCAGGGTTTTCCACGTAAAAATTCTGGTGTTACTTTCTCAATTCTGTTTGTGTGCTGGATATACGTACAACGTTGAGACGGAAAATTAAAATCTATCGCCGCGTATATTTGAGTCCGCAACAATATATATTTATAAAAAAACTTTAGAGAAAAAATAACAAGTCGTTACGTAACGACTTGGCATTTTTTCTTTTTTTTTTAATTTTATTTTCTTTTTTTTTTGTTTTTTATAAATGATATTTTTCATTTTTTTGTTTTTTTATAAATGAAATTATTAAATATTAAAAAAAGTTTAACTATTTGTTTTTCTCTTTTTAAGTTTTCATTTTTTTAATTCACATTTTTTATAAATATATATAAATATATATATATACTACTATTATAAAAACCGTTTGAATTTTCTTCCATATTAAATCTTGGCCATCCATTTTATTTTTTCTAAAAATTTTTTGTCTGTTCATTATATTATAAATAATTAATAAATCTAGAAATATATAATAATTATGTAAATTAATGCTCATTACCGTAAATTAGTGCCGCTTAAATTTTCTTTTCATCTAGAATATTAAAATTGTAATTTTTTAAGAGTCAAAACGCCAAAGGTCAAAAATATGAATAGATATTAGGACTTTAGTGAGATTGTAACGGCTTCTTTGATAATTATAACAGTCATTATAATAAAAAAATATAATAATTATGCAAATATAATAAGCCGCCGACGGCAAGCAGAAGAATGCCATCACAGAGGCCACCTCCTTTGGTTCCCCGAATCTCCCCATTGGAGCAGAAAAGACCTTTCCGCATTTTCGAGAAACTTCATATATAAATGAATGTAGAATTGGGTTAATTTATCAAGGAAATTTCCCCATGCTTTGGCCACTCCAAAACAAGATTTCTTGTGAGCTGGTTCAAATGGATCAATGCAGCATTTCTCGGCTCAGTAATGATAAGTATAACTTGAGGTGGTAGTATGGCTTCTCCAGCTATAGTCTCTATTTTCCTAACCATTTATCAGTCTTGCCTGCTATTGACTTTATTGATTGTGCCCTCCAGTGGGGTTATTTTCAGTAGGGGTGTCAAAATCAGGTTTCGGGTCGGGTTCGGATCGAACCCGGAATGACCCACGTTCAAACTGGTCGACCCTAACTTGACCCGGGTAGGAAAACGGGTCAGAAATTCGGACCCGGATCTGACCCGTCGGGTTGGCGGGTTCACCCGACCAGACCCAAGCGAGTGCGGCAAAGCGCGTGGGCGAGCGTGCGGGGGAGGGCGGGCGAGCGCACGGGCGAGCGCGAACACGTGCGGGCAGGCTAGGGCAGGGCGGGCAGGGCACGGGCAGAGCATTTTAAACAGGTTTTCGGGTTGACCCGGCAACCCGACGGGTCAACCCAAACCCGACCCATTTTGAACTCGGGTCGGGTCTAACCCGAAATTTCCGGGTCGGGTTCGAGTCGGGTTTTCTTGTTGTGTCAAATATTGACACCCCTAATTTCTAGTATGAGCAGTTCTATTCTGAATAAATTGACAAAGGTAACCCATTGGATTAACCTCTTAATTTTCTTATTAAATTTTAGGCTTGCTTGATTTGTGTGTCCAAGATTGTTTTTTAAACTGACAATATTGCTTCTAGTTTCTTGAATTTGATTTTGAAGGATGAAGTCACTTAACATCCTACTAATTTCATACAGTCATTAAAATATTAACTCATTATGTATTTAGACGTGTATGTTCTTTTAATTATTTATATTCTTTTTGTTATTGAGATGATTGATACTCTCTCTTTGTTATTTATTTAGATAAGCAGAAAAGACTTGATTTTTTTATTGATTATGTTCCCTTTATTAAGATTTTTGAGAAACACTTTCTTCAAGCATTCTTTTATTTGCTACATAATTGCTCAACTTATTTTTGTTGTGAATTAATTTGCATAATTATTATATTTTTACTATAATAACTGTTATAATTGTCGAAGAAGCGGCTACAATCTCACTAAAGTCTTCATACCGATTCATATTTTTGACTTTTGGCATTTCGACTATTAAGAAACTGTAATTTTAAACCTTCCAGACGATAGTTTAATCTTTTCATTAGTCATTGGAAGATCAAAAGTACAAATTAATTGGCTTTTATAGATCAAAAGTACAAATTAATTACATGCTGATCAAAAGTGCAAATTAATTACATGCTAAAACAAATTAATTTGCAGAAATTTAAAGTGCAAATCAAAAGGAAATTAATTAAGCAATATGAATTTGTGGTAATGAGCATTAATTTGCATAATTATTATATTTTTTTATTATAATAACTGTTATAATTATCGAAGAAGCAGTTACAATCTCACTAAAGTCCTCATATCTATTCATATTTTTGACCTTTGGCATTTCGACTCTTAAGAAACTGTAATTTTAATATTCTAGATGAAAAAGAAAATTTAAGCGGCATTAATTTGCGGTAATGGGCGTTAATTTACATAATTATTATATATTTTCAAATTTATTAATTATTTATAAGACAATGAACGGACAAGATAATTTTAGAAAAAATAAAATGGATGGCCAAGATTTGATGTGGAAGGAAATTCAATCGGCTTTTATAATAATAGTATAGATAGTATAGATTGTAACCGCTTCTTCGACAATCATAACAGTTATTATAGTAAAAATATGTAATAATTATGCAAATTAATACCCATTACCACACATTAATGCCACTTAAATTTTCTTTTGATTTGCACTTCAAATTTTTGCAAATTAATTTATTTTAGCATGTAATTAATTTGCACTTTTGATCTATAAAAGCTAATTAATTTATACTTTTGATCTTCTTATGGCTAATGAAAATATGCAATCTGTCATCTGGAAGGTTAAAATTGTAGTTTCTTAATAGTCGAAATGCCAAAAGTCAAAAATATGAATATGTATGAGGACTTTAAAGACATTGTAACCGCTTCCTCGACAATTATAACTGTTATTATAGTACTATATGGGAACCCATTAGATGATAACGCTGATGAAGAGATGCTTCGCAATGAGTTTTCTAAGCATGCTCCCATAAAGATAGTATTTGTGTAATGAGTAAGCTAATCTTTTTCTGCTATGTTTTGGCTCTTACTTTTTTATTATCATTAGGATCTGCGCCTATTTATCCATGTCACCAGAGGGTTTGCATTTTTGCATTTTCATTTGGTAATGCTGTTCTTATCGTATAGATATCATTGCCTTGACATCAAAATCATTGGCATTCTTACTTTGTCGTCATTTATGGGAGGTGGACGATGCAACAAAAGCACTAATAGAAAAACTCTTGAAAAGAATGGACAAATATTACATGTAGCATATGAAAAAAGTATTCATGGTCCTTCATCTTGTGCTCCACAATCTAGCAGTCTAGCCGCAGCTGCAATTGAGGCAACAACATTTGCTCAACATGTTTAATATTTTAACCTTTCAGGTTTTTAATTTATAAGCGCTTGTATTTATTAGTGCTAATTGATAATGATATGATGATGAAGTACTTCATATTTGGATATGCTATCATGTTTGAATAAGTTACATATGTTCAGCTGGGTAATGCTGATCATGGAATTCATTCTTTTTAAGTTTTTTCATACTTGTTCTATTGGTTAACTAGTATTTGTTTTCATCCCATTTGCTTTGATATAATTTTAAATGTAAAAAGATTCTTATAGAAAACTTAGGGCCTATTTTGCATCATTTTTTATTTCTACTTTTTTGTTTTTAATTTAAAAAAATTGGACAAGCATGTTTGATTAGCATTTTGTAAGTATTTTTTTGGTTTATAAAAATTAAAAAAAATTATTTCTAAAAATTCTCAAAACAAGTTTTATGTGTTTTTATTGTTTTCATCTTTTGAATAACCAACCACTCGACTTTACATGCTATGACTGCCAAACCTATTCTCATTGCTAGCCAATTAAACTTGAGACCTGGCCAAACAGGCTTAATTTATTGTTTATTCTGCTTGATGTTAATATCAGGATTTCAATGTGAAATGAGGTTTTTTATGAAATATATTTGCCTAGCTAATACTATATTTCTAACTATTGGTAATTTGGCAAACTTAGAATTAAGTTGATGCAACAAGTTGCGGTTTGAGATTTATGATAAATTATGATTTAAAAATAAAATAATGCAGAAGAAATTTAGAAAATAAAACTTCTTTAATTAAAATTTGTGAAACCATAAGATTTTTTTTTTTAATTTCTAAGAAAGGCATAATATCGATTTATTCTGATAATTTATTTGCCATAATGAAGGCGAGTTGTGCCACTCGATCTACTCTTTTATTGTTATTATTTTTAATTATTATAATTTTTATGATAATCAAATTATTTTTATTGTACAATTTATTTTATAATTTATATGGTTTTCAAGTAAAAATGATCTTTGCTCATCTTAATTTTGGTATGTGTTCCTTTAATACAACACTTATAAAAAGTATTATTGGTCAACCAGTTAATAATGGAGAAATGCTTTGCATATATGCATGGTTTAATTAAGACCATCTATGACATTATTATTCACTATGGCATTAGCCTTGTTATTATTATGAAAATTTTGAATGTAAATTTTTTCTACTATGCTTTTTTTAATTATTTTCTACTTTATTTTTTCTTTATTTTTTTATTTATGCAAGTTGACTAAAGACCTTTTTAAATAAAAGCCCCTATGGGGGTTCTTTTCTTGCTATTTTTTATTAGTAAATAAAATCATACTTTACTAATGACATTATAACTATAAACTTGATAATATAATTAAAATATACCTAATATGAATTTTTATTTTAAAATTTTTATTCACGTGCATTTACTGCACGTGTAATAAAACTAGGGCAACAATTATATTAAATCCCCTACATATTAATTATATTAAATCTTAAACATAAATTTTAGGGTATAATTATCTATATTTGTTTATTTTTTTAATATTTGATCTTTCTATTTATTTGAATTTTCTTAATATTTTTTATAATAATTTATAATGATAAATTAGAAATTCAAGTGGCTTTTATAATAGTTAAGTTTTTAAAGTGATCTCTTTTATATAAAAAAAAACATAATTAGGTAGAATTTAATATTTTATGAAAAATATTCTCATATTCTTACATTTTATTCACATTTGCTTAATATTCTATTATTTGTATTTAATTTTTTTCAACAAATAATTATAATATCATTGCACATATTTTATTCTAATGAATTTTTTCTTTGAAATTTTACTGATAAATTTTTACATGCGATAGAACAATGAATGAATTATTTTCTACAAACCTCTAAATGTTATTTTATATATCTTTTATTCTTTATACTATAAAATTTTGATTTGTTATATTATTAATTAATATTATTAATCCTTGTTCCAAAATCATGGAATATAGTTTTAATAAGCCGCTAAGTCTTAGTTGACAAATCTATCTCATTAGTTGGATTGATAACTTTAACAAAAATTTTTTATATTTTTTGTCAGTATCAATTAGGCTAACACAAATTTTACAAAAAAATTTTCATACAACAATGTAATCTTTTTTTTTTTTTTTTTACTTCTAGCATCGTGCACTTTGTGCACTTTGTGCACGTGCAATAAAACTAGTATAAATATATAACATATGAAAAAAGTAACTAGTCGTTAGCACAGCTAGCGATTTCATGACTCAGTCTGCCAAATCAGCTTGCTAAATCAGCCTGTCGCCAGCTCGCCCGCCAACTTAATAATCAGTCGTTGCCTACTAGCATCAATTTTAATTTTATTATTTTTTAATTCATTTTGATTAAAATAATTTTTAAATGGCATCATTTTAAAATTTTGTCCAAACTATTTTGAGAGGGTGTAAATTTTCAAATAAAGATAAAAAATACAAATATGTCAGAGTTACGCCAATTTAATAACAAATCTTAAAATTTTGAATTTATTTGGAGAAAATATAATATACAAGTCAATTAATTATTCATTATATTCATTCTAAATGCATTTTAAAATTATAATTATTTTAATTAAAATTTGATATAACTTTATTCATTATGTTGTTGTTTTTGAAAGTTTACTTAAAATTAAATCTGAAATATTTCACTCAAAAAAGTTTACCTATAATTATTCAATTGAGGCCGTCCGCATTTTCGAGCCCAATTTTGGTTTCGGAAAGGTCAAATCAAATATTTTTGGGGTCCATGGGATTGGTTTTCAACATTTCGGACTTAATTTCGGCAGTTTTAAAGAATTTCGGGACCTCTACGCCCAAGATCTATTTCTTTTCGAATTTCAAATCGAGTTGAAAATTCCTCGAAAGCTGCAACATATATTTTCGAACTCTACACGCTTCGACGTCCTAAAATAGCGGGGCAACTGATACATCATCGAAAAATTATCTTGATCGGGCACGAATCTCGAGGCAAAATCAAGTTGAAAATTTCTAAAATTAAAATCAGGACCATCCAAACTTTGATTTCAGCAAACTTACAGTCGAATTGAACGTCTCGAAAATGCGAACCCAACAACACCAAATTTGACTCAATCCGAGCCCAAATGGGTTTGAATCAAGGGCCCAGAGCGCCGTTGGAAGGTTCAAACCATAATTTGGATTTCCAAACGGTTTTTGAACGTAACATGCTTATATTTGAATCAAGCGGCTCGACAAGACGAATCCAACGAGTCCAAGATCAAGGAATTTCGACATGACTAAGACCTTCAAATATCTAGTAAACGGTCTATGATCAAGGGATTCATCATCGGCCATTCATCTAAACCACTCCTCATTTATCCTTGATCTTCCTTCTATTTACGGGCCATACCACTCTAGCAAATCTATAAATAGACCCATCCTTTTTCATGAAAAGTGACCCCTAATTCTAAGGAAAAAAGAGAGAGATCGGAGATCGCTCTTGCTTCCTTGCCTCCTCGACCACCGCCGAAGTTTCGCCAGACCACCGCCTGATGCCCTGAGTTCCGCCGGACCACCGTCTGACACCCTAAGTTCCGTCGGACCACCGCTTGACGCCCTGAGTTCCGCCGAACTACCACCTGATGTCCAGAGTTCCACCAGACCACCGTTTGACTCCCTGAGTTCCGCCAGACCGCCATGCACCTGAGGCCGGGAGTTCCACCAGACCACCATGTGAGGCCCTGAGTTCCACCGAACCACTGCCTGACACCCTGAGTTCTACTGGACCACTACCTGAGGTCCTGAGTTCCGTCGGACCACCGCATGACGCCATGAGTTTCGCCAGACCACCACCTGAGGCCCTGAGTTCCACTGAACCACTTCCTGACACCCTGAGTTCTACCGGACCACTACCTGAGGTCCTGAGTTCCGTCGGACCACCGCCTGACGCCATGAGTTTCGCCAGACCACCACCTGAGGCCTTGAGTTTCGCCGGACCACTGCATGACTCCCTAAGTTCCGCCGGACCACCGCCTAATGCCCTGAGTTCAGCCGGACCACCACCTGAGGCTCGGAGTTCCACCGGATCACCACCTGACACCTTGAGTTCTGCTGGACTACCACTTGAGGCCCAGAGTTCTGCCGGACCACCACCTAAGGCCCGGAGTTCCCCCGAACCACCACTTGATGCCCGAAGTTCCGCCAAACCACCACCTGAGGCCTGGAGTTCCACCGGACCCCAACGAACGCTGGAGTTCCGCCGGACCACCACTTAAGGCCCGGAGTTCCACCGGACCACCACCTGACACTTGGAGCTTCGCCGGACCACCGCCTGACGCCCGGAGTTCCGCCGTACCATCACCTGACGCCCGGAGTTCCGCCGGACCCTAATCGAACGCTGGAGTTCTACCAACTGACGCCTGAACTTCCAAGTGATGCCGGAATTTCATCTCCATTTGTCACTAGACTACAACTAGATGGTTGACATTTGTAATCTGATCGCCCTCAAGGACTAGTCAGCTCGCCGTGCTCAACTCAAATTCTAGCGGAATCATTTTCAACTGGGCTATGCCCCATCGTTTTTCCCCTTTCTAGGATTTTCCACATAAAAATCTTATGTCCTCTGTGTGTGAGCTGGATATCCGTGCAACGCTAAGATGTAGAATTAAAATTCTATCGCCGTGTATATTCTAGCCCGCAACAATGAGGGATATATATTAAAAGTTCTGATATATCATCGAAAAATAATCTTGATCAAGCACGAATCTTGAGGCAAAATCAAGTTGGAAACTTCAAACATTAAATCGAAGACCATCTGAATTCCGATTTCAGTAAACTTATGGTCGAACTGAGCGTCTCGGAAACACAAACCCAATGACACCAAAATCGACCCAATTCAAGCCCAAATGAGTTCAAATCAAAGACTCGAAGCACTTTTGGAAGGATCAAACCACAGTTTGAGTTATCAAACGGTATCCAATCATGACATTCTTATAGTCGAATCGAGCGGCTCGACGAGACGAATCCAACGAGCCCAAGAACATTAAATTCTGATATCATTAAGACATTCAAATGACCATTGAACGGTACATGATCGTAGGAATCAAGATCGGCCGTCCATCCGAGCCACTCCCAATTTACCCTTGATCTTCCACTTATTTACAAAGCTATGCCACTCAAGAATTCTATAAATAGAACCTCATTTCATCTTGAAAAAGGGGGGATCGAAGCCAAGAGAGAAGAAGGAAGAGAAGGAAGAAAGCTTCAGCCGCCTCGCTCCTCTTTGACTGTCGCCGGAGTTCTGCCGCACCACCGCCGAAGTCTCGCCGGACCACCACCAAAGATTCGCCGAACCACCACTTAAGGGCCTCACCTCGCCGGACCACCGCCGTAGGCCCTCACCCTCGCCGGACCACTGCCGAAGGACCTCGCCTTCACCGCATCACCGCCGGAGTCTCGCCGGACCACCACCGGAGCTTCACCGGACCACCACTTGAGGGCCTCACCTTCGCCGGAACACCGCCGTAGGCCCTCACCCTCGCCGGACCACTGCCGAAGGATCTCGCCTTCACCGAACTACCGCCAGAGGCCCTCACCTTCGCCGAATCATCACCTAAGGCCTGGAGCTCTGCCAGACCACCATCTGAGGCCCGGAGTTCTGCCAGACCATCACCTGACACCCAGACTTCTATCATACTATTGTTACTTGTAATCTGATCGTCCTTGGAGGCGAGTCGGCCCATTGTAACCAACTCAAATTCTAGTGGAATCACTTTCAACTGAGCTAGGCCCCGTGGTTTTTCCCCTTTCAAGGGTTTTCCACGTAAAAAATCTTGTCTTCTCTGTGTGTGAGCTGGATATTCGTGCAACGCTAAGACGTAAAATTATATCTCTATCGCCGCGTATATTCTAGTACACAACAGTTTGGCGCCGTCTGTGGGAATCACAATCCCATAATATTAATCAGTACTTCAATGGATAACCGACGTAGTAATCGCCACCAGGGAGCCTCTCGCTCCAACTCTCACCAGTCCAAGAATCAGTCCTTCAATCAGGGACATCAGGCTTCTGCCTCCTTTCACCCGGGTGTGCAAAATCCTGCTGGAGAAGGAACATCAAGACCATCTGTGGAAGATCGCATCCGAAGAATGGAGGAGTCTCAAAAGGAGATCCTTCGACTCCTACGAGGGACCCGACAACCGATGCTAGTAGAGCAGGAGGAGGTTCGTCTTCCTCAGGATCCGTCACTGGCCAGAGGTGTCCAACCTGAACGTGTAGACATCCCTGTCCCTCAATCAAGGGGTCGTCCTCAAACACATAAAGACATTGACCTTGCCGACACCGCTAGCTCTACCCATCCTTTTCGCCCCAGTCAAGTAGTCCGTATTCCGTCAGACATTCCCGAGGATATAGCCCAACCACACATTGCTGACCTTCCGCGTAATGTCCTACGCCATGAACTGAGGAGGTTGGTCCGAGAAGAGTTCCCTAGTAAGGGTGGAAGACAATCTCTCCATCAATGGGACTTTCAGGAGACCTCACCGCTGACGGAAGCCATCCTTCAACACCCCATTCCTACAGGGTTCAAACTACCGAGCATTGATTCTTATGATGGGACATCTGACCCCTATGAGCACATCGATCATTACAGAACCATTATGCATATTCAGAGAGCCTCAGATGCACTTCTCTGTCAAGTGTTTCCTGCTACCCTTAAAGGGCAGGCTCGAACATGGTTCTACTCGCTTCCTGCCGGAACCATCTCCAAGTTTGTCAAATTGGCCAAAGTGTTCGTTGAACAATTTGTTGCCAATCGAAGGATGGTTAAAGATTCTTCTCATCTCTCAGGAATTCGACAAAATGAAAATGAGACCCTCAAAGAATATTTTCAAAGATTTTCTACGGAGGCTCGACAAATTCCTGGGGTGGATCCTGAATTGCTTAGAGGAGTGTTTCTTGGAGGACTTCGTCCTGGACCTTTTTATTCAGCACTTATGCGAGATACAGTCCATTCCTATGCTGACTTAATTCATCGTGTGGAGGCCCAGATCTCAGCAGATGAGGCCATAAATGCTCATAAGAAGCAATTTGAACAAATAACCGGGAAACGTAAAAATGCGCCAGGGATGGATGTTTCATCATCACAACGAAAAAAGCAAGGAAACTATAACTTGCCCCCTCGGCCCTCACAGCAACGACGAGAGCCTCGTCAAGAGAAGGAGTATACGCCGCTTAATGTATCTCGGGCCAACGTGTTGATGGCCATCCGGGATCAAGAGAATGTAAAGTGGCCGAATCCATTGAAGCCAAATGTAGGAAATCAGGAGCAATATTGTCACTTCCACCGTAGTCGAGGACACACAACTGAAGCTTGTAGACAACTCAAGGAAGAAATTGAGAGGCTGATCCAACAAGGATATCTTCGACAATTTATCCAAAGCGCACCTACTCGGGATAAAACTGGCCCTACTGGGGGGCAGAATCAGCAACAAAGGCAACCATCAAATAATCGTCAAATGGTCGGAGAGATTGAAACTATTGCTGGGGGCCCCTCAGTACCCAATCAGGTCTTAATTGCAGCTAGTAGAGAGCCTATGCCAAAGAAGTCTCGGTCTGACCACTCTATTACTTTTGATGATACTGATCTAGATGGAGTTCAGACCCCTCATCAGGATCCACTTGTAATTAATGCGGGAATTGGCGACCCATGTTTCAACGTCAAAAGGATCTTAGTTGATAATGGGAGCTCGGTGGACGTCCTGTTTTATTCCACCTTCCTCAATATGGGCCTAGATAGGGAAAAGCTCCTGCCAGCTTCAGGTCCACTGTACGAGTTTGACAATCGACCTGTAAGGGTAGAAGGAACCATCAGTCTCCCAGTTATACTTGGAGAATTTCCTCGACAAGTTGAACATTCTATCCAATTTATTGTAGTGAAATCAGAATCGGCCTACAATGCGATCTTTGGAAGGCCACTCCAAACAATCTTTGGGGCTATTGCTTCAATTCCTCACTTAAAGTTGAAGTTTCCTACCCCATCAGGGATTGGAATAGTACGTGGAGATCAATATGTAGCACAATCCTGCTATCTTAGGCAGGCTCAACCACGCTCATCAGTTACTCTAAGTATCGAGGACTTCGATCTTCGGAATGAAGATATCCCTCAAAGGGCCTCCCCTGTAGAAGATCTTACTTGTGTCTCTCTGTCAGATGAACACCCTTCAAGAATAGTACAGATTGGATCACTCCTCTCAGACGAAGAGAAGAAAGAGTATGTAGACTTTCTACGTACAAACCAAGATGTATTTGCATGGAGTCCGGCTGATATGCCTGGAATTAATCCTGAAGTAATCATGCACTCCCTCAAAATCAACCCAGCATACAAACCGGTGATCCAAAAGAAGCGAAACTTTGCACCAGATCGTCAACTGGCAATTGAGCAGGAGGTTGATAAGCTTTTAAGTGCAAGATTTATAAGAGAAGTACACTATCCCGCTTGGTTGGCAAACGTCGTTATGGTTCGAAAGGCAAGTGGAGCTTGGAGAATGTGCGTAGACTATACTGATCTCAATAAAGCCTACCCTAAGGATAGTTTTCCGCTTCCCCGTATTGACCAGTTGGTTGATGCCACCTCCGGACATCAGATGCTAAGCTTCATGGATGCTTACTCCGGTTATAATCAAATACAAATGGATCCTGCTGATGAGGAGGCGACAGCTTTTCAAACAGATAAGGGGCTGTACTGTTATCTAGTAATGCCCTTCGGGCTCAAGAACGCTGGTGCAACATACCAACGCCTAATGAATAAGGTTTTTAAGAACCTTATCGGGCGCACTATGGAAGTATATGTGGATGATATGCTAGTTAAAAGCCTCGAGAAATCTCAACATATATCTGACTTGGAACAATGCTTCTGCCTCCTTCGATCTTATAACATGCGCCTTAACCCCTCCAAATGTGCATTTGGAGTAACCTCAGGAAAATTTTTGGGATTCATGGTTACCCACCGAGGGATTGAGGCCAACCCTGAGAAGATCAAGGCCCTAAGGGACATGCTACCCCCGAGAAATATCAAGGAAGTTCAGAGATTAAACGGAAGGATTGCGGCACTTTCTCGTTTTCTGGCTCGCTCAGGAGACAAATATCTACCCTTCTTCAAGGTTCTCAAAGGTGCTAGTAGCTCAAGATTTCAGTGGACTGACAAATGTCAAGAGGCTTTCGAACAACTCCGAGCCTATCTAGCCTCACCGCCACTGCTCTCGAAGCCAATTCCAGGGGAAATTTTGTATATGTATATGGCTGTCTCCTCCCAAGCTATAAGCTCAGTCTTGGTCCGGGTAGATGATACTGTTCAACGCCCAGTCTATTATATTAGCAAGGTACTTTCAGAGACAGAAACACGCTACCCATTAGCAGATAAAACAGCCTTGGCGTTAGTCTTCTCAGCTAGAAAGTTACGCCCTTATTTCCAAGCACACACGATCAGGGTCTATACAAACTTACCATTGAAAAGTATTCTCCAAAAGCCCGAGGCATCTGGAAGATTGATCAAATGGTCAGTGGAACTTGGAGAATTTAATATCCAGTTCCTACCTAGACCTGACATCAAGTCACAAGTGCTGGCCGACTTTGTGCTCGAATGTACTAATCATACCTCCAATGAACCGCTAGATGAATCTCCTTCCTCCTCGTGCTGGACCTTATATGTCGACGGAGCTTCTGGGAGTTCCGGTGCCGGCGCCGGAATCTTATTAATCTCCCCACAGAAAGCTACACTCGAATACGGGCTTAGATTGAAGTTCCCCGCGACAAATAATGTCGCCGAATATGAGGCTCTGATCGCCGGATTGAGGCTGACAATTGATTGCGAAGTGCAAGACTTGGTGGTTCACACCGATTCCCAACTAGTCGCCTCTCAGGTGGCAGGAGAATTTGATGCCCACCATCCATTGTTGGCCCAATATTGCCAAATAGTTAAATTTTTGTTGGCCCAAATAAAGAGGCATCAGATCATCCATATCCTTCGGGAACAGAATGTAAGGGCAGACACTCTCTCCAAGCTGGCCACTTCTATGACAGGAGATATTTTTAGAAGAAAATATATTGAGGAGATCCACTTTCCAAGCGTTCAAGGCCCGTGGGTTATTCAATCAATAAATGAATCAAAAGAAGCTTCTTGGATCGACCCCATTCTCGCTTTCTTACAAGATGGTGTTCTTCCTGAAGACCCGCTGGTAACAATACGACTTCGGAGGCAGGCAGTAAACTTCACTATTATTAATGGAGAGCTATACAAATGATCTTTCACGGGGCCATACCTCAAATGTCTTCCTCCTTCAGAGGCAAACTATGCACTCCGAGAAGTACATTCAGGCATTTGTGGGGAACATCTGGGCGGAAGGGCGCTAGCCCAAAAGGTCCTGAGACAGGGATTTTATTGGCCAACAATGAAGCAGGACGCGCTAGAGCTCGTGCAAAAATATAACAGTTGTCAGTTACATGCCAACCTCACCCATCTACCTGCTATAGAGATCTCAACATTACAGAGTCCCTGGCCTTTCGCTCAATGGGGGATTGACATAGTAGGACCCTTTCCTATAGCCACAGGTCAACGGAAGTTCATCATCTTGGCTGTAGACTATTTCACAAAGTGGGTGGAGGCAGAACCTCTGGCAAAAATCACCGAAGCAAATGCCAAACAATTTCTATGGAAGAATATAATATGTCGTTTTGGCATTCCTGCGAAAGTTATCACCGATAATGGAACGCAGTTCACTGGAAGGGTCTTTACCACATTTTGCCAAGATCTCCATATTCAGCTAGTACACACGGCTGTGGCCCATCCTCAAGCTAACGGACAAACGGAGGTCACTAATCGGACTATTCTGAAGGGATTGAAGACACGACTAGATAAGGCTGGGGGGCAGTGGGTTGATGAGCTCCCTCATGTCCTTTGGGCCTATCGTACCACTGCAAGAACTCCAATAGGAGAAACCCCATACAATCTCTGCTTTGGCACAGAAGCTGTTATTCCCGTTGACATTGGAGTCCCAAGTCATAGGGTTCAAACTTTTGATTTCAATGACAATGATGAAAAACTCAGGGGCAGCCTAGACCTCCTTCCAGAAGCAAGAGATAAAGCAATGCTTAAGGTTGCTGCATATCATCAGAGAGTTGCCCGTCATTATAATCGAAAGATGAAACCACGGCGTATATCGGTTGGAGATCTAGTTCTACGCAGCATCGAGGCGGCAGGAAAAGGTCCCCAACGCAATAAACTCTCCCCCCTCTGGGAGGGTCCATATTTAGTAGCAGCTGTGGTGAAGCCCGGGACTTTCAAATTGAAGGATGCTGAAGGAAAAATGCTTCCTCGAACTTGGAATGTAAACAATCTTCGCAAGTACTATCAGTAAAGCACAGTAGTGCTACTTAATTTAAGTATTATATGTCTGGTGTTGTATGTTATGAACGATATTATTTGTGGTGTTTGTAGCTTCTTCATCCCTAAGTTATCTCAGTAAACTATGCCTTTGTCTAATGCAGTATGGCTATGTTGAATTATATTATCTTCTTCAAGTAAAATCGTATTGATAGATTCGCACAAGCTGTGAACTTCGATCTTGAGATCCTTGATTTGAGCAACACAATCATTATTGTAGCTCAGTCACTGGATGATCAATCCCAGGGGGATTCGATCTGACCTCTTCCACACAGGTTAAAAAGCATTAGTCAATGCTTTAATCAATAACCTCGGATAGGTCAAACACCCTAGCGGGGTGTCACTTAATTATTATATCCTTGATTCGAGGCATACGCACTCTTTGTTGCTCCTCAATCACTGGATGATCGATCCTAGGGGGATTTGATCTGATCTCTTCCACACAGGTTAACGCCATCGAGAAAACTCTGGCAAACAACCTCGGATAGGTCATACTTATTGGATTCTCCTAACCTCCTCCATACAGGTTGGAACGTATTAACTAGAAGCCTCCGATAAGTCAAGCACCTTAAACAAGCATAAATGAATTCACTCAAAGGCACTGAAATGTTCATTAGCTAGATAAAAATACCAACAATTTTTTATCATAACAGATTACATATATCAATACAAACATCTAAGACATCACAATCGCTTAAAAAGATAAAGCAGTACAAACAGTAGAAAATAAAAATGCTACTCAATATTTGCAATCTCATCATCCACGTCAAGGTCAAAGGCCTTCTGAAGCTCACTCTCTATCTCATCACCATCAGAATCTGAAGGAAAGTCATCTGAGGCCTGGCTAGGGGTCACACCTTCGACTTGAACTCCGGTCTTCCGCTGCATCAGGCGAACCCCCTTCAAAAAGCCCCGGATGAATCCATCTTCAACACACTGCCGCTCCAAGGCCTTCACTTCTATATCATAGATATGGTCTCGAGCCTCCTGAACGTGATCCTGGATGATGGTCTTGAAAGATATGGACTTTTTAAAATCTTCAATAACTTTTGAAGGTTCTGAGCCAGACAAAGCGGCCTCCTTCTCAGCTATAAGAGTCCAGGACCTCTTATCCTTTGCCTCAAGCGACGCTATCTTCTCTCTAGAGGCCTTTTGATCCTTCAAAAGCTGAGTTATGGTCGCCCGTGCCTCCGCCAGATCAATTTGATGCTGATCTGCCTGGCGATTTTGAAGAGATATGGATTGCATTGTGTTGGCCAATTCAGTCCTACACTCGTTCAACTCCTCTTCAAGCACCTTTACCTCCTTGTTCTTATGATCGTACTTCCTCTTGAACTCTCCTTGAAGATATTTGATCTTCACAAATTCACTATTCCATTCATCCAGAACGTCGGTAAGCTCGATCCCAAGGCACGACCACTGAAATAAGGAGAAGAGTGTATTAGAATCCACCCTAGAAGGCCAAGAGAAAAAGCATTTGGAAGGTATTACTCACCAAGTCGCCAGCTTTATGGCGTCCGATACATTGATGGTTCGAGACCTCCTCAGGGATATGGAACTTGGCTGGGGAAGAGTCAGGTAGAGCTTTGTCGGTATTTGTCGCGGTACCCTCCAACCTCTTCTTCTTCAAAACCTGGGGGTCTTCACCTCTTACCGGTCGTTTAGAAGCCACCTTTGAAGTTGGGGCAGGGGGCTCGGGAGCCTTAGAAGTCGGCTTCAACATCTTTGCATCAGACCTTCCAGCGTGGAACGACAGCCCCACCTTGAACAAGAACTCTTCCTCGGTGTATCTACTCATGTGACGAACCTCGAATAGAAGATGTTCAATGTCAGAAACTTTGAGGATCCTCATTATGTCTTCTTCTTGGACATGCAGAGGGGCTGGCAGATCCTTCATCTTCCCCCACTTCTGCAACATGCCCCAATCATTTCTCACAAAGAAAAATACATTGGCCCAGTTCTTTGAAGGATCACGGGTACGCAAGTCCAACCATTTGGATCTGAATGTGACACGCCCATGCGTGTCACTAGTAAATCGACCCATCCGTGAAAGGTGTTCGGGCGTCAGAGTAGCTCCTCGATTCCTAAAGAGCGCAATCAATCCCACAGTCACCGACATCGCTCTGAATGAAAATTGGGATAAGTTCACCCCACACCGCCGTAAAATTTCGATCAACTCAGCAGGAGGTGGAAAGCGTAACCCCGCTCGCAAGTGGGTCTCAGAAACGGTTAAGTACCCGGGAGGAGGAAGGATAGCCCGATCAGACCTCTTAGGAACAATCGTCATTACATCATTCGGGAAATGAAAATTCTTGCGAAAAAGGATAAGGAAGTCACTCGTAACAGCCGACACTGTTTCATTTACCCTCGCTTCCTTATTTGGCCCCCACTCGCAATCATACGGTGCGATGGGGTCTCCCCTGATCGCATGGTCTCTTGATGGAAGGCGGTCACCCGACATTTCTCCTACTCAAGGGTGTTAAGGGAAAAAGGGATCTCCGGACTTTCTTGCAAAGAGAGGGGCCTTGGAGAACCAAGGGAAAGCCTCAATTGTAAGAATAGAGGGAGAAGGAGAGATCTCCGGACTTTCTTGCAAAGAGAGGGGCCTTGGAGGACCAAGGGAAAGCCTCAATTGTAAGAATAGAGGGAGAGTGAGATGCAAATTTTCACACCCCAATGAGGGGTATTTATAGTTGCATGAGGGGAAAATGAAAAGTCTCTCTAGAAATTTCTATAAATAATTTTGAGAATTTTAAGAGAATGATTTATTATCCTCATTTAACATATACATAAATATAGGAATTCAAAAAGACATTTCATTATTATTTGAGAATTTAAAGAGTAAAATAAAAAAAAAGCTTTGAGGCGGCATAACAGCCGCCTCATTCAAAAGGAGAAGGCCAAAAGGCCTAAGTTTAATATTAATTAATCAATAATATGTCTATACAATTACAATATTATAACTTCAATAGTTTAACATTAATGCATAACTTTTTAAAAGTTATAATAAACTAAATATATTTATTTACACGTTCATGTTTAGTATTGAATAAAACAAAGTTTAACTAATTCAATTTTTTTTTTTGTTTTCTAACTCCAAATCAATAATTGAATTATACTTATACAATTGTAACATTAAAAGAATTAGTATAACTCCGATTTCTGCAAAAGGCCGTTTGGTATTAAATCAATAATTGGATTATAACTATACAAGAGGTATATAATCTTCAATCAACGTTTTAACTTCTTAAAAGTTATAATAAATACATCAACAGAAGTCGTAATCTTAAAGTTAGTAGAAATAGCACAAAAATATACATATAATTTTATTATAAAATTATAAACTGATCTATATTTATAAGATAAATTGATATTTATTTCTGTTGATCTCACCTGAATCAACATAAACGCTAGACATAATTCATAATTTTATTTGATCTAATGACATAGGATATTATTAAATTTTATATATACATCTAATTTATTCAATAGATGTATAATAATCATCTATTAAGTAAAAAACGAGACAAAAGTCCCAATTTATCGGGCTTAATATCATAATAAAAATTATCAACCACAAGAAGCTCATAAAGTTATAAATATATATTTTTAGACTCTACAAGCATTGACGTCCAAAAATAGGGGGGCAACTGATATATCATCGAAAAATAATCTTGATCAAGCACGAATCTTGAGGCAAAATCAAGTTGGAAACTTCAAACATTAAATCGAAGACCATCTGAATTCCGATTTCAGTAAACTTATGGTCGAACTGAGCGTCTCGGAAACACAAACCCAATGACACCAAAATCGACCCAATTCAAGCCCAAATGAGTTCAAATCAAAGACTCGAAGCACTTTTGGAAGGATCAAACCACAGTTTGAGTTATCAAACGGTCTCCAATCATGACATTCTTATAGTCGAATCGAGCGGCTCGACGAGACGAATCCAATGAGCCCAAGAACATTAAATTCTGATATCATTAAGACATTCAAATGACCATTGAACGGTACATGATCGAAGGAATCAAGATCGGCCGTCCATCCGAGCCACTCCCAATTTACCCTTGATCTTCCACTTATTTACAAAGCTATGCCACTCAAGAATTCTATAAATAGAACCTCATTTCATCTTGAAAAAGAGGGGATCGAAGCCAAGAGAGAAGAAGGAAGAGAAGGAAGAAAGCTTCAGCCGCCTCGCTCCTCTTTGACTGTCGCCGGAGTTCTGCCGCACCACCGCCGAAGTCTCGCCGGACCACCACCAAAGATTCGCCGAACCACCACTTAAGGGCCTCACCTCGCCGGACCACCGCCGTAGGCCCTCACCCTCGCCGGACCACTGCCGAAGGACCTCGCCTTCACCGCATCACCGCCGGAGTCTCGCCGGACCACCACCGGAGCTTCACCGGACCACCACTTGAGGGCCTCACCTTCGCCGGAACACCGCCGTAGGCCCTCACCCTCGCCGGACCACTGCCGAAGGATCTCGCCTTCACCGAACTACCGCCAGAGGCCCTCACCTTCGCCGAATCATCACCTAAGGCCTGGAGCTCTGCCAGACCACCATCTGAGGCCCGGAGTTCTGCCAGACCATCACCTGACACCCAGACTTCTATCATACTATTGTTACTTGTAATCTGATCGTCCTTGGAGGCGAGTCGGCCCATTGTAACCAACTCAAATTCTAGTGGAATCACTTTCAACTGAGCTAGGCCCCGTGGTTTTTCCCCTTTCAAGGGTTTTCCACGTAAAAAATCTTGTCTTCTCTGTGTGTGAGCTGGATATCCGTGCAACGCTAAGACGTAAAATTACATCTCTATCGCCGCGTATATTCTAGTACACAACAAGTTCATATTGCGCAAATTTAAAGTAAATCTAATTAGTTTTAAGCTCATCATAAAATAAATCATATCATGACATTTTAAATAATTTTTTAAAATCATATATTATTGGTTTGATTTAAACGTTAGACTTCAATTTTAAGTCCTTGAACTCTATTCTTAGGCGCCAACAGAAATGGGATATTTATCTGTGCAAATAGGGCTTTTCTTATGGGCCTAAATGTTTGATATCAGTTTCTTATGACAATTTGAAGCCCAACTATACATTGCGGAAATAATCTTCCATCAGCATTTTGGATTAAAGAGAAAATTGAAAATTCGGCTTCGTTTTATAAATTTGTTATGTGTTTTTGCAATTACATTCCTTCTTCGTTTTTTGGTTAATCAGGTGATACATATTTGAGAAGAATAAGATTTCTTTTGGGACAATTTTTTTTATTACTTTTTAAATTAACATTTTAATACAATCATTTTTTGAGCTATAAATTTTTATACTAAAAAAAGTTACTTTAGAAAACAACATGGCTTCATTTGGGATGACTTTTTTATTGCTTCTTAAAGCAATATTTTTTATAGTACAAAAATTAAAGCAGCATTCTTTCTAGTACAAAAATTAAAGCAGCATTTATTCTAGTATAAAAATTAAAAAGCTATTTTAAGAAGCAGGAAGAAAGCCGTCCCAAACGAAGCCTAAAAAAACCTCAACTTTTTAGAAAATAGTAAGAAAGCGGCCATAAATGAAGCCTAAAGGGTCGTTAGGCGTCCCAAATGAAAACTAAGGCTCCGTTTGGGACGACTTTCTTACTGCTTTTTAAAGCAGCTTTCTTGCACAAAAATTAAAAGTTTTGTACTAAAAAATCGCTTTAAGAAGCAATAAGAAAGCCATCCCAAACGAAGCCTAAGTTTACTTAGCTTTCAAATAAGACATAAAGACACATAAAGCTGATTCAAAATGGTTAGACTGAAGCAAATGACAATCAACATGATAATATATTGTTATTGTGCTATACAAAATAAAATTTTCATGCCTCTGATAGAAAGAGGATCAACTTGGATGTGTAGAACAAGATTTTCTTAAAAATCTAAACTGTTCTTAAATGTTAAGAAGAAAAAGAAAAATCAAAAGATGATCATGTTAATAATCTTGTAACTATGGGGAAGATCACTGCATAATCATTTTTGTCTTAGGCAGATATTTCTTGCATGCGTCACGGAAGTGGGCCGGAAGTAGGAGGAATTAAGGCTTTAGTTGCTTTGTTAAAAGAATAGTTCAACAAATATTTGGGAACTAAATATTTGTTAAAATTAATATTTTATTAGTATTGTATAGTATTATTAATATTTCATTTTGAATATATAATGATAATACTAATCAATTTACATTATTTATATTAATAATATTGCTTTATATTAAATAAAATACTTACGGATTTATTTGGATTGGATTCGAACTTCAAATTTTTAGTGGAGAAATATTGCAAATGTAATTAAGTGATTGTTTTAGTTCCTACTATTTATTTTTCATGTATTTATTTGGTTTTCGATTGTGGTTTTCTGCCTACAAACATTTTGGAAATCGTTTAAAGATATTTGGGAAACCTTCCTTTTATAGCTTTATACAACTATAATATGCTCAACAATTTAATGAGAATATCAAATAATTATCTTTCAAATTCTTTAAAGTGTGAAAGCTTCAATCTTGTTACACCTTCTTCCTTCTCTCCCTACCGCCTACTCACTCAAGTTCTCAGCTGCATGCTATTGCGGTTGACCTAACATTATCGTGGCTATTCAAACTCACTCAATAAAGTTCAAAGCCTCAATTGCCAATCCATCCGACCCTTACATTCTTCCCCAAATGGCTTCCTAAGATGCATTCAAGTCAACCATATCAAATACTATCAAAAATCTAATTATTACACATCACGATCAATATCTCCAACCTCATCAAACCCACTGGCACAAATTATATCATATTGAACTTTTAAATTTTTGCTCTTCTTGAAAGATGTGAGCTAGAAAGTAATTCTACCCATAATCGTCCTTCATCCACCAACATAAAAAATAACACCCACTTTTCTATTTTTGCTTATAACACTTGAAAACATTAAGATAATCTTATCTTTAATTTCCTCCTTAGAACAATCTCCCTATACATACGATCTCTTTTCTGGTGACCACCTCATCTCAAGAACTATGATCACCCTTGTGAACGCCTATGCCGAATATTTTGATGTTCATATTACTCAAATTAAAAATAGTAAAAAATTATGTCAAGAGACCCCACATATTATAAAATATTTTAGTTTACGAAGAATCTTATTAGTGAACTTGTAATTCTCAAGTCCATTGACGATAAATATCTTACAAGATTCTTGATCCTTAGGTGAAGAGTGCCATGATTACTGATGTGATTAATGCATGTAAGACACTAATCTTTTTTGAGGAGCTTCGTGATTGACATATCAATAAAAAAATCTTCTAACATTATTTTCCAACACTATTTTGATCCCCTGCTTGCCACTACTAATCCAGTTACTCAATGCAATAAATATTCTTAGTAGACATCCTACCCTAAGTCTTTCAACAAAGGGATGCAAATTATGCATGATGTGGTGATCTTCTCCCACTTTAACCATATATTGGCTATTCCCAAGCTTTTAATTTTCAAATCCATATTGTCAAATGATATATCACATGTCATCACTACATTATACTTTGTTAATGGAGGGGAATATCAAACTTATGCTGCATTTCTTTCGGCTAAAATTTTCCCCTCTTATCACCCCATCATCACCTCATAATTAAAACTAATATTTTCCTACTCGCACAGGTTGAATTTATTTTTTGTGCATTTTCCTCGATCACGCTTGATCGACTCGATTGAGCCTCATCGAACCCGATTTGGCTCGAATTAGATCTGATTTGGGTTTAATCTCGTTAAATAAATTCATTCAGAACAAATTGAACCAAAATCGACTCAAATCGAGTCAAATTGAGCCTTATTCAGGCTCAAATCGGGCACCATTCAGCCATCTGAAATCAACAGCTACGATCTCTCTCTCTTATTTGAGTCGTTCTCCAATGTCTCTCCCGCTTTTTACACTCCCACGCGCGCGCGAAGCTTGGCATTGGCCCCTGCTATCCTCTTGTGCTCTATCTCGTTCGTAAGATTCTAGGTCGCACACTCCAAAGCTGAAGTTCAGCCTTTTGCCCTTGCCCCCTTGTTCGCACGAGCTGAAGCTATGAAGCTATATGTATAAATACTACATATAAGTTACGCCTCTTTTTAGGGTTTTCACGTAGAAGTCTTGATATCTCTTATGAACACTACACCCCTACTCTCTTATCTATTTGTGTGCTGAATCTTCATGTAAAACTAAGACGCTAAACTATATATCTCTCTACGGTTGCGAATTTTTCTGGACACAACACTTAGTTAGAAACCATCACACACCAGCTTCCTTCTACATCGATATTTTCTAAGTCTATGAGGTCACTCGACACCACCATCGTGACTTACCAACATAATTAGATATAAGTTGATTTTTTTACCACGTATTTTCCTTAAAAATTCTATTAACAACTACAATCCACATTTAGTTACAAAAGGATTTCAAATTTCAATAATGATCGAGAGTTAACAATAATGCCACTTTCTATTCAATAATCAAACACATCCAAATATTTTCCTTTACTAATGTCATACCAAAAAAATTCATTACATGCTAAAGAGGACCACAGATCAAAAGTGAAACAATTATTCGGCCAACCTTTAACTATTTGTTTCATTCAAATCCATTATCAGCAATAGGCATTCATTTTCATATCTTCGCACTAACAACAACGAAAAAGCGCTCTTCAACCACCGACAAAACGTCTCTTTCGTCAATTACCACCTCTCTCAACCTTATACTTATGCACCTATCATCCAATCAAATCATATAAATCGTTTTCCATATAAGATTTGTTTTAGCCAATAAAATTATTTTTTATGACCCACTGAGACTTAGGGTGGTTGGTGGGCCAGCACGGTTGGGAAACGTCTATTCCGGATTCGAATCCCCTCTACTACGAAAAATTATTAGGTGCGGACACCGGACGTAGCTCTACGTCCGGACTCCACTAGAATAGCGCCACGTAGCGACCCGAAGACCCGGCGACCCGTTTCGCCGAGAAGTTCAAATGATGCACGTGCGGTATTACTGAAGAATTACTCCGGTATTACTCGGTATTACCAAAGAATTACTCGGTATTACCTATGAATTACCTAGGTATTACTCGGTATTACCTAGGAATTACTAGGTATTACCGAAGAATTACTCGGTATTACCTATGAATTACCTAGGTATTACTCGGTATTACCTAGGAATTACTAGGTATTACCGAAGAATTACTCGGTATTACCTAGGTATTACTCGGTATTACCTAGGAATTACTCAGTATTACAAAAAATTACTCGGTATTACTAAAAATTACTCGGTATTACTTGGTATTACCGAAAAAATACTCGGTATTACCTAGGAATTAGTCAAAAAAGGGCAGATTTTTTTAATTTTTTGCGTGCAATCCGGGTCGGGTCGTCGGGCCAAGCGGAAGTTGTCATAACACGTGCTAAATACGTGGCGCCGTTCTAGTGGAGTCCGGACGTAGAGCTACATCCGGTGTCCGCACCTAATAATTTGGCCTCACCTCTTCAGTGGGGTAAAATAAATGTGGGCCCGATGCCAGTGGTTATCCTTATTAGGTTCAGCCAAAAAATTAGTTATTCCGTCAAGTACTCTTTTTAAAGTGACAAGTAGATACCCGCTCAAAAAAAAAAAAAAATTTATGTCATCAATAAGCTGTGCTTAATGGAGGAGGCTGTCACTTTCTGAGGCCACATCATTTATTCGTCGCCAAATTCCAAGACATGTGGCTGCTCTTTGTCGTCGCCATTGCCATCGCATTCCAGCTGTGGGTTTCGGCTAATCACTATGCTAACATGCTCTATACTTTTTTTTCATTTCTTTATATGATTTGTTCAATGCTTTTTTAGTTGGAAATGTCTGTAAATTTGGTTTTATGTATGGTTGTCTGTTGAGTTGGATGGCGTATATATCCTTCCATACTAGTAGAAAAATAGAGTCACGTGACATATATTGTAAATTATCTCTGATGCTCTGTAGCTCAGAATGATCTGATTGTGTGTTTTTTTTTTAATGAGAAAATATGTTTTATATTTAATTACATCTTATGAATAATTTATTCTCTTAAATTAGGGTGCACATCCTTTCAAAATATTAGAATACTGTTAAATTCAGGCTTCATTTGATACCACTTTTTTACTGCTTCATAAAACAAATTTTTAATACAAAATTAAAGCTTCATTTGGGACGGCTTTCTTGCTACTTTTTAAAACAGATTTCTAGTTTAAAAATTAGAATTTGTATACTAAAAAGCTATTTTAGGAAGCAATAAGAAAGCCGCACTAAACGAAGCCTAAGAAACAGTAAAAAAGCTATCATGAAAAATGATTGTTAAATTGTTATGAAAAAAGTAGGCTTTTTAAAAGTTATTGTGAATATTATAAATATATTCTTTTTTTAAAAAATAGGCACACATTAGACATTAGTAACTATGGTTGTATAAAATAATTTCATATCACAAATTTTTTTAAAAAATAGCGAGAAAATAATAGCCAGGCTGAACTATGATTATTAGAAAATAAAGCAAAAAAAAAATGTGTCGGACAAGTCATAATAAATCAAATCGTTACGTGCTAGAAAATTTGAGTCAGTAGAGTTCGTATTTTAACTCTTAATGTTATACAATAATTTAACATGTATAGATAAAAGTTATAAAAAATAGTTTCATATCACAAAAATTTTCTAGAAAGCAGCTAAAAATAATAGCCAAATGATACAATAATTATAGTTGAAAAATAAAATAATAAAAAAATGCTCCAAATGGACTCTAATATATAATAATTTAAAAATTTATATGTGTTAATAATTGATGCCGGGCTTTCCGCACTAGCTTAACTTTATATAATGGTCTCATATATAAAAAAAAAACTTAGAATATTTGACTGGAAATATACCACAAGCATAGGGAAAAAATAAAAAAATAAAAACTAATGTAGCTTTCCTCTAAGATGTTCGTAATGGCAAAATAAAAATTTTAAATAAGAGAGGACAAAAAAATTCTCCCCATATTTATAGCTAAATAATAAATATAGTCTAAAATTTAAATAAAATTTTCATATATTATATATAATTTTATAATATATATATATATATATTTAAAAAATTTAAAGAAAAGAAGATTATCTCAATAGGAAAGCAGCCACCACAACAAGCAAAAGGGAATAAACTTCCAAAGAAGATAATCAATCAGAATATTGTTATCTTTTTTTAAGTAACAGAACATTTTAACGAGATGCGTTTTCATTTTAATAAAGAAACCAATCGCCTCATTTGCGTAGACCCACCACATTGCCGGAGAATCATTTGGTCCTCAATTTAAGACAAGATTTAAAGATACTTTTGGTTATAACAAATATAATTTTGTTTGAATAAATATCTTTCTATTTTGATATATTTTATATCAACTTTGTCACACTCACATGAACTTGCCTTGTAAGGACATCACACATCTTCATTTTGCTTTGGTAGTACTTATTCAAATAATTACACTTTTAATATAAATCCCCATCACATCAATAAAGTTTTGTTTGGGACAGTTATCTTAATGCTTTCTAAATCAATTTTTTGGTACAAATTTTTTTAATTTTGAAAGCAGCAAGAAAATAGTTGCCGAAAGTTATCTCTAATGAGCCCTAACTCTTTAGATCTAAGTTGTTGGCATGGAAGAAAACACTGCAATGAAACAAATAAGAAAGTAAAAGGTAGCGGAAACTTAAAGACATCGAGATTTAATGTGAAGAAATTCGAAATTGGAAAAAAAACTACAAAGGCACACCCAACTAAGAAATCCACTATGAAAAATTGGGAGAAATAAGTACATATCTTTCTTCTCTCTCGCTCTCTCATTACTTGTCTTCTCTCTTGCACCGTATAACACTCAAAACAAAAGAGAAAGTCAAGTTAATAACACTAAGGGACGCCACCCTTGAGAAAAATGAGAAAGAAAACTATTTAGTCCGCCTCGAAGCGCTGCTGCGCCAGTTTGGAGCTTTGCGGGGCTCAAATCTTTGATCTGGATCTATTAGATGATGCTGCGGCACTTAAACCTACAGTGCTGTGGCACTACAAAGCGTTGCAGCACCAAATCTTGAGCGTTGTGGTGCTCTGCTATCTGTCTTTTCTTCCACCAAATTTTGCAACACTAGGGCGCTCGGGTACACCAGAACTCTAGCTCAGGTACACCCCCCAGCGAGCATGACAAATTGAACTGAAATCCGAGATAACTGAGGTAACAATACAACCCGATTGATCATCAAAATTAAATTCCACACAGAACTAACAATTACCATGGAATGACTTTTATTTTTGGGGGTGGGGTCAAAATAACTTTTAATGTTCTAGAATAGATGATTTTTATTATGAAGTCACATAGCTTCGTAAGTTAGTGAAGCTCATGGAGTTTTTCATTTGAGAAAAAAAAAATCATATGATGTGAAGAAATTTTATGTGAAAGAGATTTCATAAGAGGGAGAAAAAGAGAGAATTTTAAGGTTGTAATAATGCTAGGTTGTCTTATGAGTTGACTCAAAAGTTGACTATATAAATGGCTTACTTTATTAGTTAACTAGCTAGCTTGAGTAAACCCCAAAGTAACTCGTAAGCTCTTGAATAATTTGGTTTTAAAATTATTATGAAAATCATAATGAAAAAAATATTGAAATTCAAGATTTTTTGCATAAGAAAATAAAAAATATATATATTTAAAAAAATTAGTCTTTTTTCTTATCTATATCAGTTTATTATTATGCCTCCACTAATTTTGTATTCTTTTTATCATTTTAATATAATAATATAATAGTTGTTTGAATTAAAATTATTATTTTCTTTTTTAATAAATTAGTCGGCCCATGCGCCCCTTGAACTCATACATGAGAATTCAAAGAGGTTGAGTAGAGTAGGTAAGTGATTATCTAAACTTTTAGACATCAGTGAGCATGATGGGTTATTATTACTCATATGACTTTAGACTCAACTAGCTCTCTTTTGTTAGGGCTCTTAGTTCCTCATTTTCACTATATAAATGTTTTTGGGACATTTAGGTCAATTAAAATAATCTCACACATTTATCACATATGCAATTAGAATCCAAAACTAGCAACCAGCAGATCAATGTGAGCTGCTGCAAAAAGAGTTGGTTGACTCGATAGTAGAGATGTTGACATGATGGCCTCAATCCAAAATAAAGAGTATATGAGTGATCATCTATTGAGGTGGCTAATTAAGTATTATTCTTTTGGTAGATATTTGCATATATACCACTGAAATCTATTCCATTTACATAACTATCATCCATCAAAAATAGATCACGGCAATCATCTATGCAATTTCAAATGCTATGATCAAACTATTAAGAATTTGATGAGAACTAAAAATATGAGTTAAAGTTTTATTGTAAATTTAGATATTTGAGTGTGAATTTGATGGATCAAAGTCGTGGATTGTTAATTTTATAAATAATCAAAATTTAAGAGACATCTATGAAATTGCTCTAATTTTGTACTCAAAAGTTATAGTAAAAAGTGTTTTTAAATTATTGAAATTTTAGTAAATTTTTTGTATCAACATTTTTAAAATAAAAATTATTTAAGATTATTTTAAGATGAATATAATATATAAGCAATCAATAAAATTGTAATTTATATTTATTTCAAATTAAATTCAATAAATTTAAATTATAATAAAAAATAAAATGGACAAAATAATAGAAAGTGCCCATTTTAGAGGTCAGTTTGGAGCAATCTTTTTAACTGTAATTATATTTTCATTTGATTATTATTATTATTATTTAAAAAAAATAATAAATGAAAAATTATTATGAAATAAGATTTCTTTGATGACGACTTTCTTCCTGCTTTGCTTTTTAGATGCCTACTATAGTTTTTATTTAGAAGCTATTTTTTTATTCTTTTCAAAAGATTTATATTAGGAAGTGAATTTCTATGTTAAATTTTTAAAAATTTATTTTTTATAATTATTTTTATAAAAGATTATAACTTTTTTTTAGAACGGGGTATCTATCCGCTGCCACTCTTTAGAAGGTGCTCGACGGCGTAACAAATCCCACGATGGAACCTAGCGACAGTCAACTCACAGACAACCGGGCCCATACTTGCGTACTCCTCTCAAGGAGGTAAGCCACTCAGAGAGAAATCCAACATGAATTAAGGATACCCAATGATGCTCGCCTGCCAATCACTCATGCTCGCCCACTAACTCTCCTAAATGAACCCTAAGTTTACCAGCGCATTATAGTTTTTAAATGTATTTTCTGAGAAATGGGACAAACAAAAACTGCGGTGGGTTCTGGAACACAGACCCACTGACCAAGCTCAATTGTGGAATCATTAAATAGGCAGTTTGGCGCCTGGCGGCACGACCCCCCACCCACCATCAGCTGGATATCCACTCCGGGCCGCGAACTCCGTTTGTCGGTCCGAACCGCCCTTAATAAATAAATATAAAATTAAACTCAAACCGATTTAAGCAGTGAATCCATGGCCTGCAGCTTCCTTCGTCAACATCGATGCTCTCTTTCTCTTAATTTATTTTTTATCCACTTGCGTAGTTTTTTATTTACTCTGATGATTATTGGGAATGTTGTATTGTGAAGCATAATTTAGTTCCAAAAAAAAAAATTAAAAAAAAAGTATATATTTTTTTTGTTTGACGAAAGAAATATTTCCTATTACCATTCCCTGATTTAGGATCTAGCTTTTTAATAAGATGAATTGGCTAAAATAACATTGCAACAGGACAAGCACTCTTGTATGTTTGTTAATAAATAGTTAAGCTCTAAACAAAATACAATTTCCCGGCTTTAATCAGAAAAATAAATGTCCCACCGACCTATTGGTAAAGTGAAACTGGACAATTTTTAGAATTAGGTTTATCACTAATTCGATAATTAACTAATTGCTAGACAAATCTAGTTTAATAATTTTTTAAGAAAGTGGCTAGAATAAGAAATCATTATTTTTAATAATAATAAGGTGATATCTATTAAAATTACCATAGTGAAGAAGGAAAGCAGAAGAAGAACTAAAACTAACAAGCAAACCTGGAGACTAGACTCAGAAGATAAGAGTAGCTCTTTTATTTCACCAGCATACCAGCATACCAGCATACCAACCACATCTTCAACCCCTCCACCTCTTAATAGCTGTACAAATCCCCTTCCCAACCCCTTCTTTTGGTAGGGACAAAAAATATATATATCAAAATGATATGAAGCTGCTATCTACAGCAAGCTGAATTCTCCTCACAGAACAAAACATGGGGAATATCAGCAAATTCCCCTTCAAATTATGACTATATAACTATATGCTTCTTTCCAGGAAGAATTTTAAAGCGAAATCATGACAATATGAGAGAAAAAAGGGATCCAGGCTTCTTTTATTACTTCACAGAGCCAGCTCTTCGGCAGACTTTTTGTAGTGCCTCTGCAAACAATCCTGAGAATCCAGTCATCGCCTGGAAAACTCCAGGCAGGCCTGTCTGTATGTTGTTCAGTGTCATCGACTTGGTGACCTCCACTGCCTTTGCATGTCGAACCATCTCGTCTTCTACCTTCCTCCTACACACTGCAATCTCGGCTTTCTTCTCTGCAAGTGGGTCGCGAGCATCGAGCAATTGACCATCGGGACCATCTCCCCCTCCAGGAATCCCAACTCCAACCATTGAATATGATTGGTAATACTTCTTTTCGATGGCTCTTAATGCAGTGGACTTCTTTTCAAGCTCCCTTGAGTATATTTCAGCCCTCTTCTTGACCTTGAACTCCTCCTCCTGCTTTGTGGAGATGACATGGACTACGTTCACAAAGCTCTTGATAGCTTCAGAAGCTACAGTGTCTGGGAGGTGATCAAGGGCCTGCTTCCACTCATCGCAGAAGGATGTGAGCTCAATGGCAATAGGGGAAGAATGCTGCTTTTGAGGACTATCACTACTGACAGGAAGAAGAGTGAGCTTAACCCAGGCATAGAGGGCATGGATGTACTCGCGGTGGAATTTGATAAGGCGGTTGAAGCTGGAGTGCCAGGAGGAAACAGCTGCCTCAAGGTCCCGAGTGGCAACACGGTGCAGATCAGACGTGTACTGACCAGAGATGGGTCGATGAACAAGGCCTCGGACTTGTTGAACTATATTGTTCTGGATCTCATGGAACTGATTCATTGATCTCCACATGCTTAAAGAACTGCAATGCAAAAGTTCACATTTTAACATTTATTTGAGATATAAAAAGTTGGAAATTTTTGATGTGAAGAAAGCGTTTACCCATAGCACATATCAACAAGTTGAGGGACAAGCTCATTATCTCGGACTCGTGTGATTGCAGAGGAAGTGGTGGAAACAGCCTGAGATGTAACGATGATCAATGATTGGAGCTTGTTGATGGAAGCCTTAGTCTTGTCCAACTTTGCATCATCTTTTCCCCTGTATTCCTGGCTCTGCAATGATGATAACTTCTTCTCATGCTCAATCTTCACACCCTCCCTCGCCTGCATTCATACGTGGAATTATGGACATATAAACTCTTGCAGAAAAGCCGGACAATATCATGTTCTTCCCAGATAAACTGGTTAGATCCGATTATTACCCTATGCATAGAGATCATAGTGTTGAACTGATTGATCAGGAGATCTATGAATAAATAATGTGAAGGATCAAGAAACATTTATTTACAACTTATTTTTAACTTTTGATAGACAAAACTACGGCTCATGCAAACTTTTAAAAAAAACAAACAAACAAGGATGAGTCATTTGCTAATTAACCAACAACAACAACAACAACAACAATAACAAGCCTTTGTCCCACTACGTAGGGTCGGCAACATGAATCCTTTTTCTCCATTGTGTCCGGTTCAAAGTCAAATTCTCGTTTAAATCTAATAGAGAAAGATCATTTCTAATATTTTCTAACCAAGTCTTTTTAGGTCTACCTCTACCTTTCTTAACATAAGTCAAATCTAATACCTCTACTTTCCTAACTGGGTCATCGGAAGGCCGCCGTTTTATGTGACCAAACCATCTAAGGCGACTCTCTCTAATCTTATCCTCCACTGGAGCTACTCCAACCTTTTCACGTATATGCTCATTTCGTATCCTGTCTCTAAGAGTAAATCCACTCATCCACCTAAGCATCCTCATCTCCGCAACACATAACTTAGTCATTTGCTAATTAACCATGAAGAAATTTTGAGCAGTTCGAGCTTTTATTGTGCTTTCTTTCACCAATCAACTTTTTAATTATTACACAACTGTAAGATAGCTGAAACTAACTTTGAATTGAACTAGCGTGATTTGATTCTGGACCAGATCTCCACCCCTACACACATAGGAGCACCCCTTCCTGCATAGTAACAATTAAGATGTAGATTTTTCACTTATAAGTGACTACCTAATTGCATCTCCCAGTCAATTAGATCCCCAATCCCTTCATGGCGAAAGGACGCCAATATAAATACCACTAATATGATAATATGCCAGACAAATGCCTCCTCCTAGCACTAGGGTAAACCAATGCATGCACCTTAAGCCATCTATTGACACTTTCCAGTAAGATACTACAGGATGCCCTTTTTCCCCTTCTTTTGCTCCATTCGCAAATGGATAGGTTCATTTAATGTAGTCAATGATGCAAGAACTTAGCGTGATTGCTCACACCATTCCTTTTCTTCTTGTGAAGATCCACTATAGTGGAGGGGTAAACTGTACTGTGCAATTATTGCATCCCAATCATGTGATGCACTTTCAATGGCTAGAATTAACTCCATTAACTTTAGAAATTAATCTATTTTAGTTATCTTACAATCAATCACACCCACCGAAAATGCAACGCATGGCTGGGAAGGGGTTAAAGTTAACCACTCCATTGTAGAGAATCTACACCCCCTTTTCCTTCATATCTCGTGTAAGTTAATCCAATGTCACAACAGTTTTTGATCTAATTTGCAGAGTTAATAATCCAACTCACCCAAATCACACGAACCCAATTAGTAGCGCCCACACCGAAGTAGGAGAAATATCAATTAGGGCATCAATTAGGGCGCCCAAGGAAAAAAAAAAAGCAAACTATGGCACGACTTATCTATAATCTTTAGGCCAAGTGCAGCAGTTCACATGAATAGCCTCCATGGCCCACCAATGTAAATAAAGAATCGGCTAGCCACCGTGATGTGGAATTCCAAACAAATGAAAACAAACATGCACCCAAAAAAAAAAAAAAGCCACATGCTATCACATAACGTAAAACACAACAAATAGTCCCCAGCAGCTGAAACCATAAAAAATGCCCAAAATTTTACTCCCGTAAATAGTTTGGTGAATGTCGACTAGTCAAAACTAGCACAAATGAACGAATTACAAAAAAAAAGGCAGGATTCCACAGAACAAAGCCACCATACTCACTAACGCGGTACCCTTTTATACCAGCTCGACATTTATATCGCGTAGATTTACGCAGGCATCACAGTGAAGCACAAGATCTCATTTTTATTTTTTTAATGTAAGGTAGTGAATCAAGTTGTAGCTTTAAACAATTTCCAAACTTCAGTACATCTTGGTGGAAAAATGCGAAAAGCAAAGAGGTTCTCATGCCTTCTGAGTACGGGCACAGAAACATTGACAAGCTGTATGCCAACATAGTACTTTACTGAATAAATCTAATTATAAGACCTTTGTCCAGGCATGACTTATAAGTAATGGGTGAAATTATTACCTAAGGTCAATTAAGACACGTCACCAATTTAATGTATATTATTACTATATACTATTAACTGCACAACTAAACTAATCAAAATACAGCGAATTAGGTACCATAGCTTCGGGAAGAAGTGTCCTCAGCCATGCGTAAATTTTCACAGACAATATCATAAAGAGAAAACCAAATACCAACTAAGCTCCTCCACTCGATACTTCTCCATCAAAAACAAGTTAGTCACTAGCTAGAATTTATCCTTCAGTAACATTATGGTCTTCAATCAAAAAAAAAAAAAAGGCATGGAATCCTACTTGTCTTTTCATAAGACAATTAGACAAACTAACATTTTAGTTTATATGAAAAGGGGCATTGAATCAAGCTCACGTTATCCATGATTAAGCAATCGCTTTCTAAGCAAGATTCAAAGCTTAGATGCTTGACCTAATCATGCCAATTTTAAGAGACCTAACTTTATATATATAAAAGAAATAAACAAACGGCGTTGAGCCTAGATGCTCCCTAATTCTTCTTATCAGAGGAAAGTGGTAGGTACCACAGTGTGCTGCAAAACTAAGCAATCAACAAAGCAGTGTCATTTTAATAATAATGAAGCAATCTCATGTCAATGAGCACAAGTGGCATTTTAATAATAATGAAGCAATCTCATGTCAATGAGAGGAAGAAACATTTTCACACTCACAATACTGAAACATTTTGATCACATTTACTCATATATCAACTTCAATAAAAAAGTAACATGATACATGATCGAATTATTAATAGATCAACATATCAATTTGATGAATTAAAAAATTAAACCGAGTAGATGTAAAAATGTTTTCAATTGAAGATTTTACCTTGACCTCTTCATATAACTTTTTCTCCCAAGCAAAAAGCCGCTCCAGTGTCGAGCCATGACTCTTCCCCACGGACGACTCCTCGAGCGTACCGGTATCGAGCTGATACCTAATCGCCAATGGGGGCTTCGACGACCAGCTCGAAGACAAAGCGCTTAGCACGCTATTTGAATGGTAAACAGTTTCTGAAAAAAAAGAAGGAGACATATAACAGAAATAATTCCCGGTACAAATGGCCAAAAATGTAGCACTAATAACGACGACAGCCACTAGACCTAACTAATGACAGTACTACTTGCTTACTCTTGAGATGCCGGAAGCTGCGCTCAAGCTGCGCGCGTCCAATCTCGAGTAGGTCGGAGACAGGATCGCCAGAGGCTGAAGCCTTCACAAAGTACTCCTCGAGGGAAGCGACGATCTCCGCCAGATCACGGTGGCGCACCACCAGTCTGAGATCCCCGGCGGCGGAGGAAGAACAATCGTCCCTGCCATTCCAACGGGCTGAGTAAGATTCAAACTCCGATCTCTCCCGCCGCAGAGATTTCCCCGGTGCGGTGAAGGCGGATCCGCTCTCCGATGGGGCCGGCCGGACACGGGCGCCGACGTCCACAGACGACGATCCCCCGAAGTCCGATCTCGGAGCTGTGCCCTCAGATCTCGAGTACCTTTCCTCCTCCTCATCGCAGTCAGATTTGGTCGATGAGCTTGTGCTGCTGCCGTAGTGCCGACGGGGGAAATCGTGCACAGCCGAACTATTGTCACCATCGTCATCATCGAGAGGGAGATGATGCCCCTCGTGATAATTGTCTTCTTCCGGCTCATCATCAGGCGACTGTTCTGCTTCTTCCTCCTCTTCTTTGACCTGATTGAAGAAATCGGAGCTGGGAGGGGAGGGAGGGTAGAAATTCTCCCAGTCCCAGACGGAGGAGGCTTGAGAAGGTGTCGAGGCGTAGGTCGAGGTGAAGCGATTGGAGTGACGCTTGGAGGCTGAGGGAGCAGGGGCCGCGGAGGGGGTGCAAGGGATGCTGGAGTCGGAGAGGATGTGGGGGAGCTTGGAGTTGGTGATTGAGGGAGTGTAGGGGGAATGGGAAGCCGGGGGTGGGGGAATAGAAGATGCAGGGGTTGGAGGAGGGAGAGAGGATGCGGCGGAGGGAGCGGCGGAGTGGTTATGGAGTAAGACGGGAGGCGTTTGCTCAGAGACGGAGAGGGGTTCACCAGCAGCGAAGCGCTTGAGAGCAGACCCGGTGAGGAGGAGGGACCGGAGGTAGTCGGCGTGTGCGGAGGCGAGATGGTGGCGGGAATAGACTGCTTCTTTCATGAGGCGGCGACGCTCCTTGCAGCGCCGGACAGTGTCTTCGTTGTCCAGCCTAGACGCCGCGCATCCCATTGCACTGCGACGCCGAAGGAAGAGTAAGGAATGTAGATGGAGTGGTGGGTTAGAGTGTGAGAGGATGTGCGAGAGCAGGGCAATGCCGAGAGAGCGAACAAAACCTTGCCAGATCGGTGATATTCTATTCCACCAAATAATTCACCCACCACTCTTTACTATTTTTGGTTTAATATTACAGACATGCCCTTCGAATTTTGTTAAATAGTAAGTTTAAGTATACTTAAACATAGTATATTAGTTGAATGTATTCCGACTTTAATAAAATAAAATTTTAGGTTTATTTTAATAAAATTCAAAATTATATAAAACTCATGTATTGTGGAGGTGAAGGGTTTGAGGCTAGAGATTAATTATTTAGTGCGGATGTCGAACGCCGTCTGGAGATTAATTAGAATGCACCATGTCACCCCTTTCGCTTGGTATTGTGGCTCGGTATGTTCGGTACCACTGACATGGCTCATTCTGGTTGGTCTCCGGATGGCGTTCTACGTCCAATCTCCATACAGAATAATTTCTCAAGGCTAGGGGCAATGTCCATACTTGTGGAAAGCGAGGTCAAAATGGAAGCACGATATTTTTATAAGCTGAGGAGGGAGAAAGACGAGATTGCTAGATCAACTCAATGGCTAGAGATTGCGAGGGCTCTCAACGAAGGTGTGAGATCTCACATGGATGTTAGGTGGAGGCTTACGGTCAAGATAGGCAAAATTCCCACTCCAGTTGAGTCAATTTGGAGTAGGTTGAGAAAGAATCATATATGGTTTACTGAATATCTAAAGAATTATTTTTATTTATTTTATTCCAAATCAATGACCTAAAAAATTAAAAATTCATTCATTCCTTCTACTCTATAATAAAAAAAATTAAAACAAAATATCCTATAAATGCTTTTAATACTTATGTGTCATAAATTCCTTTAGAATTTTAAGTGAAGTTAATCATAAATTATTAAAAGTTAATCGTTAGTGTGCTACAAAGCCTCATACGGTGTGATCTTTTGCTTAGTTCTTAAATACCTTAAAAATTATTGTTAATACTCTAAAATTGTTAATAAAAAATCATCATAACAAAATAATAGCATAATATTGCATGAGAGATCTAATCGTTGAACTGTATGAATTTTCAAATTTTAGCAAAGCTTAATTTATTTACCTTATTCAATGTGCTTCTACTTCATTTTTTTTTCAAGATTATTTCTTTTTTTGGAATGGAGCTTTTTCTTGGAGGTGAAGTAGCAATGCATCTTAACCAATGAAATTGGGCGAATTATTAGGTCCGGACACCGGACGGAGAGATCCGTCAGGTTTTCTCTCTATCTACAATAAAAGCGCACCTAAAGCGCATGTGCTACAGTACCTGCACTTTGACTGTGCTTTTACTGTAGATAGAGAGAGACCCGGGCGGATCAATGAGAGTAATCCTCTGGTCTTTGAGACTATATTTTGATGTACTTTTTGAGGGGATAACATTATGTGATCTGCAAAATCTTTTTCGCATAAAAATAAGAGTTGTTTGATTATATATAAATTAGAAATTTTAAAGCAAAAATAATTTTTTTAACAGTTAAAATTAATTTTTATGGAGGAGTACATTAACATTTTATCTAAATCAGTATAATTGTCTCATGTAGAATAATCTCTTTATAAGTTGGTCTGAGGTATATGCATATTAAAGATGAGCTCTAATTAAAATTATATTGAAAATTTTATAATTGAACATTGATACGTCACCAAAAATCATATTGATCCAGGACGAATCTCCAAGCATATCTTAGTTGATAATTTTCAAAATTAAATTCGGGATCATCTGAGCTCCAATTTCAACAAACTTATAATCAAATTGAGCGACTAAACGAGACGACCCAACGACAGCAAGATCGGTCTGATCCGAGCTCAAATGAGTCTAAATCAGAGACCGAAGCACATTTGGAAAGTTCAAAGCATTAATTGGATGACCAAATGATCTCTATATATGATATGCTTATAGTTGAATTGAGTGGCTCGACGTGAAGAATCCAACAAACCTAAGATAGATTAATTCTGACATCATTTGGGCACATAGATGCTTGACAAACACTCTATGATCGAGGGGGTCAATATGAGTCATCCCATAGAGCAATCTGAATTTGCCCCCGAATCTTCTCCATATTTACGGAGCATGCCACTCCCACAAATCTATAAATAGACCCCTACTCTCTACATGAGTGGGATCTTCAGAAGCTTGGACCTTTTGGCTGGAGATGGGAAAGAGCTTTGAGATTTCAAGGATCCTAGAGTTCAACCCACAAACACAATTACCGGCGAACTTCTGTCGACCATTGCCGGACCACCGCTTGTTAGCCGACCGTCATCAGACCACCGCCTGTCATTGGACCATCGCTTATTAGCCAACCATCACCGGACCAACACCCATCCGTCAACCCTCAATGGACCACCTCCCATATATTGACTGTTGTCGAACCTCCGTTCGGGCGTCCACCATTGCCAGACCTCCACCCGGTGCCATCAATAAGCGACTTCGATCACCGTCACATGCCAACTACGGTCCCTCTGACCACCGTCCCCCGTCGGCTACGACCCCTTCAACCATCGTCACCTGTCGACTGGAGTCCCTCCAACCTTTGTCGCTCGTGGACTACAGTCCCTCTGACCACCGTCGCTCCCCAACAACTATCTCTCTAACCGCTATGGCACACCAACGACAGTCCCTTCGACCATCATCGCTCGCCGACTGTTGTCCCTCTGACCACCATCGCCCGTCGACTACGGCCCCTTCAACCACGGTCCCTCCGACCTCCGTCGCCAGCTGAATACGGTCCATGCGACCACCATAGCCTGCCGACTACGGTCCCTTCGACCATCATCGCCCGCCAACTACGATTTCTTTGACCACCGTTGCCCGCCGACTACGATTCCATCAACCACCATCGTTCATCGACCATGGTCCCTTTGACCTACGTCGCCCCTTGACTACGGTCCCTCTGACCACCGTCACTCGACTACGGACCTACCGATCGAACGAACAGGCTAATACTTTCTTGAGAACAACTCTCATATTATTAGATTTTTCAACTCCCACCATGTAATGTGCTCTATATAATGTATATTTGCTATGTTGAGTCAAGGCCTTCCACCCAAGGAAGGGCCTCATTTGTAATCAATAATAAACACTAGCATAATCATTTTAACTTGGTCAGGCCCATGATTTTTCCCATTTTAAGATTTTGTACGTAAAAATCTTAGTGTCTCTTATGACTCTCGCACCCCTTGGTGGGAAAATTTATGTCACCATGCAGATTTTGATTTCTCCTATTTTGTAATCGAATACTGCATCCAGAATAAAATACAGTCTCGGGAGACTGACAAAATATTCTATAATGGATTCAACATCAAAACAGGGTTTTAGAAAATAATATTTCTATAGTCAAACACAATTCTATGAATAACATATCATCTCGAGAGATGAACATGAAATTCTGTAGAATGTGTTTAAAAAATAGAAATATAGTTTTGAAAAGTTCATCCATCCCTTTATTTAGGTGTAATAAGGAGAATATTGTATCATCTGAAAAGAAGAATATAACATTCTTCAAAAACACCCAAAAGAAAGAATGGGTTTTATAAAAGTCATCATTTCTAAAATTGAATATAATAAATAGAATATTATATTACCTGGAAAGATAATAATAATATTCTATAAATACATTTAAAATTAGAAATAATGTTTTAAAATATGTCTGCGTTCCCAAAGATTTTTCCTTTACTTTATAAGAATAAAACAAAGTTTATTTTAATCTGGGGTTCTCAAATCCCTATAGGGGCAAGCCCCTATAGTTAATTACATCATAGGAGTGGTACTCCTAAGAAAACTCTCGATTAAAGTAGTGATTTCGTACCCTTTGATTACAAAGTAGAAGACAAGAAAAGAAGTAAGAATTTTCAAGGAGAAAGCTCAACGTTGAACAGTTATTAACGAGTCAAAGGAAGAAAAGTAGGAGGTACCGGATTCTGAGAAGCTCAGAGGCAACCTCAGTCTATCCTATGTTGGGCTTTACATTTTAAGAGAGAAATTTCATGTTTAAGTTGACATTTTATTAGAAATTTGGGATCATATTCCCAGAGAGTGAGGACTTAAGATTTTGGCAATCTGCCTCAGAACCTAAAACTAAATTGGGTACTACAAAGTAGTGACCCGAACCTAGCTAATGCAGTGCAAATCTGGACTTACCCCGGCCTGGATTGGGGAGCCAGCTAACCACCTAGGAGCTTCAAATCCATGTGTCCAGTCTCTTATGAAAGATGGGTAGGGACATTATTTAAGTTTTGAGGAATCGGGGCCGACATCTAAAACAAATCCTAATTGGCCCCTTTACTTATGTAAGATAAATGATGCCTAGGAGCATAATGCAATTAAAATTTTAAACTCTTTTAATTTGTATCTAATGCAATGCATGATAATTGACTCGAATGCATAAAAATGATTTATGAAGCAGTTTTAAAATCAGGCTTAGAAAATAGATTTTTCCCTAGAGATTGCACAACATCCCCTTGACAGAACTGCACCCTAATAGGCCAGGTGGTCTGCCAGAACCCGCAGGCGGGGAGGTGCCTAACAAGGAAGAGAAAATAATAATATGATTATGTTGACTCTCGGCGGTCCGAGCTTACTTCTTAGATTCGTTAGAGTTTCTATGTGAGCCTAAAAAATTTTATTTTTAAATTTCAAGTAGAAAAAGTTTATCGTGGTCCTTACCAAAAAACACTCCGATTCGTATCCAGGCTAAAACAAAACACGGCATGCAAGAGTCCTAAAAAAAGCTACTGCACAAACAATGTAAATACTCAAATTAAATTATCCAAAAATATAATGTCCAATGTCCAGTTTGTTTACAACCCAGGGTCTGCTGAAAATGTAAAGTGGCCGGGTACCACTGACAAAAAACCCGGATTCTAATCCTAAGACTGACGCAAGTGATTTTAAAATGGGATATACTTTTCTTCTTATCTTTATTTCTTCGTTTTCTTCATCTTCACTTCTTTGTCTTCTTTCCTTTACAAGCTTCTTGGATCCGCTACGAGCTCCTTGGGTCCGCCGGGCCTAGATATCCAAATGAAAAGAAAATCATCCCCGAAGGGGTATTTTCTTTTCTCTTTGGATATTAGAACCACCCTAACTTGGCTTTCCAAATAGAAGAGAATACTCCTCTAAGGGATATTCTCTTCTCTTTGGATTCCGAGTTGGGTGTGATATCCCACTTTTGAATCACTTTCACAATATTTGACTTTAACAAATAATTACATTTACATCTCAGAAAAAAAAAGAAAATCTAAACACACCTGCAGAGTTATCCTAGACATTTATAATAAAACCATTCCCAAGCAGTTATATATTCATATTAAATTTATCAGCCACACTTGGCCATGCTCTTTTAATTTTAAGGGGGCTTAGCATTTTCTGAAGCACCTGCAGAAATTTTATGTTAATTTAATTCTTTAATTTGCCCCCTTTAATTTGGTCCTACACGAGCATGGTGACCTGCATAAAATTCTGTGAGCATCCAGATCGTTCCTAACTTAGGGGTAATCTATCGCCCATCACATCATTTCACAGATAGCAGTAAAAGGAAATAAACACTCACATCAATCATACAAGCATGCAATGAAAACCGAGAAAGCCCGTCACACAACAGCAAGAAAGTAAAACACCGGCCTAACCTAAAGCTAGAGTCCGTTGTCCTAACAAATAAATCTAAGTGTGTGTTGTAGGCTGTGTGGTTTGGATATACCCTAGATCAGTTATTGATTGAAGTTTTCTAGTTGATTGAATTTAATTTTGTTGAAGAGGTCAAGGGATTTTGATGTTCAAATTTAAGGTTTGGGTTAAGGATATTTACTAAACCTAAAGTGAGATGTCACTAAATTTTTTATGTTCAGTGTTTTCTTTCCTAAAGGGTACATGCATCCTAAGTCTAAGTTCTCTAAGACTCAGTCCTTAATTTTTATCCTTAAATGTCACTAATGTTGGGTGGGATGAAAAAAACTTGTTATCACTAACCCTCAGGACATTACGTACGTGTAAAGGGATTTAAGGATCTAAAATAAAAATAAAGTAATCCTGATAAAATTGAAGTTACTACAAGGACCTAGAGGGGAGGAGTTCGCACAAAACACCCCACGGCCTCCTAGGGGCTTTCTAAGTTTTAAGAAAACTTACAATACCGGGGGCTACGACCCGGTGGATTTCGCCCGTAGCACCTCTACCCGGTTGGATAGAGGCGACTGACACCTTTAGTACATTTCCTTTTGCTCACTCGACCGATACCATTCCTCGCAGTTCATGCATATAAAGAAAATAAAACATGGCAGGAGTGGAAGCACATGTAATGATTAACAATGAAATAATTGAAATTACTAAAAATAAAAACGTACATTTCTTCGGGCTTGAAGACCGGCGCAAGCTGTCTACCTTTTGAACTTTTCACTTTTAAAGCATACTTTGCATTTTTTCAACATTTACCCCAAGGCACAAGAAGGGGGAATAGTAAGAAGAGAGAGGTAGAGAGAAAAGGAGGACTTTCACTTTTCCACAATCACCCAACCAATCATTCCCTTAGCACAAACATTCACTTTCCAACATATACTTTCACTTTTGCCAATTTACAATCTTCTACTTTCACAATTCATACACTTTTCAATACATATACTTTTCACAAACACCCCAATTTCCAACAAATCATATACCCTTCAAACATACACATTTCATCTCTAAAACATACAACATCCACTTCTCACTTTTCAAATATCACCCATTTTACCTTTCAAAAAACACACACCTCATCTTTCCAAACTTACACTCCAAACACTTATCACATACACATGATTCACTTTTTCACAGTCATTCGCATACTTTATCATTCACATGCATACACTTTGCTTTTCTCCAATACTCACATATTTCAACACTCAAAGTTCACATACTCTACCATTTCAAAGTATTTCACTTCTCAAATACATACACTTTCCAAACACCTTTCATTTTCTCAAAATTCCCACATTTCACCTTCCAAAATCACTCTTATATACTTTTCAAAATATATACATGTTAAAACACTTTTCCTTTCAAAACCTCACAATTTACTTCCCATCTTTCACAACCCTCACCTTTCTCACAAAATAAATAAAACTCTTTATTCTCCACACTTACACACGTTACCCTTCAAAAACATACACACACGTTACTTTTCAAACATATACGTTTTCATCTTCCAAAAGATACACACACTTTGCTTTATACCCATTTTCACCTTTCCAAAGATTACACAACCCACCTTCAAAATATACACCTATCAAAACACTTTTCAATGCATACACACATACACTTTACCCTATCAAAACTCCACAATTCATTCTTCCTCTCTCTTAAACATCACCTTTCAACATACACACACAATCCACTTCAACATTCCGCACACTTCACTATTTAAAGATCACACACCCCATATTTCCTACTGCAACACACACTTACTTCCACTTTTCACTTCTCAACATAAACACTTTCCACTTTTATATACAAATGCAAATCACTTTTATTATCATTTTCTAAAACACACCCTTCTCACTAAAGTTAATACAAACATCACAAAGGTAATTAAAAAAGAACGGCACATTCTCCTTATAGTTTGCCAAAACATAAAAGAGACATCATCATTTCATTCATAATCTCCCTTTTCTAACTATGACATGAGATTGAACACATGAATCCACCTACGCTCCTTTGTTAATATATGTTCATACATATATGACTCAATACAATGCATGTTTCACAACAATTTGAATAAGGTAGACAAAAGTAAACTTGCTTCTTATCATGAAAGTAAGGCAAAGTTCCACCATTCTCTTCCAAAACCTATGAAGCTCTCCAACTTAAAACATATGACCTCTACAAAAATTTCTCCAAAACACTTTATAAAAGATTAAAGAATTCTTGTCTTTGAAAGAAAAGATATATAAATGGTCTCTATTTGATCAAACTCATATCATTCTTTAATAGACATTAACACAAACATCTTTCATATATTAAATAAAGGATGACATAGCTTTGCATAACCTCTTGCAAACCATACATTAAGTTTTGAATCACATAAACCGTTGATGAGTATAAATTTCATCTACTAAGTGTTCACTTTCAAATTCTTTAAAACAACACATAAATCTTTTGCTCTTATTATTTGGGAGAGACAAACATTGTAACTATAACCTTCTCACACAATGGAGAAAGGAGGAGATGAAGAAATGATGTGGTAGAAGGAGAAGCAAAGGAAGATGTAGAAGGAATTACCCAAGTTGAAAAGGTTTCTAGTACCGTCTAGGGCAGAGAAAGAGAGGGATCCTTCGGCTAGGGCTGCTGTCCACACAAGCAAGAGGGAGACGGAGAGGAGGGGCTCGGCCTGAGACTTGCAAACGGCAAAAGACGAGGTCGGATCCAGGGCTTGCGAACGGCAGAGACGGAGCCTGGAGTTTCACGAATCCAAGAGAGGGATGATTGGGGCGTTCGGCCTTGCCGTCGCACGAAGCAGAGAGGGAGCGGGCTCTTGCGAACTGAGAGCAGATGGAGAGGGAGAGCAGTTCGTTCAGTTGTCTCTATGGGAAGGGAGAGGTGGTTCGGTCTTAGGCTGTCCAAACCGCTTCCAATAACTGCTCTCTTGTTCAAATCGAAGACTACGATTTATGAATTGATTTCAAAACAATTTGAGTTGATTATTCTAATCATGGTTATAATCAATTTAATCAAATTAAACTCATTTAATATTAAACTTAATGAATATTGATTTTGATTTTATTTTATTGATTTTAAGAGGTTCGATTTAACAAATTTATCCACATTAATATTGATTTGATTTTAATAGGTTTGAGACGAGTTTAATTTGGTTTTAATCGAAGCCGTTATTTGTTAAATCAAATTTACACCGAGTCAATTTTATTTGAATTAGTGGTGATTTAGGCCGAGTCAGGAGGTTGAGTCGATGCTACGTCAGTGGGTATCCACCTAAGGGAAATCTTGTAGGCGACATCTATGCTAGGTTACAAAGACCTAGGTGCTAGAGTTGATTCCGGTGAAAATTGACCTCGAATAATGAGGTCAACACCTCTCTCTCTCTCTCTCTCTCTCTCTCTCTCTCTCTCTCTCTCTCTCTCTCTCTCTCTTAGTTGTATGTGTGCTGAATTTTCGTTCAAAGTTTAGACATTAAGCTCTTTATCTCTACCGCAACGAATGTTTCAGGATGCAACAAACATATAACTTGAGATTAGATTTCACTAAAGAGGAGTAAACTTGTTTCTTAAAATTGGGGGATCAATAAATTTTCTAAAAAATTTGATGGCAAATAATTAATGACCTAATATTTACTAAATAATTTATTTAAATCAACTAATGAAGACAAATTAAACGGAAAGTTGAGTTTATGTACCCCATGATGATCGAAATTAGATAAATATGTCTACCATTTTATTTTTTGAGAAAATCCACCGAAAAATTTCGTGAAAATAAAAGCCCACTACATCATAACTATTTTCTTGTATTGACTAATTATACTTCTTAAAATACTACTGTTGAACGAATGGTTGTGCAATGATGTATTATTTATTATTTTAACTATGTTATGCATGTTGTGATTGTTCTTGATTTTTTATCACATTTGACTATTATCTGAGTCATGTTATGTTTGAAATTCTTGTGTTCTATTGTGATTGGTCTCTGAATTTGCTATGTTATGTTGAATGTTAAATGAATTTTATTTGAATTTTCAATTCAATTATTTCATGAATTTTTTAAATAATATTTTAAATAATATCTTATTAAAATTTTATCAAACCTTATTAAAATCATATTCAAACCTTATTTGAACTTTGAATGAAAATTTTTTAATTAATAGAGATAAATGTTTGATTTGAATGAAGAATATCCGATTATATATTAAAATTTTATCATATATGATATCAATTTTGATATATATTTGAGTCGCCTCTAAAATTGGCATCAAGACTCCCTAATTTTTAGCGCAATTTCATATATAATACTAGAGGCAAATTTACAGTGGGGGCCCTAGGGGCACGGCTCCCACTGGCCCAATAATTAAAAAGTAATTTTATTTTAAATTATATTAATATAATTATTAATAATATATAATTAAATATAACTTTTAAAACTAATCAGTCCTTTCGCCCTCGCCTCTTTTTTTCGCTGACGTGGCAACATGCTTTCTCCCCTCTCTTGTCATTATCTTTCCCCCTCTCTTCTTTATCTCTCCCCACCCCGCCCCGCTTCTCTCTCTCTTTCCCGCTCAAATTTGTTTGATTTTTTTAGAAGCGAATTGATAAAATTTTTAAATAAAATCTAAGTAAATTAATTAGTTTAATTATATTAACTTTATAATTTTGTATTATTTATAATTTTTTTTACTAATTGTGAACCATTATATCTAATTAATCTAATAAAAATAATTTAGAATTAATAAACAATTAATTTAAATTTTGGTAGATTATGATCTTATACTAATTTAAATTTAATTAATCTAAATATAGTTTAAAATTAAGACTTAATTTAATTAATTCAAATAAAATAATCTTAAGTATAAAAGCAATTTATTTGAACTCAATTCATTAATAACCATCAGAGACATATTATTTTTTTTAATAAATAATAAGATAGAGAGTGATATATCTATTCTTTTTTTAATGATAATGCATATGATTTTAAATGTATTTTTATAATTTTTCATCAAAAATGTCTCATGATCTATGATTACAATGAATAAAATTTATATTTTGAGAATAATTTAATGACTAATAATAATTTGTGCTCCCATACAAAAAATTTTCTGGCTCCGCCTCTATATAATACTCTTAATATTAACTATTTATAAAACTCACGTTCCCTTATCTCCATTTCAATTGAAAGCGTTGAGGGATCGAACAGGAGCCGGCGGGAGGCATTGTCTGTGCTCAACCACTGAGATGTCCCGCACGTCCTCATTGTATTAAAGTTTAATCGAATATATTCCAAAGGCTGTTCTGATTATCTATCGACAGTTTATCAGCTTTAAGAAATGATTAACACAGTTAACATATACATTTAAAAGGAGCACTCTGATTTTTATTGTTCGAATCTGTCAGAAACAAAATCCACACTCTCATCGAATTCTGAGACTGAAAATTTATTCTTTTTAAGGTGCTGTTTGATTGCCCGTAAAAAGGAATAAAGTGTAAGAAAAAAATCGTGTAAAAGAAATATTTTTGAATTATTTAGATGAGTGAAAAAGAAATTAAGTAAATGCTATATAAATTATAAGAAGATTATACCTGGGGTGGCTCGGCCCGTGGTGGGCTGCGGCGGATAAATTTTCATGAAAATATAGATAAATTTTAATTTTATTTGCATAAAAAACTATTTTCTATCTTTTTTATTTAAATTAATGAACTCTGACGCTTAACAATAATTTTGATGAAATTAAAAAATATGAATTAAAATTTTATTGTAAATTTTCAAATTTAAATGATGATATCAAAATAGGAGGGGGTCAGAATATTTTTTAGTTAGAGTAAAAATTGATTTTAAAAATATTTTTCATATTTTTATAAAAAAATGACATATTTTTGAGATATTTTCGAGTAAATTTTTATCTTTTGAAGATAATAATAATTATTAAAAAATGTTTCATATTTATGTATAATGGTAATTTTTTATTAATCGTTTTAATAATTAAAAACTATAAAAAGTGATAATATTTGTTTAATTGCTGATAATAATAATAATAATAATTTTATAATTATTAATATTTATAATCTTATTTAAAAATTTATTATTATTATTTAGATACAAAATTCAATTTAAAGCTTGAATAATGAAGCTCAAATGGGCTAATGAGGGAAAAAATAAATGGTAAGTGAATATTAATTTTATAAATAGCTTAAATTTAAGTGTTATATATGTAATTACACTTTTTTGTCAAAAGATATGAATGTGGTATTAATTTTTTACCTTTTAATATTAGATTTACATTTACGTAAAATTATTTTAATCATATGGGTGTATAAAATATTGCTTATCATCAGATCAAATTAGGAGAAAGATAACACGTTTAATATTAAAAAAGAGAATAATTATTTGATATAATTAAAAAATAAAAAATAATACACCGATTAATAAGGCTCAGCACTTAAAAAGGGAATATTTTGGTTTGGGCATTTCGCTTTGGTGAAAGTGTTTTGCAGATAGAGTCAAAGTGATGAGAAAGTAAAGGGGATTTGAATGTAAACAAACAAACGACTAAAAAGTAAAAGGCCTTCAAAAACAAGAATGCAAACAAATTTATGAGAGAATATTTTAAAATAAATTAAAAAAATTAAAATTTATATTTATTTTTATTTTTAAACAAAGAATTCCAATAAATTTTTTTTCTCCTTCAAAAAAAAAAATAAAAATAAAAAGGGGCGCTTAGATTGGACCAACCACGCCCATGTGGTCTACTTCTTTACCACTTCGCCATTTTTCCCATTCCCTCCTTTATTTGGAATAGTACACATTTCAGCGGTTAGAAAGCCAACAACTTCATGCTAAAATCTAATGAAAAATTTAGGGGAATTTACATACATGCCACGTATTCTTATGCATTTATAAATTTAATATATATATATTTTATTATAATTTAGGTTTTGTTTGGGATGGCTTTCTTACTACTTTTTAAAATAGTTTTTTAGTTAAAAAATTTTAATTTTTATATTAAAAAGTAACTTTAAGAATCAGTTAAAAAGCTGTCCTAAAGGAGCGATTATTCTGTGCGGACACCGGACGAGAGAACCGTCCGGTTCCGCTTGGTACCGAGTATTTTGCTCGGTACAGAACGGTATCGAGCTCGGTACATTTTTTTGATGACGTGACGCATTTTTATTTGCCTCTAGACGCCGTCCGGACTCCGCACCTAATAATTTCACGTCCTCTTAAAGGGAGCCTTAGTTTTTCAATCACATCAAAACATAGTATTTTACTTTAAAACATCTAAGTAATGATATTTTTTATTTTAATTATGTAAATACATAAAAATTTGTATGATTTGCATGTAAATCTTTAAAAATTCTGATCTATAAAAATTAATGAGAGGAGGGTTTATATACATATCTTTTAACATAGTAATATTTACGTAGTTTATATCTAAAGTTTACTATAGATGTCATCTAGCGCTCTGTTAATGGAGTTAGAAGATCTCGTTGAATGCTCGCTAGATCTCACATGGACACCTCAGAGCTTGTCTCACTGCTGGTTGCACTTGTTGATACCATCCATTGGGTCTGTTGCTGGGCCCACCATCGCTTGAACCCACCATCATCATCTCGTTTCTTTGTTGTCATGGGCTGCGATGGTTGTAGAGAGATATAGAGTTTAGCGTTTAAGTTTTGTACGAAGATCCAGCACATAGATAGATAGGAGAAAGATGTGTAAGCATTATAACCGACACCAAAATTTTTACGTGAAAAATTCAAAAAAAAAAAAAGAAAATCACGGAGTCTGGCCTAATTGAAATGAATGCACTAATATTTGTTGTTGATTACAAATTGATATATCATCCAAAAATTACCTTGATTGGGCACGAATGTCGATGCAAAAATCTAATTAGGAACTTCAAAAATTAAATCGGAAACCATATGAATTCTGATTTCAGCAAATTTATAGTCGAACAAAACGTCTCGGAAATACGAACCCAACGACACCAAATTTAACTCAATCTGAGCCCAAATGAGTCCAAATCAAAGGCCGAAGCGCATTTGGAGGGTTCAAACTATAATTTGGATTGCCAAACGGTTTCCAAACGTGACATGCTTATAATTGAATCGAGCAGCTCGACGAGACGAATCCAACGATCCCAAGATCGCCGAATTCTGATATCATTAGGGCCTTTAAATGCCCAATAAATGGTCTACGATCAAGGGATTTAATTGTCCATTCAAATCACTCCTAATTTACTCTTGCTCTTCCTCCAATTTATTTGCCATGTCACTCTCAAAAAATAATAAATATACCCCTCATTTCTCATGAGGGGGGACCCAAGCAAGAAGAGAAGAGAAGAGAAGGAAGAGAGCTTCCTTGCCACTAGACTCCTCCTCGATCACCGCCGGACTTTCACTCGGCAGCCGACAGACGCCGAAGTTCTGCCCAACAACCGACCGACGATGGAGTTCAGCCTGACCGCCGACTAACACCGGAGTTCTGCCTGACAGCTGACTGAAGGTGAATTTCCGCCCGACCACCAAATGTCACCAGATTTCCGATCTCTGTTCGTAACCAGATTTCAACCCGAAGGTTGATTTTTGTAATTTGATCTTCCTCAATTTCGAGGATGACTCAGTCACTTATAATCAATTCAAATACTAGTGGAATCTTTTTCAACTGGGCGCAACCCCTCAATTTTTTTCCTTTTCATGATTTCCCATGTAAAAATTCTGGTGTTCTTTCATCTTTTATTTGTGTGCTGGATATCCGTACAATGCTAAGACAAAAATTTCTAACTATACCGCTGCGTATATTCTAGCCCACAACACAAATGATGCTCTTCCTCAGGGGGAAGGCGTTAGGTCAATATATATCATATAGAGTATATTATATAGTCAAACGGAGGTCGGAAGGACCATAGTGCCACATTACTTGTTTGGAGTTGGAGGAATACAGTGACCTGAGAGCTATTCTCAAGAGGATATTGGCCTATTCGTTTGGTTGGTAGGATTGTAGTCGGGCGACGAAGGTCAAAGAGATTGTAGCTGGGAGACTAAGGTCGGAGTGGCTGAAGTTGGCGGACGATGATGGTCGGAGGGACTGTAGTCGGCAGGCGAAGGAGGTCAGATGTATCGTAGTCGGCGGGTAACGATGGTCGGATGAAGGCCTTATGATGGCTGTTAAACGAGATACGACAACGATGTTCGGGCAGAGGTCCAACAACAAGGCCTGGTGGTGAGGTTTCTCCGGTGGTGGTGCCGGGTTGGAGCTTAGGGATGCTTTAAGCCTCAGAACTTTCTTGAGTCTCTAGCTGAGGGTTTAAGCCTCCAAAAGTTTAAGCCCAAAAGGTCCCCCTCATGTAGAAATTTAGGGCCTATTTATAGATTTTAAGAGTGGTATTCTCCATTAGGGGTGATAAAATTGGGTTGCGAGTCGGGTTCAGGTTGAACCCGATATTAACCCATTACTATTTGACACGACTCGAACCTAACCCATTTTTATAGACGGGTCAGAAATTTCAACCCAGACCCGACCCTTCTGGTTTTCAGGTTGGCTCGACCTGACACGAAGCCCTGGTGCGAGAAGTGCATGAATGGGAGAAAATGGTTACCTGAAGGAGGCGAAGAAATGTCGTTGGGTTAACGAGCAAAAGTACGAAACAGAGCAACGAGGATTTTCCTCAAAAATTCGTTCAAGGAGGCGATCGAGCTCCCTCCTGATTCCCATCTTCATCGTTACTTCCGATCTAACAAAAGAACATCGAAGGATGCGAAGAAACATCATAGAAGGAGGTAACCTTCGGAGGAAGAAACATTGTTGAAAGAGGCGAAAGTCTTTGACGGTGCGACCGTGCGAGAACACCGAGAAGCGCATGAATGGAACTATGGAAGAAACGTCGTGATCGTTACTTCCGATTTCAATCCCGATCCACCGAGCTGTCGCTTGTCGTGACTTCTGACCCGATAGGAAGGTCCGAAGGAATGTTGTTGAAGGAGGCAAAGAAGTCTTTTATCAACTCATTCAAAACTTTACCTCACACGAATTGGCTGAGGCGGGGAATCAGTTTAGATCCAAGTCAACTTCGGGTTAGCGAGTTGACCCGGACCCGACCCAATTTTTCAAACAGGTCAAAATTCGGAACACGAATTCGACCCGTTTACCAAATGAATTGACCATAACCTGAAATTTTTGGGTCGAATTCTGGTCGGATTTTCGGGTCATGTCAAATATTGGCACCCTATGCTCTGTAAATATGAAGAAGATCTAGGATAATTTTGGAGTGCTTCATCAGACGGCTCATATTGATTCTCTCGATCATAAAGCATTCATTTAGCATTTAATTGTCTTATGATGTTGGAATTAAGTGATCTTGAGCTCGTTGGATTCATCTCGTCGAGCCGCTCGATTCAACTATAAGCATACTTTATTTGGATATCATTTGGTCATCCAATTAATGGTAACAAACTTCTCAATATGTTTTAAGCCCTTAATTTGAGCCCATTTGGGCTTGGATTAGACCGATTTTGGAGTTGCTGGATTTGTCTTACTGAGATGTTCAATTTGACTAAAAGTTCGTTGAAATTAGAGCTCAAATGGTCCCGAATTTAACTCTAGAAGATAACTTGAATATGCCTCGAAATTCTAGCTAGATCAAGACAATTTTTGGTGACTTATCAAGACTAAATAATAATCTAAAATTACTTCCAGGCATAGAACACACATGTGCACGTACATAAAGAAAGAATTAGACAACTATTTATTTTTAAATGATAAAAATTATTTTTCCCACATAACGTATACCACTCGTGACTAAAGATATATCTCAACTTATAAAATATGAAATTACAAAAATAAAAAAAACTATGATCTGTTTTAAGCCTCAATTATTTACGAACATGTAGAATGATAAAAGATGTATTAGTTTCGATCATTCAAAAAGTAATCTCCCTCTCTCCCACACACACACACACTCTCTCTAGGCAACATTGATCAGCTTAAAAATAAATCAATTATTGATCATTTTTAAAATATATTTGATAATTTTTAGAAGGTAAGACAAATAAGCAAAATTTAGGGGTGTCAATATTTAACACGACCCGAAAATCTGACACGAACTCGACCCAAAAATTTTAGGTTATCGTCAACTCGTTTCGCAAATGGGTCGGACTTGAATTTCAATATTCAACCCATTTGAAAAAAAGGGTAAGGTCCGGGTCAGCCCGCTAACTCGAAATTGACCCAGAATGACCCGTTTGCAAAAAACGGATTAGTTTCGGGTCTGATCAACTTGTGTCAGGTCAAGTCTAGGTTAAACCCGAACTTGACCGATAACCCGATTTTGATATATTATTATTATTATTATTATTATTATTATTATTATTCATTTCATGATTTATACCACCACTAATAAAAATTACATCTAGAATTGTGAACTTCATATTGACTTAGCTCACTTTACATAGACATGTTTGTAAATGATAAAAAAGCTATTTCAACGAATCACTATTTTCTTAAGGAAAATTATCCCTGTAAAGGAAGAAAAGGTCCACTTGCCACGTGATGGGTCATTGCCAATAGGAACTCTGATAAGAAACTCCTTGCGTGAAATAGTGTGATGGCAACAATCAATACAGCTCTTTTGGATAGAAAAAACATTTAATACACAATGGAGACCAATTGTCTTTTCGGATAGAGAAATACTATTATGATAAGATGAGTAGCCCCAACGGCTCAAAGCCTTCTGAATATAGATTGTGCGTTGCTTTTAGCTATAGCAGCAACAAACAAGTGCAATATTTTTACCAGTAAAACAGCACAAATTAACGAACAAAATTTGAGTTCCATGAAAATTCCAAAAGAGTAGAGCCTGAGAGTTTGATGAACAACTAAAGCAACTCAGAAGTTCACCTCCCTTGTATTGTTCTTGAGAAGGCTTAATCATACGCTAAATCTTGGAGAATCCAAAATCGGTGAACAAGCCCTGCATGAAAGGGAACTGATGTTGATTGACAAGAAGAAATAGCTGAGTGCTACCTTACTTTATTTACTTAAGATGAGGCCATTTGATATAAAGAGAAGGAGAAACATAGATATTGATGCTTCAAGTTCAATCCAAGAAACAAAATTATTTTTTGAAGGAGTTTGAAATCATGGCAACATTTTGACAGAAGACTAAGGACACCAAACTATATGCGACAAGACAATCAATTGAAGGAAGTTTCATAGATTTTCCAATTATCAATGGGGGAAAGCGTTCTTTACCAATGACAATTTAAGGTAGATGGTAAGTGCAGTACGCTGAATGGCATCCAAGTTGGAAAATGAAATGTGGGTAAATCTGTTGACAGGAAGAGTTAGTAGCATAACTCTTCACTACTTTCAATAAAATATAAGGAAATGGTAAGGATTAAATGTTAGCTCCTTAAATTAGTCTAAGAAATGTACAAAACTCAATAGCGAGACTCATGAGATTGCCACTGCCAACAGTAAATTGAAATAATAGCCGTTAATCAACCACAAATATTATTTTCAATCATTCTTAAATCTCATCTTGCCAACGTGCTTTAGATGTGTTGTTCATTATCTCTTACATCAAGAGATTCATCTTTTTTATGTCTCACTCTATACCAAGCCTTATGCCCCTATTAGTATGTAAGATATGGGGATAAGTTCCTATCTTTCAAGAAAAAAAAAAAACTTAACAAGATCCCTGTGCTTAATTTGTCAAGTGGCGCTTATCACACTTCTACCACATAAATAAAATAGAAAATCAGTGAGATTCCATTAAAAACAGGACGTTCTACAAAGAAAAGCTTAGGTGCAACTTGACCATGAAAATGGCTTATCCAACTAAATAGCTCAAATCTTACGCTTTTGTTGCTAGACCGGCTATGACCCAAAGAAATGAAAGAAAAACTTTGTGGTTTACAACTTAATATGCATACAAAGAGTTAAGGTGTTCAATATGTTCATGCATTCAAAGGCTTTGTGGCAGTGCAAAAGTACCTAAAATTAAGATACTATGTACTTTGACCAGCAAAAATATAAGATCAATAAAATAGCACTATGTGATAGGTTGAAACCTATTTATTCTCTTTCACTATAATATTGATGTCCATAAATAAACAAATACAATAGACGGAGAAGAAAGAAAATAGCATGAAAATAATTCTCACCCTAGAGAATATATTATATAAGAAAAATAAAATATTTAATATTAAATAACTTGTAACCTTGTAAACCTTTATGATAACACACTCTCAAGTTGAAGTATATATATCATGAGGATCCAACTTATAGCAAAGAATGAAGAAATAAAGCGGTCCTAGAGCCCTTTTGAAGATATTTGTTTATTGTTCTTCGTTGGAGACATTATAAGCGATGATCCTTTTTGATAGAACTTCTGCTAAGTGACAAACCACTTTAATATGTTTTGTTCTCTTATGAAAAATAAAGTTGCTAACAATGTTGACTGTTACTTGATTATCATATTTTAGAACTATAAGCTAAGCAACAAGAAGCACAAATTTGTCTATTAGATTTATGATCAGATCATTTCACATGTAGAATATAGCATAGCCCTGTACTTAGCATCAAAGCTAGATCTAACAATGATAGTTTGCTTTTTTGCTTCTTTATAAATAAGATTTTCTCCCAAAAAACCCAAATTTCAATAGATCCAATAAAATCAACATTATAGTAAATAGTTGTGTATCTAATAAACTAAACCTTTTCCAAAAAACTTATAAAATTATCTTAAAATTCATAAGATGACATTACAGCTTTTCTTCTTTGATTTAACATATGCTAACTTATCATACCAATAGCCAGGACATATCAGGATGGATGACATCATGACAGTAATACAGATAAGCTTATCAAACAAATAAATATGATGGAGAGAAATCATTCTATATCATTAGATGCCAGTAAAGTATCCGTGGAAGAGTCAATAGGTTTGCAGTCGAGAAGCTCAATGGCATATTTCCTTTAGGAAGTAGGAACATCACTTTTGTCTATAAAGTATTCCACATCATCAGATGTTTGTAAGCTTCAATTTTTGGGATAGGCGACATCCAAAATTTTTAGTAAAAAATGTTTTTTGAAGATACTATTTCATCTCCTTAATATTAAAATATCAATTTTAATAAGAAGTGTATCCTCAACATCCATAACAAGGATCAGCCGAGCTACTTTTGAGACCAATATCAACAAGAACTATTCAAAACCAATATCAACAAGAACTATAAAGAATATAGCAAGCATGAGGATTTTATTTCAGCCTATACATGGCTTTCAAAAACTTATAATTTTTTTTCTCTGAGCAATTAGACTAAAAGATTGCTCCATATAATCCACTTTGAATAGTTATTTATAGCAAAAGGTATTGTTGATATCCATTTGGAGTGAAATCCACCATTAATCAATGATCATAGAGAGGATACAGACAAAATTTAGCCAAGCAACCACGAATAGTTCTTTAAATAATCAATGTCAAGAGTCTGTGTATATCCCTTAACCACCAGTCAAGTTAGTGGTAGTTAATAATTCTGCTAAAATTTATTGTCATGAAACAGTTTTTGCACTAACAAGGGGACGATTAAATTCTAGGTTGAAGATGAAGAGCCCCTATTTCAATATCCATTGCAAGGCTCCAATAAGGATTGTGTAGTGCTTTATACTAAGAGATGTGAATATATACGCTAGAGAGAAAGAAGATAAAATGATGAAAAGAAGAAAAAAATAATCAAAAGATGTAGAAGATTGTATTGATTGATGCATGCAAAGTCCTATACTTTCTGGAGAGCACTTGGAAGATAGTGATTTGAGGTTGCAAGCATAGATAGATACCAGTTGACGAGGACATCCGACCGTGAAAGTTTATCAGAGGAGCCGAAGATCGATGATCATGATTGTACCACCTTATTTTGAGTTATTATTTGTATTTTGATTTATTTATGCATTTTTCCGTTTTTACCCTCACTTGAGGGAGTAGGCCTATGTGACCCCAGGGAGCACTTTTATCATTTGTCTTATTATTGTATTTTGACTATTTATAACTCCCTTCTCTCCTTTTGAGGGGATGGATGATTATTAAGAAAAAAATTTCTGCACTTTATTCTTAAGAGCATTGAGAGTTCTTATGAGAGTGGGAGTCCTTAGGTGAGGGAAACGTACTACCCACCAGCCGCATCACCAGCCGCAGGAAGCATTCGGGCTCGTGGTTTGAAGTCCCTAGGTGAGGGCAAAGTATTACTGATGGGGACATCAGATCAAACATCAGATCATAGAAGGTTTATTAGCGATGTGGCAAACGATCTACGGCCACGATTGAGTCGATGTACTTTTAAGTTGTATTATGTATTTGTCTTTTAGTAGTTATGTTGTATTTGTTTGATTTCATTTTCCGTTTATACCCTTACTTAAGGAAGGTCGTATGTAAGCCCTAAGGGCATTAGTGTCTTTTGCTTTTGAGTCCTTTGTATCAAGGCTATTTATAGCCCTCATATTTTCTTTTGTTGGTTAATGAATAATGATCAAAAAAATTTCTGTATGTTACTTTCTTGTGAGAGCTTGAGGACTAAGGAGAAGGATCCCTAGGAGATGGAGAATCATGTATCACCCACCAACCTTGACGAGTCGGGTTCGTTGTTTTTATTTTTTTCTTTCCTTTCCCCTCCTCCCTTCACCACCGCCGGCCCTACCTCCCCTTCCCCCACCCACGACTCAACCCCCACCCGAGCCCATTGATCCGCCGGCACCCCTCCCCTCACCGTCCCCTTTCCCTTACCCACCGATGGCCTCCACCACCACCTCAAGCCGCTGGTTCCACCTCCACCCATCCAAGCCGCCGACCACCCCCTTACCCCTTTCCTAAAATAGGGTAGTTTGATTTGGAAGTTATTTGAATTCAAATTCAAGAGGATTTAAAAATAGAAACCTTCCAAATTAAATTGGTCTAGGTTTGGAAAGTCCATTAATTAATAATCAATCCTAAATTTAAGATTGATTATTTAATTAATTCAATTCCCTACACTTTCCTAAATTAAAGATACATAAGTTTGGAAAGCCCTTAATTGATAATCAATCAAAATCTAAGATTGATTATTTAATTAAATCAAATCCCCTCATACATTGCATTTAGACACCTCCCTCTCTCTCTCTCTCCAATCCCCATCTCCTCCCATTAATTCCTACCCCTTTAGGAATTAAATTCAAATTTCTAAATTCCTATTTCCCTCCAAATCTAAATCTGAATTTAACTTCAGATTTTGGAGTCTTTTCCCCCCTCACCCTAACCCTAACTCCACCTAGATTTCTCCAAAACCTGAACCGAAATTTTCCAAGGGGTTTCCCCTTGGCCGGCCACCTTCTCTCACCACCTCCTACGTGGATTCTTGGAAGAAAACTCTATGCTTTCAAGGAAAGGCGGCAAGGACAGCAAAGGATCATTACTTTCAACACATTAACGCTTGGAAGAAACTTCTTTCTCTCCAATTGAACCTTTAAGAGAGGCTATGGCGAACTTCTTCCACAACTCCACTACTTGTTTTCGGGCTTTGACAAAGGTGAACCCCTTCCCCCTTTCAATTACTCTTCTAATTCACTAACCTTGTAGGTGTTGATTGAATCACAAAGAGTCGTGCTCCGCTAAATGCCATCGCTTAGTAAACGTAGGATTTGAGTTTCATTTTCTATGTGCTAATCTTATTGTTAGGGTAGGGATTTTGTTGAAAGTCTACTTAATTCGCATGCCGTTGAAATTCTTAATTACTTGTGATGGTTTAAGTTCTTTCATGTGATTTGGCCTAAACGAAAGTGACCGCTCTTACGTTTTATCTTATCGTTTGGATTAGCTAATAGAAATAATTGCTCTTGTTATTTTCAATTCGTGCAAATTCTTATTACAACATCTAAAGCATTATAGTCCTGCATCAATTACCCATTAGCCACAGGAAGCGTTCGGCCTCGTGATTTATCTTCTCCACCGACTCCCTTTTCCCCTCCTTCCCTTCTCCTAGCCGTCGGCCTCCCTCCCCTTTCCCAAGCCACCGGCCTCCATCTCCCCTTCTTGGCCGAAACCCCCACCCACATCATAGGCCGACTCCACCCTATTTTCCCCCTCCTAAGCCGCCGGCCTAAATCCCCACATCTCCCCTCCTTTGCCTCCAAATTTTCTAGACTTACTACTTTCCTAAAATAGATCATGACAAATTTGGAAGGATAATTAATTCAATTTTGAATCAATTTCAAATTTGAATTCTTTCCTAATTTAACATGAGTTATATTTGGAAAGTTTCTCAATCAAATCAATTTGAATTTGAATTCAAATTAAAAGAGATATGAACATTAAATCTCTTTAAACTATTTGAAATCCTTCCTAACTCCTCCCTCCCTCCTTTAGCCGCCGGCCCTATCTCTCTCCTCCATAAATCCTATTTCCATTAAGGCTCCTAATTACATTTCCAATCAATGTCCATTAAAGAATTTCAAATCCCTAATTGATTACTTTTCATATATGATGCATCTTAAATTAGGAAGATTTTAATTTCAGATTTTAATTCAATTCGAATTTGAAATTCTTTCCTAAAATAAGAGAAGTTATATTAAGGAAGTCCCTCCAAAAGGCCAATTAAATTCAAATTTAATTTAGAGAGACAATTGCATTAAAGCCTCTTTCTCCAATTAGATTGGCTTTGATTGGCAATCTATCTCAATCCCTTAATTCCCTCCCACATCCCCTCCCCACTCCTTTAACCGCCGGCCCCCTCTCTCTCCCTCTTTCTCACTTTACTCCCTCCGATTAATTCTCCCCCCAATCAATCCCTCCCAAATTAATTTCAGATTTTCTATTTGCTGGAATTAATTTTAGATTTCTAATTGTTAATCATGGCTAGCTGTTCGTTCTACATTAGTTTGGTATCAGAGCATGGTTGCATTCCCGGGATGCGTACTCGACAGAGTCGAGCTCTTTTTCCACCCCGAGAGAATGATGAGGACATCCGACCGTGAAAGTTTATCAGAAGAGGAGCCGAAGATCGACGGCCATGATTGTACCACCTTATTTTGAGTTATTATTTGTATTTTGATTTATTTATGTATTTTTTTCGTTTTTACCCTAACTTGAGGGAGTAGGCCTATGTGACCCCAGGGGGCACTTTTGTCATTTGTCTTATTATTGTATTTTGGCTATTTATAGCCCCCTCCTCTCCTTTTGAGGGGATGGATGATTATTAAGAAAAAAATTTCTGCACTTTATTCTTAAGAGCTTTGAGAGTTCTTATGAGAGTGGAAGTCCCTAGGTGAGGGAAATGTACTACCTACCTGCCGCAGGAAGAGTCCGAGCTCGTGGTTTGAAGTCCCTAGGTGAGGGTAAGTATTACCCATCAACCATAGAAAGCGTCCGACCTCGTGGTTTATCTTCTCCACCGACTCCCTTTTCTCCTCCTTCCCTTCTCCTAGCCCCCGACCTCCCTCCCGTTTCCCAAGCCGCCGGCTTCCATCTCCCCTTCTGTAATATTCTGAAATGACGGGTAAAGAAATTTTTATTTATCTAATATACTTAATTTAGTTATTTAATTAATAAAATGATATTACTTAATATAAACTTTATTTAGATAATTAGAGGTCTGAAAGGATGCAAGTCTTGGACAATTGGTTGCTTGGTGGGCCCATTTCCAGTTTCTGCTTATAGATAAAGGGCGGGTGGACGGTTACTGGGAAGAGGGGAAACCAATTCACGATTTGATGAGTGAACGTCTGCTGTAGGAGAGAAGCCTATTAGCGGTTGTGAAAGGAGAAGTCATGCAGGTTGTCTGAATGCATGCCATCGGTCTGTGCCAGAATTCCTTGTAGAAAAATTCGGTAAAGGGCTGCTCTATACAGTATTCGGCTTTGTGTTTTGGATCCCTGATTCTGCACATTTCGGAGATGTTAAGGCTGGCTTCTTATACTCAGTAAAGAAGAATGGCAGACTAGATTAAGTGATGTTGTGATTAAATTTAGCATGAGCAGTTAGAAAATTTTTGGTATAATTTTAAGAATTTCAGATTCCTACAGCAATTATTAAGAAGGGAATTCTTTGAAGAAAATCCAATTAAAAAGGAATAAAGAGATTTGAGGTGAGATATTCTTGTTATTTTATCGTATTTATTTATGATTGTCTTATAAATCACTATGTAATGGTAAAAGTCTAAAGAAATATATATCAATGGGAATGTTAGGATTGATCAGATACATATATGCAAAGAGAAAGTTTCGAGGTGACTTACAATTATAGAAGGATTCGAGGTAGAGAATTGGAGACATCTCAGCAAGAAGCTAAGTAATGCATTTATATTCACATATAAGAACTTTCATCTATAAGCATGAAGGTTGATTTTGAATGCATTAAAAAAAAAGGTTATTAAATTTGTTTAATGTATAGAAATGATTTTTAATTTAAATTTTCAGGTATGAACAATCAGATACCTAATTTAATCAGGTAAGTGTAAAAGAATGTTTAGTATGTTAATCTAAATATTTTCCTAGTAGATATTATTTTGAAAAGATGTCAATTTCCTTGCATATTTTTATGCATATTAATTGTATACAAGTTATCACAAAAATAATTTCGAAAGCATGCAGCAAAACAAGTATGAGCTATGATTATGAAAAGTTTAGTGAATATCAATTGAAAAATAAAGTTTGGCTATAAATGATGTATAACTGTAATTACAGGTGGGGCAAAAGGACCCAGGGGCAAAAGGGACCTCAAATAGTATACTTGTATTACAGGAGAGGCAAAAGGAACCCCAAAGAATATGATACCTGCATAGCATGTGGAGCAAAAGGGACCCCAAAGAGGCAAAAGGGACCTCTATGTAATTCAACGGCGATAATGTCAGGTTTACCTTGGCTCCATTGAATGTTATGAAAGTATAGCCAAATCTTTTACATACTAAAATTGGTATTCCGTGCAAACTTCAAAAGAAGTAAAAACTAATGTTAATGATGATTTTATGATATTTTATAAGGGTAAGTTGGTCAAAGATGATTTCAATATTCTTGATTTATTACAATTATTGTATTTTAATTGTTAATTAACTGCAAAGTTTACTGAGCCTCATAGCTCACCAGTATTTTTTTACTGGCTGTTGTTACAAGAAAAGGTAAGGAGCAGATTGTTGCAGATTAATTTATGCAAGTTATTTCTTCTTTTTATGTTAAAGCTATCTTTGTTAGTAAGTCTTCTGGTAAGGTATGAAAACATTTCAGAAATGAATTTTATTTGGATTTCCTTAGTAGCTCTGTAAGTATGTTTATTAAGGTTTTAATTTGGAAGTTGCTTCCGTTGATGTATAAATTGAATTATGGTTGGATGTTTTATATGAACTTTTAAAAAGAGAAGTTGTATTAAATGTTTTGAAAGGATAAATGTTTATGTTATGCATGTTACACTCCATAGTACTATTTAGGAGTACTGTGGGGTGTTACACCTTCTCCTCTTGGCCGAAACCCCCACCGACATCATAGGCTGACTCCACCCTATTTTTCCCCCTCCTAAGCCGCCGGCCAAAATCCCCACATCTCCCCTCCTTTGCCTCCAAATTTTCCTAGTTTTACCACTTTTCTAAAATAGATCATGACGAATTTGGAAGGATAATTAATTCAATTTTGAATCAATTTCAAATTTGAATTCTTTCCTAATTTAACATGAGTTATATTTGAAAAGTTTCTCAATCAAATCAATTTGAATTTGAATTCAAATTAAAAGAGATATGAACATTAAATCTCTTTTAATTAAATTGGCTTTACTTGAAAACTATTTGAAATCCTTCCTAACTCCTCCCTCCCTCCTTTAGCCGCCGGCCCTATCTCTCTCCTCCCAAAATCCTATTTCCATTAAGGCTCCTAATTACATTTCCAATCAATATCCATTAAAGAATTTCAAATCTCTAATTGATTACTTTCCATATGTGATGCATCTTAAATTAGGAAGGTTTTAATTTCAGATTTTAATTCAATTCGAATTTGAAATTCTTTCCTAAAATAAGAGAAGTTATATGAAGGAAGTCCCTCCAATCAAGGCCAATTAAATTCAAATTAAATTTAGAGAGACAATTGCATTAAAGCCTCTTTCTCCATTTAGATTGGCTTTGATTGGCAATCTATCTCAATCCCTTAATTCCCTCCCACATCCCCTCCCCACTCCTTTCACCGCCGGCCCCCTCTCTCTCTCTCTTTCCCTCTTTGCTCCCTCCAATTAATTCTCCCCCCAATCAATCCCTCCCAAATTAATTTCAGATTTTCTATTTGCTGGAATTAATTTTAGATTTCTAATTGTTAATCATGGCTAGCTGTTCGTTCTACATCACCAGTCATAATAGAAGGAAAGGCATTAGAATGTGGCAGATGAGGCCAATGAGTATAAACCTATAGTGGAGAAGAAACAAACACCGAAACAAGAGGTGGAAGTACAATACGTCAATACCTGAAGAAAAAATTGTAGTGGAGAATGTAGGAGGGTAGTAGGGAGATGCTTCACGGAAGGTAGTTGTCAGATAAATAAAGGCTATTTCTAAAGGAATCATAACAATGATAGCATTTCTAATTATGAGAATAACCAAGGAAGACACATTTAAAAAAGCAAATCACAACTAGATTTCTTTTTTACTTAAAGGAAAGAAAAATCTTCTTGTAAAAATTGGTAGTTAATTATAGGAAAAAACATGGCATCATAACATTGAGTAGTTATGGATATATACCTTAAGAGTATAAAGAAAAAAGAAATCATAGCCTTATGATAAGATTGTGGAATTTAAAAGATAAGAGATTATCAATCTTTCAAGATAGATTACTAAGAATGATAAATTGAAAGTCTTTTAATAGAGTCAAATCTGATATGGGATAAGATAGCTAGTTTCATTAAGAGAATTGCTACAAAATTCTTAAAATAGTCTAAAAATATAGTAGACTCCCGCTTAAGTACGCAACTTGAGCCTGAAAGGTTTGTGCGTACCTAATAAGTAGGTGCGTTCTTTAGGTTTCACTTCGATGTTGAAGAAACTAAACAGAAAGAGATTGAATGAGTCCCAACGATGCAAGATAATCTCAAAGCTGAGCAAGACAAATCCTCCCAGCAAGCATGCTCTAGCGCGGGAGTATGGAATGACTGAAGGCGTCATCCGAAAGGTGTGGGAAAGCAGAGAGAAGATCCTTGAACACTCTATGTTGATGTCTGAAGAAGCTAAAGAAAAGACATTTCAAGTGTCTGTTGGTCCATGATGCACAGACACGGATACGACACGACACGGGCACGGGACACGTCAATTATTAAAAATATAGGATGCGGACACGGGTTGGACACGGTATTATAGTTTTTATATTTTAAAAATAAGTATAAAAATTAAATAAGTATAATTTTAAAAATAATTTAGAAATAATAAGTCATTTAACTAGATTTTGTGCTTTAAATGATTAAGATTAGGATGTCGAGAGTCAGGCGTCGATGCCGTTTATCAGTCATCGAAAGAGGAGATGATAATGCTGTCGAGAGTCGGGCATTGATGTTATGCAATAAATATTGGGCGTCAATATTGAGAGAGTGTTTATCGTCGATATTGAGAGGGTGCTGGTTGTCGATATTGAGAAGGTGTTCGACAAAGATAAGATATCAAGTTGTGGGCGTAGAAATTGCTAGCATCGAGCATCAATGTAAAGAGAGCGTCAGACTTTGATATGGAGATCGTTTTAAAATGTTGATGTTGTAACGACGTTAGACGTCGATGTTGAGATGACATCGGGCATTGTTATGAAATCAAAGTTGTAACCCACCAAAGAGAAATGAAAATGAGAATATTCGATGAATGGGGTATTAAGTGCGGTATTAAATTTTGTCGACTCTACGTAGTGAGACAAAGGCTTGATGTTGTTGTTGTTGTGGCGTATTAAGTGCGGGTGATTGATTTGATATTGTGGATAGGAAGTAAGAAATTTAGTTTTTATATTTTAAATAAGTAAAAAATTTAAATACAAAAAGTTATCTTTAAAAAAAATTCATAAAATATTTAAGATACGCGTGTCAGACACGTGTGTCCAACTTGTATTTTATATTTTTTTAATTGGACACGTTTTCGGCATGTCCGACAAGTGTCGGAGGAGTGTCGGACGCGTGTCGTGTCGGACACTGCACGCCTCTTTGAGGAGAAGTGTCGGTGCATCATAGTTGTTGGTCGATTTACAGAGCTTGAATATATGCTCTTCATCTGGATCGACAGTATGTGTCGTATTAATTTACCTGTATCGCCCTCTCTCTCCATTGCCAAAGAGAAAAACATTGCCTCCACTCTTTCAATTCCGGACACAGTTTTTAAGGCATCCTGACAATGGTTGAGCCGATTCAGAGTGCGTTGAGGCTTGCAAAAGATGCTCCTTCATAGAGAGGGAGCAGAAGTCAACAAGGACGTTCCGGAATTGTTGGCAGCATTAAAGGATTTATATGCGGTTATCGAGCAATATGATCCTGAGAATGTTTATAATATGGATGTGGCTGGGTTATTCTTTCACTTGCTTCCGAGATATAGCCTTCTTACGCCAAATGAGGACATTTCTACCACCAGAGGCAAGAAAAAAGCCAAAGATCGAGTCTCCATTATCATCTGTGCGAATGCCACGGAACAGAGCCTTGCATTGAGTACCCATACCCACACCCACCTATACCCAATGGGTATGGGTGGATATGGGTATGCCCATAGCCTTATGGGTGGGTACTCAACATCGGGGGATAAAACGATTTACATTGCTAATCACCGTACACCGTATATTACCGCAATTCTCACTACGCAGTGTGCAACATTGAACTGCGTTGAGACCACGATAAATTTTGATATGCAGTTTGAGAGTTTGCAGTCAAAGCAAAGAGTAACAAGCCTCAAAGCTATCAATCTGTGGCGGACTGCATTCAAAAAGCATGAAAAATGGGTGGGTACAGCATCCCAAAAGTCACCATGGGTGGGCGAATCGCCCGCCCACGCAGAGCATGGGTACCCAATGGGTACCCAACTAGGACCCCATATAGGGCTTTGCAAGGGAACTCACAAGATTACCGGCGCTTTGATTGGAAAGCCGAAAGAGATAGCTTGTATCAAGGAATGCTAATGGCCAATTAAAAATTTCAATCAAGCAAAAGCATGGATAGATGTGGAAACTTGTTGGAAATGGTTCAACGAGGTGTTTTCTCCCCAAGTGAAAAGACATACTGGACATCACATTCTGTTGTTGATGGACAACGCTCATGGATATTTCGAAGCTTTTGAACGGGACAATATTTGAATAGTATTTTTCCCCCCAAATTGAACGAGTTGGAAATAGCCATGCGATATAGGAATAATCACAGCTTCGAAGAAACAATACAAGTATTTATATCTCAAAGATGTCCTTGATTTTTACGAACTTGTTGAGGAGGCGAAAAATCATAAGGAGCAGGGGCAGCAATTACGCTGAGGAGCTGTTTGGGGCTTGTTACGAAAATTTAGCACACTTGACGTAGGAAATTATGTGAAAACTGGCTGGGATTTTGTAGCGACAAGCTTAATAAAAAATGCCTTTATATCAAGGTGGAGATAATGACATTAGAAGATATATTGATGCAGGCGATAAAGATGACGATTTCGACACCAATGTTCTGCAAGCCATGGAAAGTTTAAATATTTCTATTCATCCTACAAAATTGGAAGATTTCGTTCATGTCGACGATGAGAACAACAAACGTTGTTGAAGAACTTGTGGAGTCAATGAAAATTGATGAAATGGAGTGTGATGATGATCTGAATCCTCAAGAGCTGAGTGCCAGTTTAGAAAATACTATTACATTTCAGGGCTTTGAGTCTCTCCATAAATAGGATCTTTACTTAGAGGATCAACTGCTCTGCCCTGAGGTGTAAGAAGAAGCCGGAGAAACATTCGATGATCTCAGATAATCATTTGAATTATTTCAAAGAAAGATTCGGGTAGTAACCCTTAACGTCAGACGTAAGAAACTGCAAAACTTGCACCAAATGGCCATTCATGACAGGTTCAACTTATAAACCTTGAACCCTAAATTTTTGTTAAAATTTTGCGTACTTAAGCGGAAGGTTACTGTAGATCATATACTAGTAAGGAAACTTTATAGTAAAGTGAGGAGGTAAAAAATATTTTAAAGAAATAGAAATTTACAATTGAAAAATGGCAAAATTGAATAACATTAAAGCTTATCATGATTAAAAAAAGTTAGAAGTTTTATACTAAGTAGCGAGTAAAGCAAAAAATTGTATCTTTTGATGGTTTATATAACAGTCTTAATATTAATGAGAAAAAAATAGAAAGATACATATAATATCTAAGATGAGAGACAAGAGATCTAATGATTTTGATCAAGTTAAATGCTAAAAAGTGAAGTGAAGATAATAGGATCTTAGTTTAGAAGAAAACGTCAAGGAAAGACAAAATATTTGTCGTAAGAAACTATTAAATGAGAGATTTAAATATAAAATTATTTTAAAGGAACATAATGAGCAAAATATAATGAATATCATAATTTGATAAAAAAAAATAAAATGAGCTTGGACATGAAAAAAATGTATAAAAATAAGAATTTGGACGAGATATCTATTAAAATTTAAAGAGTTATATAGGGTATCAAGTGATTTGGTTAATAGAATTTTGAATATTAAGATAATGTCACATGATAGAAGAAGAAGCATTTTTTTATAAAGTTTGTTAGCCATGGAATTGCAAATTGAGGCAATCAATTAACATTGCAAAAACAATCTCCCTCCGACAGGCATCTGAACTGTCAACCTAATATTTAAAGATGGAGACAATCACAATGCACGGAGCACAATATGCAAACAATGGTAGAAGCATATTACAGAAAGTTATGAATGAAAACATCATGTACACAACATAATCTATGATTATCAATTGGTGACATACAATTTCTAAAAGATTGATTACTTACATAGGCATCATTGATTGCATAGGCAACACAGTAGTGTTCCTGAATAGAGAAAAAAAATAGTCAGAAGAAGCCTAAAATGAGTTAATATGTAAGAGCTAGCATTATTAGCCAGCTAATTATACCATCCTAGGTATTTTCTATCAGTGCATATAGTTAAAATTGGTGCAATTATGACAGGCCAAAAACACTAAAGCATCAAAAATCCTGAAGTCCTTTTCAATATGAATGACTACAAAAGACACCATAATCTGTAGCGAGTGAGTAGATTAGTGGAGTCAAAGGCTTTCCCTCAGTTTCAGGACTTACCTGCATCATATACCATTCTTCAAACTCATCAAACAACTCAAGCCGCTCAATCCTGCACCAAAAAGCAGTATTTAAGGAGTTTTTTGGGGGAAGCATTTTAAGGAGTTGAACTAAAAGGAGCCTTGCGATATCTGACAGTGCCTGCTATTGTCTAAACCTTTAAAGTTTCAAGAAACATAGCGAGAACATCACGTTGAAAATGTAAGATTATAGAGGAATCCATAAAAGTAAAGGAATAAAAAAAATTCAATGAAACAGAAGAAGTTTAAGGATAAGCTTAAAATTAAGTGGAAGAACATCACTATAAAGAAAAAAAGATGAGTCTATAGGCACATTTGGGGGAAATTTTTCATAGCTTTTGCTCTCCAGACTTTGGGATGATTGCAATTGTTTATAAAAGTAGCTGTAGAATTGCCATGATAAAAGCAAAATTTTTGAAAGCTGATAGGTACAATAATATTTTTTTCATTTTGAAAAAAATTGAACAGAAACTTCTTACAATCAGTACATTATAATAGATGGGGATGTAAAAATCCACTTGTCATCACATAAATTTCCAAAAATCAGTAAGTAGCAGCCGAAAAGAATTATAGTAGTGATCTGAAAAGCAAAGTAATGAAATAACTTCTCTAAATGGATTCTAGTTAACTGTTGGAAATAACCAATCACAGAAACACAAATCAGCATAACCCATATCCACAAGCATGGTAAGTTTACAGTGGGCCAAATGGATTTGGCTCACAAAATAGCAAGCGAGTAGTCAAGGGCATGGGAAGAAAGAGAGATGGGTGACAATAGTTTATCATAGGATGGAAACAACAAAAAAAGTAGCATTTACAAGTACGGTATAGAAGGATATGGTAAAAAACAGGAGTATGGGAAAGGTTGAGTAAGCAGCTTGAACTTACTTCCCAAGTGAAGGGTTTACAAAGGGAAAATTCAGTTTCAGCAATACTTTAAGCTGGTAAGGAGAAGTAGACTGGATAAGTGATGAAAGGAAAAGTATGATTGAGGAAGATGGGTGCAGCATGAAGATTGAAGGAAATTAGCACGAGAGAAAAAGGCAACATAAGAGGGCAAGGGTGAGGAGTTCGGAAAGGAAAAACAGAGTATCAAGAATAGATTAAAGTTATCTTTCTTTCCGGTATTGTGTTGTAGTGCTATTGTTCTCTATTTTTAAGGGTTGTCTTGATGTTTTCTTATACGGGTGCATTGTATTTGCTGTTTTCTTTGATTTAAGGGTGTTGTATTAGTGTTTTCTCATCTTTGGGTGCTGTTTCAGCGAAAAATCTATTATTTTCTGGGTTCAAGTCCTATCAAATTAGTATCAGAGCATGATTTGGGACCTATGGAAGCGAAGAAAGTTGATGCCTTGGAAGAACGTCTTGAAGGAGAAATTGGCCAACTCAAATCGACATTTGAGGACAGAATTTCATCAATGGAGGATAAGTTTTCCAACCTATAAGAAATGATGAAGAAGGTGTTGGATCTTCACATCCAACCGGCGGCATCAGAGGCAAGAGCGCCGATGGGAGGAAATGCAAATTCCGGCAACTAGAGGGATGATCACGATGTAGAGATCTTGGGGGAAGAGGAAAGGAGGCAATCTTTTGAACCACCGCCTAGGCTGGTATAAAATGGTTGGTAGAGATCTTGGGGGAAGAGGAAAGGAGGTATGAAATGGCTGCAGACTTTGGGGGAAACTCAGATAAATTGGAGGGCCATGAAAATGGAATTCCAGGTGGAAGAGACGAAGATGCTCATTAGGGGGGGATTCTAGTTTATCCAAGACCATGGTGGAAGCTATACAAGGCATGGGAGGGGGATCCTTAGTGGAGCTTTAGAGCATGAAAGGGATTTACGAGGACAAGGTAGAGGAGGTACCATTGCTAGTCCAGCCACTACTACACCTTTTTGGAGATATATTTCGAGCCCCTCACAGGTTACCACCATCGAGGGAGCAAGAGCACGTCATTACCATGAGGGAGGGAGCTACACCCATCAGTATTAGACCTTATAAATAACCGTAGATTCAGAAGGATGAGATAGAAAAGCTAATTCGGGAGATGTTGGGGTCGGGGATCATCCGACCGAGTGTGAGTCCGTTCTTAAGCCCGATACTATTGGTGAAGAAGAAGGATGGGAGCTGGAGATTCTATGTGGACTATCGGACCCTGAATAAGGAAACTATTCTAGATAAATTTCCTATTCCTGTGATAGATGAGCTATAGGACGTGTTGTATGGAGTGGTGATTTTTCCAAGGTTGATTTGAAGTTAGGTTACCATCAAATCAGGATGAGAGCACACGATGTGCACAAGTCTTCTTTTTGGACACATGAGGGATACTATGAGTTCTTGGTGATGCATTTCGACCTCACCAATGCTCCAGCCACTTCCAGTCTCTTATGAACCGGATGTTCCAACCATACATTCGAAGGTTTGTATTGGTTTTTTTTTTTATTATATTCTGATTTATAGAAAGACTCAGGAGGAGCACTTGGATCATCTGAAGGTTGTTTTGGCAACTTTGAGAGAACACCAACTACTCGCTAACTTGAAAAAAATGCTCCTTTGCACAATTCAGAGTGGAGTACTTGGGACATGTTGTGTCTCAGGAAGGGGTAGTAGCTGATCAAAGCAAGATTGAGGTCATGCTGATGTGGCCTATACCCAAGACACTGAAGGAACTCAGGAGTTTTTTGGGCATCACAGGGTATTACAAGAAGTTTGTATTGGGGTATAACTCAGTAGCCGAGCCACTGATAGAACAGTTGAAGAATTATAGCTTTTAGTGGGGGAAGCAGCGACCAGAGCCTTCGAGAAGTTGAAAAAAGCCATGACTATAGCTCCGGTGCTAGCATTACCAGATTTTAGTTAGACGTTCATAGTGGAGACAGATGTCTCGGGCTATGGACTTGGAGTGGTACTCATGCACAATCAAAGGCTAGTGGTATACTTCAGTCAGGTATTGACCGTCTGGGCAAGGCTCAAATCAGTTTTTGAGAGGGAGCTTATGACGATCGTGCTAGCCATATAAACGTGGCATCCGTACTTGTTGGAACGACATTTCATAGTCAAAACTGATCAGAGGAACTTGAAGTTTTTGCTAGAGCAGAGGATGATGATAGAGGAGCATCAACGATGGCTCTCCAAGCTATTGGGGTATAACTTTGAGATAAAGTACCGACCTAGGTTAGAGAACAAGGTAACATATGCCTTATTATGATACTTGGAGACTCCACAAATTTAAGCACTACTAGTTCCGATGGTTATGGACTGGGAAGCCCTGAGGAAGGACAATGAGTAGGACAAAGAGTTGGGCAAGATCATATTTGACTTATTGAAGATAAGGATAGACATCCTAGATATGCCTTAGCTGGGTTGAAGTTACAATATCAGGGACAATTGGTGCTTCCCCGGACATCACCGTTTATCCCTCAACTGTTACAGGAGTTCCATGGTAGTTATATTGGAGGATACTCGGGGGTGCAGAAAACATACAAAAGATTGGCCACTGAATTCTATTGAATCAGTATGCAGAAGGATGTGGAAGAAATGGTGAAGAGCTGCGATGTGTGTCAAAGATATAAGTACTTGGCAATGGCTCCTAGGGGACTTCTACAGCCTTTGGCACTACCAGGGAAGGTATGGGAGGAGGTCACTATAAATTTCATCGAGGGGATGCCCAAATCATTAGGTTTCATGGTCATTCTGGTGATGATGGATCGGTTGAGAAAGTATGCACATTTTATTCCTCTACGCCACCCCTATCAGGAGTATCCGTCGCAGCGACATTCATAAGGGAAATGGTTCGTTTGCATGGCATACTGGAGTCTACAGTGTCAGATCGAGACAATGTCTTTTTGAACCACTTCTAGAGAAAATTGTTCAAAATGTAGTGAACAATATTGAAGCGCAGCACCGCATATTACCCCCAAACGGATGGGCAGACATAAGTGGTGAACCACAGTGTTAAAACTTATCTATGGTGTTTTGTATCTAACACCCCAAAATTATGGTAGAAATGGTTAGCGTGTGCAAAATATTGGTATAATACTTCTTATCATACTGCAACTCAAACGACACCATTCAAAATCTTGTATGGAAGAACTCCTCCCCATTTGGTATATTATGGCCATGACATCACATTAATATCCTCAATAGAACAGTATTTGAAGGAAAGACCAGATGTTACCATAATTAAAAGGGCACCTATTGAGAGGTAACATATCATGAAAAAACGAGCAGATGCACACAGGAGAGATGTACAGTTTGGTATCAAAACATAGGTAGGTATTTCATATTTCTATAAAGTTATACTAAGGTGCTGTTTGGTTGCCGGAAAAGAAAATGCAGTGTAAAGTAAATGCAATGTAAAGTAAATGTAGTGTATTCCGAATACTTTGAGATTGTTTGGTTGTCTGTAAAGTAAACGCAGGAGAACTGTTTCCCTTGTTTGGTTAGGTATATCCAGAGTAAAGTAAAGCGGTATATTTGTAATATTTTTTTTGGCATTATAACTAGTGTATTTATAAAAATAGTTTATTTATAATAATTAGTATTATTTGATTTTATAAAATAAAACTAGTGCATTTATTTATTGCACTATCTTATTATAATTTTTTTTTGATTATAAGATATAATATTCTACTGTGTATTAATTTAGCCGACGGAGGTGGCCGACGGTGGTGGCCGGCGGTGGCGGAGGTGGTGGTCGACGGTGGCGATCAAAGGTGGTGGTCGACGGTGGTTGCCGGTGGTGGCCATAGGTGGTTGCCGGTGGTGGCCATAGGTGGTGGCCGACGGTGGTAGCCGGCGGTGGCCAGAGGTGGTGGCCGGCGATGGCGGTCAAAGGTGGTGGTCAATGGTGGTGGCCAGAGGTGGTTGCCGGAGGTGGCGGAGGTGGTGGCCAGAGGTGGTGGCCGACGGTGACCGGCGGTGGTGGTCAAAGGTGGTGGTCGACGGTGGGCAGAGGTGGTTGCCGGTGGTGGCGGAGGTGGTGGCCGATGGTGGTGGCCGACGGTGGTGGTCGACGGTGGTCAGAGGTGGTTGCCAGTGGTGGCGAAGGTGGTGGCCGGTAGTCGGAGGTGGCCGACAAGGGGTTGCAATGCCCTTGAGTTTGCAATGTATTTAGAAGTCGCCCAAATCGGAGGAATTCTAAATGCACCAAAATGAACTAGAATAGAATACACTGCATTTGTTTTACTTAATGTTGAATTTACTTTTTATCCAATCAAACACCAAAATTCTCAAAACCCCTGCATTTGGATTACTTTACACTCTAAATGCAGCAAACCAAACAGCCCCTAAATTAATTTCAGCAAACAAAAAGGCAAATGAGAATTTATTGAAGTGAGCAAATTATCTAGCATTCTATTTTAAGAAAGCATTCTTTTCTTACAACTTAGCTGTACCAAGAACAGTTACCTGCGTTTTTCTTGAGCTTCAATGAACTCATTATATATCCTCAGCATATCCCAGGCAACAGCCCTCTGGAGCATTAAGTTTCAAATGAAAATGTTAAAAAAGACAAACCAAAGTTCGGATGTATACAAAATGTGTGAAATCATGTACTTGGAAACAAATTCTTCTTTCCAAATTCAGGTCCATTTACGAGTATTACCAAACAGATCATACACAACACTTTTGAAGTATTTCAACGAAACAACTCATTTTGTTGCAAATACTCAAACTAAACGAAATTACCTGCCATCCCTGATCAAGAAAGAGTTTCTCCTTGGTAATTAAAGTTGGTGTTGCATATATACCTAATAGAGGGCATCCCCGACTCTGCAAACAAAAGCAACTGGTGCATGTAATTTTTGGTGGAATATCCAAAAAGACCTAGTTTTTCTTTATATTCAAGCTAAGTATATAAAATTGTTCTTCAGAAGGCAAAAAATTTTAACCTGAAGTTGCAGCAGATTAAAGATGCAAGTTAATATGTTTCTCGCTGATTATATAAATAAGTGTAAGAAGAGTGCCTTTGCAATTGAAATTGTCACAAAAGTATCACTGAGAGATTCTCTCCCTCTAGGCACATGCATTATTCAGAAGGAAGGCCCCTATTTTTTTCTTGCCCAACGGTTCTAATTGATCTGATTTTCCTACATAATTATAATTACAGGTAGCCTGATTAAAGCTTTCCATTGGTTGTTGCTAATATTGCTGCTTTTGCAGGTGTGCCTACAAAACCACCACTGCCGGTGGCTTAGTACTGGCTAAGTACATAGCATGCATAACCAGCGTATTATCCCTAGAAAATTAGTAGTAAAAGTAGGAATAAGTTAGTTAACTAGGAAGTCAAATAAATGAGTGACAATTGCTTAACATGAAAATTTTCTTTCCAGCTAAAGAATGTGACATTCACGTAAATATAAGACGAACATTTGGTCAATCAGAATGAGAATGAAGTTATGGTGGTTAATTTGTGCAAGAGAATTAGAACGAGATTATGTTGGCTAATTTTCACAACAGACAGGGAGAGAATTCCCAAAAGATGCAAGCGTAAGACAACATAAAACCAAATGAAGCAGTCCTACAGATAGACAAGACTTCCCATAAGAACAGAACTGCTGAAAATGTATTGTATTGGTTAACAACTACCCTAGTGGAAATGAAAGGTAAGGGGCAAACGACAAAGAAAACAAAATATAACGGTAAAATGTAGATCCACATCAGGAATATACGGTGAAGAGAGGTTATAGTACATTCAACAATTTTTTGGATAAAGCTCGTTGATAGATTAAGGATGCTTATGTCAATTCCACCCCAGATCTAGCATTGAAAGAGCCTCATGCACAAGATAGACCATAAAACAGTTAAAAAAGACACTCATTACTCCTGTTAAAAGGATAACAAGCTTCTTTTCATTCAAAAAGGCACTTACAAGCAGAATTACACGGATATACTTTAGAAAACTATAAGTTAGGATGATGAAGTAACTCAAATATCAACAAAGCTGATTATCATTCCAAAATCAAATCGTAGCAAGAAGCACAAAAATATGTCAAATATTAGAAAGAGATCAAACACCAAAAAGTGAATTTCCATGCATCTCCAACTGTAAAAAGCATAAATCAAATCCCAAAGCAAGGCTTTGTTTGGCATAGCCTCCTATTGCATTCTTCAGCTTCCTTAATAGCATAGGTAGGTTTAGAGTATGCGGAAAAAAAACTATGAGAAAATGTCTAGGAGCATAAATGAATACCCGCATAGAACATTAACTTAGAAGGCTCACCGCCCCCCCCCCCCAAAAAAAAAGCTTTTTAAGAATATTAGCTTTTGACCTACTTAGTTATTCTTTTATCTATTTATATACTAATTAACATAAAGGAATTATAATAGAATTGTATGAAAATCGTAATAACATCAAATTTTGTTATTAAATCAACTCATGTTAGTGACATAGTTATTAAATAACCACAACTTTTATGGAACTTTAGATAGTTACCTTAACAATGGCTTTACCAAATAGTCATTTGCTTTACTCAACAACAGCGCTCGGCAAAATACAACACAAGACGTCAATGCTAAGCTTAACCTAACTGTTGATTACAAAGATGAACTGAAGGCTTAAAATGTAAGAGTGCATTCATTTATCAGTATGACCTTTAAACCCATTCATCAACTTTGCCGGAAAAAAACATGGCAGCAAACTAAGATGAAAAAGACATGCATGCTCTACTTATGAACACACCTCAAGATTTTTCATCATTTGCTCACCGAATGCATCGTCAGGATGGATCTAAGAAAAGACAGAGCGCTGATAGCACGGTTAGCAAATACCTTCCTAAAATAAATTAAAAAAAAGTAGCATGCTAAAAAAGAAATTTACTTGCTCATATGCAAAAAATATTGCAGTTGAGAATGTTTTTGAAGCCCATCTAACAATAGAACAAGTTGAATCTGGATCCAAGTATATCAAAACGCACTCTGCAATTATAAACGTTGGCAAGCTGATAATAGCATTAGAATAAGTTCAAGTTTCTTTTGCGCATATAAGTATTTCAATTCTTAAATTTAAGAAAGCAGGTTCTTTATTAGAGAACATGTGACACATTCAGAAATAGAAACATCAGAGAACCGAGCTCCCTTCTGAGTAAACAAATAAGCTTTCAAAATCACTGGAGAGATCAATGGTAGACAAATAACAGCTAATTGAACCCCTATTGATTTTCCAACATTAAAGTGGCATTCCAATGCTCTTCACCTACATCGGCAGCTTGTTTATTAGACTCATAATGCTTCCCACTACTTGAAGGCATGACTGAAAATAACAGAACACAAAGATTCTGTCTCAGAAATGAATTCGAGGCAATTTTTGATGCAGATTCCCTTCTCCATTCTTGTAGCATTTGTGTGCATGATTTGCGACTTAAGTCCTAGCAGTTTTTATGTGTGTAAACTACAGCCTCTGTTCCTGTAGCCTACAGGTGTTATAGGTATTTGTCGTGCTATCTATACCGCTAAGATCCAGATTCAGCTGAGAACTGATGATGAGGACATCAGGCCTGGGAAAGTTTACCAGAGGCGGGACCGACGATCTACGGTCACGATCGCGCTGATTTATTTTTGAGTTATTTTATGTATTTTGATTTATTTATGTACTTTTCTATTAATGCCATCACTTGAGGGATTACTTATTTGTAAGTGCAATGTTGTTTTTTATCTTTTCCTTCATGTATTGGACTATTTAAGTCCCTCTTCTTCTTTGGAGAAGACTAATGATAAATGATATGAGATTTCAGTTTTTCTTGTTCTCTTGTGGATCTTGAGAGCTCTTTGGTGAAATCCCTTGGAGAGGATTACGCAATACCCACCAGCCGCCGGAGGAGTCCGAGCTCATGGTTGTCTTCTTCTCTTTCTCCCCTCCTTAAGCCGCCACCTCACATTTTTCCCCCCGCTCTTCCTAAACCGACCCTTCCAACCCCATACCGCCGCCCCACTCTTCTTCCACAACCCAAAACCCGCCGGCCTCCCGTAAACTCCCCTAGCCGTTGGTTTCCCCTAGGTGTCCCTAGCCGCCAGCCTCCCCTCCAATTGGCTCCTTGAATTCAAATTTCAAAATTCAAATTCCCACTAATTACTTTCCTAAAATAACATGTTATCAATTTGGAAAGCCTGCGAATTTGACTTCAAATAATATTTGAAATTCAAAAGTTTTCCTAAGTTAATAAACCCTTTAGGAAAACCCCTCAATTCCCTCCCAATCTGAAAATAATTGGAGTTAATTCCAATTACCCCATTCAACGAACCTAGACACCCTCTCTCCCCCTCCCCTTTGACCGGCCCACTCTTCTCTCTCCCTTAATAAATTCTTTCCACTAAAGCTCCCAATCAAATCCCAATTAACTCCCTCACATAACCAGCCCCTTCCTCTCCCCTCTCCAAATTCAAATTCTCCACTAATGTCACCCCATTAATTCCTCCCCCTCTTTAGGAATTAATTCAAGCCTTTCCCTCCTAATTCTCCCTCCCATCTACCTAGCGCCCCCCCCCCCCCCCCCCCCCCTCCTCTCTCTCCTCCTTTGGTTTTCCCTAACCTTAAATATAAATTTCTCCACCCATTAGCTTCCCGGGGTTCCCTAACTCAGCGATACTGCTTTCCAGATTGGCTCCCACCTGCTGTTCAACCAATATTCAAGTGCTGTCTAGAGGACTCCAGATGTCCACCTTGTTGTCCAACTGCTTGGAGAAGTTTCCATTCACTGCCCGAGGCTTTCTGGACATGAAAGTGTGCTGTCCAAAGGTTCCTGCAGCCACCAACTGCTGTACAAGCTTGCGGAAAGGTTTAATCTTGGCAACGGTGAACTCTTTTCTTCTCTCATACCTTCCCCATTGATCCTTACTTGTGGTTTTTGATTGATTCATATAAATCTTGCAACGCTCCGCTAAAGCTTAGTGTTTAGTAGAATTGTATGAGGGATCTTTCATCGCACTGCTCTTATTGTTAGATTAAAGATTTCTTGTTGAAACCCAAGAGTAATTGATTGTTTTGTGGTTTTTACTTTTCGCAAGTAACTTGGCCTAAGCCTGTGTTTACCGCTCTTTGTGTTTTATTTCCTTATTTAAATCACCATAAAGATTTAATTAACTTGCTCTTAATCATTAAGCGTGTAAAATCCTTATTTAAATCGTAATCTCATATATGTCCTGCATCAACTGGATTCAATGCATATGAAATGTCATGATGTGTCACTGATTCCATGTTACTCACCCAAAAATTTATGTTCACGCTTATCTAATGAAAATGCATCACGGCAATTTCAGAGATAATAAAGTCTAGGGCTTTGATTTTAATAAATAGTAAATTCTGAGGCATGTAGAGAAATATTTTGGCTGAATTACTCGTGTTCTATATTTTGTTAACTCTCAACATTATTCTATTTTCTTCTACATAATTCGATAATGGCTTTGGCAAGCGTGCTTGATTTTAGTCAAATCCATTTAAGTTATGATGCATCACCAAAAATCACCTTGATTGGGCATAAATCTAGATGCGCATTTGATTTAAAGACTTTCAAAATTAAATTCAGGACCATTCGAGTTCTGATTTCACCAAACCTATAATTAAATTGAACATCTTGACAAGAAAAACCTAACACTAGTGGTATAATCCGAGCCGAATGAGCTCAAATATAGGGCCTGAAATGCATTTGGAAGCTTTAGAACATGTTAAATTCAAAGAATTGGAGAGGGAAACTACTAAATTTTATTGCAAAAAGTCATCCCTATTTATAGAACTATACAAGATATCTTAATAAGGAGACAAATAATTAAAGAATAATACACAATTGCCCCAATACAATCCTTCCTAAATCAGCCACCCAAATCTAGAAGGAGATTGACATGATCCAGGTGAGCCTCACATGAATCTACATGCTAGCCATAGGATCAAGGGCCCAAGAAACGGCTGGGATTTAACAAGGTGAGCCTCCCATGGATCCCCATGCTAGACATGGGATCAAGGGCCAGGTGATGGTTGGGATTTGACACTCCCCGTCAAGCTGGGGAATACAGATCTGTCATTCCCAACTTGGTAATTAGTGCAAGAAAGATAAAGTTATCAAGTCCCTTAGTAAGAATGTCTGCAAGCTGATCTTTTGATGAGATAGGTAAATACAAATAAGTCCATTGTCCAATTTCTCCTTTATGAAATGGTTGTTCACTTCTATGTGTTTAGTTCTGTTATGCTGAACTGGATTGTGAGCTATGCTGATTGATGATTTGTTGTCATGGTGTAGCTTCATGGGTCCTTCCCACTTGATCCTTAAGTCTTCTAGAATCATCTTGATCCATAGTATAACTAACATATACCTAAGATCATAGCTCTGAACTCTGCCTCGGCACTAGACCTTGCCACTACATTCTGTTTCTTGATCCTCCAAGTAACTAGGTTTCTTCCAAGGAGTGTGCAGTATCTTGAGATAGATCGTCTATCTACTAGTGATCCTGTGTAATCTGCATCAGTATAATTCTGGAGTTATTCCACATTCTCTTCTGAAGAGAATCCCCTTTCCTGGATTCCCCTTGAGATAGTTCAGTATTTTGTCCACTGCTTGCATGTGAGTTTGCTTTGGATTTGCATGAACTAGTAGACTAAGCGTATGACAAAGGCTATATCCGATCTGGTGTGAGAAAGTTAGATCAATTTTCCCACAAGTCCCTGGTAAGCTCCCTTATTGATGTCTGGATCCTCTTTAGCTTCCCCTAATTTGAGATTTGGTTCTGCAGATATTAGTGTCAGTTTACAAGCAAGTTTACCTATTTCTTTAAGAAGATTAGCAATGTATTTTTGTTATGAAATAAAGATTCCTCTATTAGAGTGGGCCACTTTAACTCCTAGAAAAAATTTCAATCTACTAAATTCTTTGATCTCAAATTCCTTAGCAAGACATTTCCTTATAATCACTTTATCCTTTTCATCATTCCAAGTCAAGATAACATCCACAAAAACTAACAAAATTATGACTTCCCCCAAGTCTAAGTGCTTGAAGAATATTGTGTGGTCCCCTTTGCTCTGCTAATATCCATTGAGTAGCATGATGATAGGAAGTGCTGGTAAAAATCCTATCTTCCTTGGCTGAAATTAAATTACAACAATCTTAAACACAATCGCCAAGAGGAATTAAGAGCAATAGTAAGAGAAAACTATTTTTAATGGATGATATATGGAAGAAAACAACGAGATACAATGGATCTTCTATTAGAGAGGAAGATCCAGCTCTCCCAAATCTCTAGCCAGTGGCTAGAGCCCAAAACTCCCTAAGAACAATCTAAATTCAACAAATAACCTCATACCCCTAACCCTAGGAAAATCACATATTTAAAGCAAACAATGAACAACAAATACCCAAACAGCCCTCCCTCCAATTCCCTCCCAAATCTGCCATATTTTCTTAATTATTTCCCTCCCAAATCAGCCTCCAAATCTGCCCTCTTTAATAATCCCCAACAAATCAGCCCTCTTCAATTAGGAAATATTTCTTAATTAATCCCCTCCAAATCAGCCCTCTTCCATTAGAAAATATTTTCTAATTAATCCCCTCCAAACTAAACCCCCCTCTCCTGCAGCTCCTGCTCCTCCTATTGGATGTAATTGCCAGTCCCGTAAGGATCGACTGGACCGGTCTAACAATGCCCCCCTCCCCAAAGATTCACATTGTCTGCAAGGTGAAAAGACAGCTCCTTCAATTTCCTCGTCATCATAAATGGTGAGAACCTGAAGAGATCGGTTCTTACATTGGTGCCCTGTGTATACCTCTCCTCACATCTAAAACAAAACATTTTCGCCCTCTTCTCCTGTAACTCTATTTCTGTGAGCTTCTTGAAGTTTTTCCCAGGTCTCCCTCCTGCAGTCTTCTCTTTCGAGGTCTTACTAAGAGTACCCAATGTCGGCAACTTGTATGTTAAAAAGGTGGTGGTTATTCTATACGAACCTCCTAAGATGTTGCCTCCAGTCCCTCTCTCTAGGTGCCTCTGATCTTCCACTAACTGAGCTATAGCTTTATAGCCACTCCCAAATCAAGATGCCTCATCACTCAACTATCACCCAAATCTCTGGTTTGAGCCCTTTCATAATGTTCAACTCCAGTACAGTCTCCGAAAGCCGTTCCAATCTGCTGGGCAGGTGCTCAAACGGCTCATGGTATTCCACCATTGTCCCCTCCTGCGTCAGGTCGAAGAACTACTCATAGAAGTCCCCTCCCCTGTTGGTTCCAAAACGTTCCAACAAGCAGTCTTTAAACTCCCTCCAGATCCGTATAGGTCGTCTCATATCTCTCTACTGGTAACATCGCCTTTCAAATTCAACACCCCTTCAATCATAATCAGCCCCTCTCCTTTCAAATTCAACACCTATTCGGTCATAATTAGCCCTTCCCCTTTCAAATTCCATCCCTCTCCTCTTAAATTCAGTACCCCTTCGTTCATGCCTGATCTCCTCATGCCTCTCCCCATACCCTCTACCTGGATACCCCTAGGAATAAGCTCTAGGGGAGGCAATCTCTCTTCTCCCTCCAGAATCTCCACCTCCTGATCTTCCCTTCACCTTATCGGATTAGGGTTTTCACCACTTCTTTGGTTGCCGGAGGGTTCCCTCGTCTCTGATGACGTCGTTTTGGGCTGGCCCTCGACTTATAAATAACACCTCTACACAATGTGTTTAATTCTACTAGGGGCAATCGCCTAAAGACCATAGTATTTTAATTTTTTTTGGGGAGCAATTGCCTAAAGACTCCTATAATAAAGAGTAAAAAAAAATTTGAGGGGGACAAATTACCTAAAGATCCATGTAATCCCCCCAACCCCTTCCCGCCCCTACGGGCAATAGGGGGATCCGCCCCTGTCAATAGCCAAAAAATAGCAACTTTGATGCGAATATGGCCTCTAAACAGCGGAAAACAACAAGAGCGGAGAGGAAACACAACAAAAATCTACGAGGAAGACTTCTATTTCAGTCTAGGAAATCACTTTGATACCAATTTGATAGGAAGCATTTGTAAAAATCTTCTCTCCCTTGGTTGAAATTAAATTACAACAATCTCAAACACAATCTCCAAGAAGAATTAAGAGTAATAATAAGAAAAAACTCTTTTTAATGGATGATATATGGAAGAAAACAACAAGATACAATGGATCTTTTCTTGGAGAGGAAGATCTGACTCTCCCAAATTCCTAGCCACCAGCTAGAGCCCAAAACTCCCTAAGAACAATCTAAATTCAGCAAATAACCTTATACCCTTAACCTTAGGAAAATCACCTACTTAAAGCAAACAATAAACAACAAATACCCAAACAACCCTCCCCCCAATTCCCTCCAAAATCTGTCATATTTCCTTAATTATTTCCCTCCCAAATCAACCCTCAAATTAGCCCCCAAATCTACCCTCTTCAATTATGAAACATTTCCTAATTAATCCCCTCCAAATCAGCCTCCAAATTTGCCCTCTTCAATTATGACACATTTCCTAATTAATCCCCTCCAAATTAGCCCCCAAATCTGCCCTCTTCAATTAGGAAATATTTCCTAATTAATCCCCTCCAAATCAGCCCCCAAATCAGCCCTCTTCAATTATGAAATATTTCCTAATTAATCTCCTCCAAATCAGCCCCCAAATCAGCCCCCCTCTCCTTTGGCTCATGCTCTGCCTGTTGGATGTAATTGACAATCCCGTAATGACCGACTGGACCGGTTGGACCAGCCTAACACATGACCTTTGAGAATCTTCTAAACCAAGCTCTAAGTGACTGCTTTAACCCATATAGAGTCTTCTTTAAGCTACACACTTCGTCAACCCCAGAATTCTCTTTAAATCCTAGTGGAATCTCCATAAATATTTATTCCTCCAAATCCCTGTATAGGAATGCATTTTTAACATCCAGCTATTCCAGATGCTAGTTATAATTAGCTGCTAGAGAGTAGAACCCTAACGGTGTTCATCTTGGCCACAGATACAAAATTTTTCTGGTCATTAATGACGTACGTCTGAGTGTACCCTTTTGCTATTGATCTTTCCTTGTACCTTTCCAGTGTACCATCGGGTTTATATTTCATAGAGAATATTGCAGCCGACTAGTCTTTTTCCAACTGGTTGGTCGGTGATCTCCTAGGTATTGTTCTTCATCAGGGTTTGTATTATCTTTCATAGCACTTTTGCAATTATTATCAAATAAGACCTCAGAAATATTATTAGGAATATAAATATCATTTAGTGTGACCAAAAAATTTGTGTTAATGTGAAAAATTATGGAAGGATACAAAGTTAGTTATGGGTAAACATGAGGTTTTCTTGGAGAACTAGTGTTTATCTCAATTCAGGAGACGGTTTAGATTCTTAGATCTGCTCTGGAGCATAATTTGAATTTGTACGCCTAGAATATACTTTTTCAAACCTCATGTTATTCATAATAGTTCTGCCCTCAATTTTCCTGTGTTGACCTTTGTGTAATACCCAAAAGAAGTCTAAAATATATATAAATATATACAACATACCTCTGTCATACCTGCCCGAATCCCATGCGTACCCTGCTACAGTCGAATCAGCCACCTGCAACAGCGCCTGGGCTCTGCAACAGCGTCGTCCATCCCATCTGCCGTGTGTGATTACCTGTCTTGTTCGCGTAGTTAAAAGGGAGAGGAGCGATACCTTTCGGGCGGCTTCTCCTCTTCAAACCCACGACAAAAGCTCTCTCTGTCTCGCTCCCTTCTTCCCATTCGCACACTTCCTGCTCTCCGACCCCCACAGCCGAAGCTCCTTCCACACGCGAACTCCTGCCGCCTCTTCTTCCAACCTCCAAACCAAAGCAAGCCCTATCCGAACCCCACTGGACCCTCATCCAACCTTCTGATTCCTTTAGTCTAGAGAGAGAGAGAAAGAGAGAGAGAGAAAGGGAGGGAGGAGCTCTCCGTACCTAGCCCGATCAAACCTCCTTGTCATAAGCTCTGCTCTAGCCCACTACCTCCTTCGACGACATTCCCCTCTAGTCGGATCAGAAGTTACAACACATTTTGATTGGAAGCAAGGCGAGAGCTCGCTCACTGTGAAGGTAACTTTCCCCTTTCGCGCGCTTCTTCGGCCAAGTCCAGTAAAAAAATGCTGAACCAAAGAGGGATTTGAGGATTTAACTCATTGTCAGATCTAAAATTCCCTAAATCCTGCTTAAATCATGCATTTCTTTCTCTTGATCTAATGGCCAAATGAGAGCAACAGAGGTTTTAACTCACTGTGAGATCTAAGAGTTCCTAAATCCTGCTTAATAAGATCTAGCCTAAATCCTATTTAAATCTTGCATTAATCCCATGTTAAATCTGCTCAAATCTTGCATTATTTTCGACGGCAAAAAAAATGGAGGATTTATTTTGCTATTAATAACTATTAATTATAATTAAGTATTATTAATTATAGTTAATTATTATTTATTATAATTTTAAATAATTAATTATTATTAATTATAATTAATTAGTAGTTAATTATAATTATGATTAATTAATCATAATTACTTAATTATTGTTAATTAATTATTACTTATAATTAGTTAATTAATTACAACTAATCATTTATAGTTAATTATTATTGATTATAATTAACTATACATAATTATTGGTAATTAATTATTAATTATACTTAGTTAATTAATTATAATCAATTATTTATAATTAATTATTATTAACTATAATTAATTATTATTAATTAGAATTAATTATTATTAATTATAATTAACTATAATTAATTATGATTAAATATGATTGATACTAATTAATGGTAGAAATAATGCAAAGAGCTTCTCTCACCTCGATCCTCATGCTATCAACAACACTATCGTCATCGCGCAGGTATAACCCCCTTAATCCCTAAAACTTCAAGACCCCGCTATCGATGCTTGCAGCGCGGTGAACAACCACCCACGCGTGTTTTTCTTAGCACGATGGGAGGAAGTTCGTTGCGGTGTTGGCGACGGGACGGGTAATCCCCCCTAAAGTACGTAGGCATTGCACCGAGTTTCCGCCGAAGGACCCTTTATGCACGTTTTTTTCTAGCGTGGAGGGAGAAAACTCGGTACAATGCCTACAGCGAGGCAGGCAATCCCTGTGCGCACTTTTCTTAGCACGACCGGGCAAAATATAAGTACCCGTACGCGAAAAAAATTTGTTTTTTCAAACATGTATTTTTGAAGACCCATGCACGCCTTTCTCTGGCTGGCATGGTGGGATTGAAGATTTTTGGCCTCGATGTTATCCAACACCGACCGTGCACGTTTTTCTCTAGTGTGGCGGGAGGCCCAGACTTCTGAAATTTTCCCTAAACGAGGGAGACGCCGGGAGGCTTCCGAAATTCCAACTAAAGACACAGGGGACTTGAATTTTTGAACAACAGGGGACTCGTATGGACCACAGGGAACTTAAATGAACTAAGCTTGGACCAAACTCGAATCAAATAATAAGGTTAGAACTCAAACTCAAATGACTACAGCAGACATGAACTCGAACAAAGACTTGTAATTTGACTACAGGCAACAAAGAACTCAAACTCAAGTTAACTAAGTACAATGGGCATGAGCTCGGGCTCGATCAAAGGACAATGAACTATACTTAATTTGAATTGAACAATCCATAAGAATTTGATTTGGATGACAACACAAAGAATTTGAATGAACCATAAGGGATTTGGACTTTAACGAACTACATGAAGTTAAGTCTAAACTAAGGTGCTTTGCGCCAAATTCGATTCGGATAACAAAAAACATTTGCAAATGCATTGCAAGGGACTATAGTTGGATTCAAACCTGAACAGCTAGCAAAGAACTGAACTTTGAATGCTTAATCAAGGATGGAAATACAAATGTCAATTTAAGCTATGAATCATTTGATTGAATATCAACCAACACCTCATGGTTAGCATTAATACATAGTCATGTATATGGAGTCTTGCTATCAAAGCCGGTCAACTTGCAAGTACAGTGGTCCACAAAAGAAAGGCAACATCGAGTGAGTTGTAAATATAATGGACTCCCTACAAGCATAAGTAAGAAATATGCAACAGGTGTAATAACCCCCACATAGGCAATCTCAAACTGCAAACAAGTGCATTGGATCCTTGCATGTCATGATGATCAGTAGGTAGTGCTTACAAAGGCACTCTCACAATCAATGTATGGAAAGAAATTAATGACGAATATAAGTTCCTACAGACAATTATAAGAGACTTGTCGTGAGCTCCATACACAAGCAAATATAATAGACTGCCAGTTGATATTCATAGAGAAAGTATATGGGTGAATGCAACAACATCTCAACCATAGACAACCAGGCAATGTTAATCCAATACACCTGTCATCCACAAATAGAGGGATTTGATACACACTGATTATAAAGGTGCCCCTTACAACCAATGTTAATCAAGCATACAAGCACTCACGGGTTGCTATAGAAAGGTCCATCATACACACTAAATGTCACCTACGAGGCAAATATAAAGATCTGCAATACATGCGGGCTCTCTACGAATACAAATGTACGCATCATATGCCACCTGTGGGTAGATACAGAAAGACTTCAGTGAATGCAGTATCCTATAGTCAATTTCAATCTGTGAATGAATACATCTACCTGCCTACAAACAGTAGTAGCGAATGTACTGGAAATACCAAAGACCGCAACAAATGCATAAGGAATGCAACAAATGCATACACTTCTACAAGCTGCAACGCCACGTCACCGGATCCGCAACATCCATACAAGCGAATAGAAGGCGTGCACAAGCCCTCAAATTGAATGATGCATCCAAATGACAGTTGCCAGTGCAACTGATCAACTGAAATATTTTAAAGTCCTCCACGCATACACTGTAATATGTATACACATAGCTACACATATGGGGATATCTAATACACCCGCATGGGCCCTGACGAGCATGTTATGAGTACACACGTGACGTCTAGGGATGTTGCGCGGGTAAGTAAATTAACCGAAGTTCGAGCCCGATCATTCTAGGCGGGCACGTAGGAGTCGACATGGCTCGAACCATTAAATAAATATGCGGTCGTGAAGTCGACCGGGATATTTATTTTATGCATTCATATTAGGCCTTCAATAAAGAAATTCATCAACAAAGACATAAAGCCTACGAAACCCGATCCTCTGTCGACAGTTTGACAGAGTTGACAAGATTCAATCCATAAATGAAATTCCCCATAAACACCCTGATGATGGCCGTGTTGAATTTCAAATATTTTAAAATGCCCTCAAACTTCCACAAAATTCAAATATTTTCAAGTGACCTCAAAATCATCCCAATGATGGCCGTGTTAAATGCAGATCTCAACCGGAAGGGTTAACTCCAAATGTTTCAAAATGTTGCCCAAACGTCAACAAAATACAAATATTTTCAAATGATCCCATACACCCCGATGATGGCCATGTTGAATGTAGATCTCAACCGGAGGGGTTAATTCCAAAAACTCTATATTTTCAAATGCCACGTAAATTCCTGCAAAATTCAAAATTCAAAAAAAAAATCTGAAAAGTCCAAATATTTAAAATTGAAATTAACCATCAATCACTTAAAACGAAAATTCATCCATCCTCCGCAATAGTTTGCCAAGGTGGACAAATTGAAATTTACTTTAACTCACATAGAGCTAATGCTTAGTCAAAAATATCACTAGGATCCATTCTCAAATAATCTCCTGCCAGTAAGGATGTGGTACGTGTCCTCTAACCGGCAGTTTCGCCGCCAAATGGTACTGCAGGTAAACGGTTATGACCCGGGGCCCTCTGAACCGAGTGGTTCTACCACCAAATGGCACCACGAGATAACGGTTATGGCCAGAGCCAATACATTCCTTAATGACATCAAATCCTTGAGATTGGAATCAATAAGATATAATCGATATGGCACAAAGCCCTCTGTTAGCTAAGGTGGATTCAAATTTGCCCCCTTAAACAAACATCCACCCCAAGTCTACAAGGTACCCTTGGACGACGCAACTCATGGCTACTGATAAGGATCATTCTGTCAGGTTGGGTCGACTACCTCCTCTGACTAAGTAGACCAGGGACTACGATGGCCCGAGATAACGGAACCATGGGATCTTGATCGGGCCCATCATCCATTCTCCCACCATTCACTTTAAGTGCAAAGTGGTAAAATTTTTAATTTAAATATCAAATTCCTAAATTTTCATGCCCATGCTGCTACTATATGCCAGATAACATGTATCTCTATATATCTAATTGACGACTACCTTAATCAAAAGTTCTCTCTCGTTATTGGGAGGGGTAATTAACTATAGGGGCTTGCGCCTATAGGAAACTAGAACTCAGATCATAAAATCCTCGTAAAATGAGGGCAAAATCTCTAGGTAGTCTTATCTACAAACTCATATGCCTTCCCAAAATTTACTCCGAAACTTAATTTCGTTAAAACTCCCCCGCAAAGCAACGGGGAGGCTGGGGCCGAATTTTTTGGAGCCCACATCCTGCCTTTAGTTTCAGGTTTAGGTGGATCGATTTGAGGTGGAGCTAAAAGGTCAAGGAGGGCAAAGTCACTTTCCTCATCTTCCTCAATTTTAGTCTCCCTGTGAAGATAAGGTTTGGTGAAATAGGATTTTTGTTTGTCAAAAGTGATGTTAACACATACAAGGATTTTTTTTGGTGGATGAGTGATAACGCTTATAACATCTCTGGGTGAATGAATATCCGACAAAGATACATTTGAGTGCTTATGGATCTAATTTCTCTCTAGTTTGGCTGTGAATATGAACATAGACAATGCACCCAAAGATTATGGGTGTGAGGTTGTTATGGGTTCAAATTTTAGGATAAAAAGAGGACAGAATATATATTGGTGTTTTTAGTCTCAAGATTTTTAAAGGTAGTCAGTTTATGAGATATGTGATAGTAAGAAGGGCTTCCCCCCAGTAGGATTTAGGTATATTGTGGTGGAATAGAAGTGCACGGGTGAATACAAGGTGGCCATTTTTTTCTTTCTGCAACTCTATTTATTTTGGGGTGTGAATGCAAGAAGACTCATGAATGATACCTTACTTTTGAAAGTAGGAGGATAGGATTTGGTTAAAGTAATCTTTCGCATTGTTGGAACAAAATTTTCTTATTTTTATCCCGAATTGGTTATGGATCATGGTGTAAAAATGGGGAGAATAGTACTAACATCGGATTTATTTTTAAGGTGAAAGATCCAAGAGACTCGAGTACAGTAGTCAATGAATGATACAAACCATTGAGCCCCTAAAATGTTAGGAATTTTTTAGGGTCCCTAGATATCACTATGAATAAAGTAAAAAGGGAATATGATATCTCTCAATTTTGTTTGGAAAATAAAATTTGTTTATGCTTGGTTAACTCATAGGTTTCACATGAAAGGATTCAATTTCAACTCATAAAAAAATTTTAGATACATATTTTTTAAGACATTAAAAGATAGATATCCTAATTTAAATTTATGAAGACAAATAGTAGATTTTTTATTAAATAGGGGTAACATACAATAGCCATTATTGATAATAGTAGATTTGTTCAGCTTTTTCAGGTAGTACAGTCCACTTTCTCCTTAGCAAGTCAATCTTCATCCCTGATCCATGATCCTGAAATAAACAAGATTAAATAGGACTTGACAATTATGGTCACTGATACATTTTTGTATGGAGATTAAGTTTGTGAATAATTGAGGTACGTGGAGTAAATTTTTGAGAGTAAGAGAGGGAGATAGGGGTACTACTGTGGTAAGAGAACCATCAGTAATGATAATTTTCTTATCACTCGGGAAAGGAGTGTAGTTGATGAAGTGGGTAATAGAGTGTGTCATGTGATCTGTGGCTCTTGAATCAATAACAAAAACCTTTCAAATTATTTCTAAAAATATTTAATCCAATGGATATAGTAAACTTACCTGAAACTACAAGAGAAGAAGATACAAGTGGTTTTTCAAGGGATACCAAGAGTTGTTCTTTGTTTCTCTCTGAAGTTGGACTGCGATTTTTGGGTTAGGCTGACTTGTTGTAGTGTTAGATTGTGATATCCCCTTTTATCCACTTCTTTGATTTCACTCCTTACTTGGGGGATTTCCATATAACTTCCAATAAGTCTTATTTGTGTGTCTTGATTTCTTACAATAGTTGCACCAAAAGGAGTTTTTGTCTTTAGGTTTTAAGGAGTCTTGACCTCTTTCCTTTCATAGCGCATCTTTGGTTGTCGCCATTGCTGAACCTTCAACTGCCTTTGGTTCTAGCATTACCCCTCGTCAGCTTTCCTTAGCACGAATGAGATAAATGGCCTCATTTAGTGAAGGCGTCTCCTCTTTGCCAAGGATTTGAACTCTAACATAGTCAAACTCCCCATTTAATCCTGCAAGAAAGTCATATAATCTATTTTTCTTAATAAAGCTTTTCAGGATAGCAACTGTTGACCTCGAATTTGGCGAGAACCCAAATCATCTTGTGACTCCTCTTTGAAATTCAAAATTGAACTGTATTCGAGTTAATCGGAGTCGACTTGATCGCACAAATTAAATATAATGACGTTGAGTGTGATTCGACAAGATTCGAGGCCAATTTTACCTCGACGTCATCGCCGATCATTTAGTGGAGTCCAATCAAGCTCAAATTAATGCAATTAATAATCAAATAAATTCAATTAGGCCTTGTCGAGTTGTCGAGTTGATTTAACTCGACTCAAGGCAAAAATTATCAAAAAATAATTTGATTATTAATTAAACATATCTAAACGAGAGAAATCAAGCTGATTCGACGTGAATCGGATGCAATTTGATACTCAACGGCTTCAATCGACTCAATTTAACGTGAATCGAGCCCAAATTAATTTGCTTAATAATCAAACAAAGTTATTTTAACCCTGTCGAGTCGAATTGACTCGAGCCCAAAATTTTTAAAAAATAATTTGATTATTAATTAAATATTTCGATCGAGCAAAATCGAGCCGATTCGACTTGAATCAGATGCGATTTGAAGCTTGTTGGCTTCGATCAACTCAGTTTAATGCGAATCGGCCCAACCTAAATTAAATCGGCATCAAATAACTTGAATCCATTCAATTAAAATTATCTAAACTCAAAAATTTAATGTTGTAAATTTAATTCAGCCATTTCTAGCCAAAAATCAGCCCTCCAAATTCATTTAAAATTTAGCCTAAATCTAATCCCTTGATTTGAATTGGGGGTAGGATGGTCATTTTCTTCTCATTATAAGTTTCTGGGTATAAGGAGGGCCGGTTTGGGCGGCATTGATGGGATTCATTCGCCCCCCCTGATTTTGTTCGTGCGATCCAGAGAGCAGAGGGAGAGAGGCGGACAGAGCAACCACCAGGCATGAGAGAGATGAGTAGAGAGGGCTTCAATCCGATAATTTCCTCCCCTCTTCCTTCTTCTCCTTGTTCTCATTCTTCTCAATCTTCATCTTATTCCTTATCTCCAATCTTCTTCTTCATTCTCCATCTTCTCCATTCTAGTCTTCTTCTTCCTCACATCAACCATCAAAGATCAAGAAAAAATTTATCTCCATCTTATTTTTGACCAAGATTTTCATAGAATTGATGGATTGAAGATTTTTATTTCTTTCATTCTTATGATATGATATTTGTTCTTCAAAATTTTTTTAAGAGGAATTATTGCCATGATTTCCTGTGCTTGTTTTCTCTCAAGATTGAAAATGGCAAGGTTAGTTTCCTTGCCCTCTTCCCTTAGAGATTCAATATTTGAGGGTTTGGATTTCAGATATCTTAAAGAAAAACTGAGAGGTTTCTTGATGAATTTTTATTTCATCTAAATCTGGAAATGACCCTTTGAGGCACATCGATATTGGCATTAGTTATTTTTTTTATGTTTCCTGAATGCAGAAATTTTCAATTGGTTCTGTTTTCTTAGAAAAAATTAAAGCGTTGTAGTTTTATATCTTTCATTCTTGGGATTGAGGAGTTATTCTCCTTCTCATTCTTCTCGCAAATGGCTGCACCTATTTTACTTTGATATAACTGCATTGTTTCCTTCTTTCTCTAATAGCTGAATTCTCCCCTTTCTTTGATATAATTTTGGTGGTGAAAAAAACAATGGCTACATGTCTTCTTTGTTGTTTTCGAATCTTGTAAATAAGAGAGGTAATGAGGATTGTTATTATTTAGCAAGGGAATGGTATTGATGTTTTCATTTGAAATCAAGAACCAAGAGAAATTTATTTCTCCGCCAAGAAAAAAAGAAAGATGGCTTACATTCATTTTCTTGAAATAATCTGAAATAAGAGAATGAGTTTGCATTGCTTTGTCTTGAAATAGATCTCCGGAATGAACTTCTTGCTTGAAAAATGATCTAGATTATTCTTGAATGATTCTTCCTTAAAAATTTGAGATCTATATGGTTTTTTTTATGGATGGATGCATTGTTGGTTGGTGTTTGGCTTCTTATGTTTTTCTCCATCATTTTCTCTTTGAGAAGAATAATTTTCTGAATTATCATCGGATGCGAGGTTCATTCTTATGACATGAGAATTTATTTTTGCAAAGTTCTTGCTAAGAGCATGAGAAGCAGTTTTTTTATTTATTTGGAAGAAGGGTTATTGCAAAGTGTGGGCTGTTATTTTCTTGCTTGCTGAATTTTGACCTTGGTAAAATCCCCATTATAATTAGTGATGGTTAATGATCTTACAGATTTAGAAATTTGAAAGAATGTTTGCTCTCAATTTTTTTTTAATCATTGTTATTAGCATAGTTTTATGGAAATTCTTTGATTATTGTGGGTCTTATGTCTCGTTTCTGCATTTGCTAATAAAGTAACAAAGAGATTAAGGAGGAGGTATGCCTGAACCACTAACTATTCTTTGTAAATTGATTCCTACATAACTTCTATCTTTACCATTTCTTGTGGTTAGTTTTGGAGAGAGTCGCACGTGATTCCATAGACAAATTACTTCATGATTAGTTTTGAAAGGCTCTCATGCATATGCTATTTGCTTCAATGTCATCTTTGCATAATTCAGATGGAAAGTCCGGTAGCTATGTTGGAAGGGTTTTGAGCTTCGTGGAAAGGAACAATTTAATCGAGAGCATTTTTAGGAGAGTCATCTCTTCTGGGACATAATTAACCATAAAGGCTTGCCTTAATAGGAGACCTGTAACTCCAGATTAAAATAAATCATATCTTATTTTCATAGGATAGGGGAAAAATCTCTGGGAATGTAGACAATTTTTACAAAACCCATTTTTGTATTTGAATACCTTCGTAGAATATCATTTTCATCTTCCGAGATGATATGATATGATCGTTGTTGTATTTGACAGTAAAAATAGAAAATTATTAAACCTCACTTTTGTATTTTAAATATTATTTTAGAATGACATTTCTGTCTTTTAAGACGGTATGTTATTCTTCTACTTGTATTTGATTATGAAAGTGATAGATTTTTAAAACCTTATTTTTGTATCTGAATCCATTGTAGAATATCATTTTTATCTTACAAGTGGTACGTTATTTTCAATGTCGTATTCGATCACAAAAATAAGAACACCATGAATCTACGTGGGCATATTAAGATTTTATTTTCCCACAGAATTTTTCTGGCAACTCCGTTGGGGATTTAACCATTGTCGTGTGTGTCATATTTTTTAGAGAAAGAGAAGAAATTTGTTAACGGTGAATTTTTTTGGAAAACCACTAGGAGAGGGGCCTAAAAGGCTTTATCCTATACCAGTGATTGAAGCCCTAAGAAAAGGAAGCACGGAGACTTACACCTAACCTTAACAGACTGAATTTTTTTTATATGATTTTGAGGAGAGGAAGCACGAAGACTCACACCTATCCTCAATTCTAAGAGACGCAGACAGGGGACTTATACCCAATAAATAGATTTCTTTAGAATTTAATTAACCTCTAGATCTAAAAGAAGGAAGCACAGGGACTCATATCTAACTTTTGCTGAGATTGGGTTGATTGGTTGGACCGGCTCAACCGGTCCATCAATACTCCCCTCCCAAATAGCCACATTGTCCTCAAGGTGGAACGAAGGAAACTGCTGCTGAATCATCCTATACGGTTCCCATATTGCTTCATAGTCGGGTAGATTCTTCCACTTGATCGATAGCGTCGTTGATGGATTGTGGTTGCCAATAACTTTTCTCAGCTGGGACACACGGAATACTGGGTGTATGATGGTAGTAGGGGGTACCTACAAAAGATACGCCACGACACTAATCCTCTTCACAACCTCATAAGGCTCATAGTACCATGGAGATAACTTTTAATTTCTTCTTCGAGCCAAGGCCTTCTAATTGTAGAGTTGAATCTTCAAATACACCTTATCATGCACCTTCAACTGCATATCCCTTTTATGCCCGTCAGCCTGCTTCTTATAATTTGTTGTGCCCTCAGTAGGTGCCCCTAGCTCTCCCAATATCCTATTACGTTCCTCCAACTGTTGTTCCACTGATGAAACTGGAGTGCTCTTGGTCCCGTAGTATACAAGGTGAGGAGGGTCTCTGCCATAAAGGATTTTGAAGGGTGTAGTCTATGTTGCACTATGGTAAGATGTATTACACCAGTACTCGGCTCAAGGTAACCATTTCACCTAGGTCTTGGGTGTTTCAGATACAAAATATTTCAAATAAGTCTCCACACTCTTGTTCACCACCTCGGTCTACCCATTAGTTTGTGGATGGTATGTTGTACTTCTCTTCAAAACGGTCCCTTGCATCCTGAATAGCTCTGCAAAAGTGGCTCTGAACTCCTTGTCTCTATCTGACACTATGGACTCCAGAATTCCATGTAGGTGGACCACCTCTCGAATAAATGATGCTGCAACTTAAACCGCCGTGTTTGGGTGTTGCAGAGAAATGAAGTGAGCATTCTTGCTCAACCTATCCATTATTACCAAAATCATTGAAAACCACTCCGATTTTGGCAGACCTTCAATGAAATCCATGGTTATATCTTCCCACACCTTCTCGGGTAAAGCTAGAGATTGCAAAAGTCCTTCTGGAGCCATTGCCATATATTTGTGCCTCTAACAGATATCGCAGCTGGCCACCATCTCCTCCACATCTTTCTACATTCCAACCCATAACAATTCTACTGTCAGCCTATGACAGGTCTTCTGTACCCTTGAGTGCCTTCCTATAGCACTACCGTGAAACTCTTGCAACAAGTGGGGTACATATGGCGATGTCCTCGGTATCACCATTCACCCCTAGTATAACAGCCTCTAATCGACTAAGGTATAGCCTAGATGGTTATCATTGTTCCCTAATAAATCTTTCTTGATTTTCTCCAATCCTTCATCTTGCTGACCTTCCCTTCTCGATGCCTCCCAGTCCACAACTAAGGGAACAGGCAGTGCTATCATGTGGGACTCCCCCATATCGCTCCACCCGATAAATCCACCTGTGAGCATCTTCTCCCTAAAAAATCAACATCTTCACCTTTCTCACCCTAGGATCGCCACCGCCCCAATTGCTTCTTTCTCCTCCAATGTGGTGGGTGTTGTGATCCCTCCATATTTTTCTCTTCCCCAAATCAGCTTTCTGATCTTCACCTTCCCAATTTCTTTGCTGGCCATTCCCTTCTCCCGTTCCTCTCCTTGGAAATGGCTCCAAAGGTGGCTTCTCTTCTTCTTCCCCCAAAATTGCCACCTCCCGATCCTCCTCCATCGTCTCTATAATAGGTTTTCCCCACTTTCTTGTCCGGTCAATGGTGCCCTTACCTCCAATGATACAGTCTTGCCTTGAAACTCTAACATCTTTTTCATCATCTCTTCTAGATTCGAAAATCTGTCCTCTATTGTTGAAATTCGCTCTTTGAATTCAGATTTCAAATTTCTAACTTTCCCATCAAGCCTCTACTCCAACGCATCAACCTTCTTAGCCGCCATAGGTCCTAAAAAAGATGCTCTGATACCAATTTGATAGGAATCCGATCTCCACAGCTAAACAAATAACAATAACGAAGAGAAAATGCAGCAGAAATCAGCGATAAAGAATGAGATTATGGGCTAATTTTATTGATATCAGCTCAACAAACTAAGATATAAATTAATCTACTATTTAAGAGGTAGATCGACTCTCCACAATCCCTAGGCACCGCTAGGGCTCTAAAGAAAATTACTCCAAAATATCAAATCACATAATCAAAATAAAATAACCTAATTAATCCTAAATAAACATTCCTAATTTCCTCCCAAATTTGAATTCAAATCAGCTCTCTTTCCCTAAATAAACCTTCCTAATTCCCTCCCAATTTTGATTTTCTATAGTAAGTAATTAAAGGGAGAAATAATCCCATTTGAGCCCCCTTCTCTCCTTACCTGGGGTCCACAGGGCTCTTCTGCCCGCCAGCTAGACCGGCCCCCCTTGTTGGGGCTAGGTTGATTGGCTAGGCCGGCTCAGCTAGTCCATCAGAATTCACATGTAACACTTTGCCTAATAGTTCTACACATCTTGTTCTCTCTTTTCACCATTGACAAACAAAATATGCTATGCAAACTTATACGTATGTCGACCATTGTGGCAAGGTCAACGTAGAGGTTGCAAGGGGGACAAGGAGCCCCTAACAGGAATCCAATTTATGTGGTTATTTCATTAAGAGCATTTCAAGAATTTTGAAAAAAAAAATTTTATTGCCCTAGTATTTTTTCTTTTAAAAGAAGGGGTGTGGGTGTCCTCTTATGTTGTACAAGAGAAATTATTTTCTTCAGAATCTAATCATAGTTAAATCTACAACGATGACAACAAGATATAGCCATCAGTTGAGAGAGCCTGTATAAAATTTTGTGCTCTTTGTGAGTGTATCCTTTTTTTTATATAGATTCCGCCTATTTTGCAATAAGATATGCCTTTGTCATGCTTATCCATACTATGGAGAGTAGGGTTTGGCAATGAACAAGATTAAGTATGTATGAAATGTTGTACTCTGTTGTTGATTTCGTGGTAACCACTCAATATTTTTGTAATTTGCTATTCATGCTTATCTACAAAACATAATGTGGCGTTGAAATTATTTTTGGGGAAATTTAAAAGAAAACCAATTCTAAGGTTTTGATGCATATGAATTGTAAATTCTGAGGTGAGAAATAAAATTCTTTGGATAATAAATTTCCTCTTTTGTTCAATTTTGTTTGCTTAATTGGATGTTCATTCCTTCAAATGCAATGCAATCGCGGCTATTTTTATATTAATTTTTTGCAAGCCTGTTGATTTTAGTTAAATTCAGAACAACTAGATTTATTTTTGTAAAATGAGTCTTAAACGACATGTGGTTCTTGGTGGCGGTTTACATTTACTATAATGTTTTTTTTTTATCTGAGGAATCATTAAATTATCTTTTTGTAAGTATTTCTCATATTTTTGGGTCTACATTAAAAAAATTCTTATTCTAATTAATGGTCTTTGAACTACGATTTTCTAAAACTAATATATGTAGTTCCAAACATTACAACATTTAGTTACATTAAGAACCTTCAAACTAAGATATGATGCATCAATTCAATTGTAATTAAAACTACAACATTTATCACATTCTTTTCAAAATGCAAGCCACACACATCAAAGTTTTCATTCCTTGCCTTGCACATCATTAAAATAAAGACTAAACAGATGCGAAACAAAAAGAAATAACCTGAATCTCCCAAAAATTAGGCTTAGTTGATTATAAATGAATATAACAAAGGAAAAAACCACAGCCATTATGATAACTAGTATGAAATGTTAAAACAAAATGAAAGAGTGTTTACTAAGATTGAAGTAATAAAGTATTAACTTAAGATAGAGAAAATTAGTAGAACATACCTACAATCCAATTGAGCAAGCTCCATCATAGTATCCAATTGGTTTATATCACGTAAATCAATAGGTAGAAGTTTATAATGATCACTTAAAACTTCACCTCTCTCTGGAAAAGTGGTGAAAATATTTCATAGTTAATTCATATTATGGACAATGAAATACTGCAAATCTTATCTTCTAACAAATGGTAGCTTGATTGATATTTTAATTCCACATATTTCAGAGTGAAAAGGCAAGTTTTTTAAACAAAAATCGAGGAAAGCAAAGTCAACTCTATAATTATCAAAACTTACAATATTTTTATTCACTAATTAGAGACAAAAATACATGTCATAAGCTGCTCATGAATAACAAAAATGCATATGCCCAAACATGCAAACATATGGAAACATTTCTATATTAAGCTATAAGAAAAATTAGGCATACAAGACTGTGAGGGTAGAAAACCAACAATATATAAAAATCTGAGAAAGTATTACTTCGTTACCTTTACAAATATAAGCTTCGCTTCCAACCTTATCCTTCAACTGATTATGGTGGTCTATGAGGGCTGCCTTCTTGCTGGTCACCTAACAACAATAAAAATGGATTGATTAACAAAAAACAACAAGAAGCAAATAATTTAAGAATTTAGTAGTAATTATGATTTCCTGGGAAAATGATTTGAGCTAACATATGAACATTTCAAATATCAGACCTCCTTAAAATCCAGCTCCACATATAGATGTGGTGCGATTCCCTCTTCCTATGGAAAAGACAGCCAAAATCAATAATCTAGAAATTAATCTGCTGGAAACATAACAAGTCAATAAAAATTATTATCAAAACATGTATGTTTAGCAACACTTTCCATTGTAAGGAGGAGAATAAGAGATATCCACTATTCCCCAGGTACATATCAATAAAAGTCAAAACAAAGAAAACATTCTTGATTTTTTCTTCATTTATAGCATAATACAGAAAAAAAACAAAAAACTAAGATATTGGAGTGACATAGATATGGATTGCAGAATATTGCATTTTTGCTTACCACTAATTGGAAATAAGTAGTATCAAAGCCAGCTCCAAGAGACAAAATTTGTTTCTTCGTGAGATTTCTTTCGCTTGAATCATCCTTGGGCTCTAAAAACTGTAGAAGAAGTTTCCGAAGAACAGCCCAACGCGCAAAATACCCTTTGCAAATCGTTTGAGTATGAAATGGAGTAAGAATCAGGATGTCAAGGAGCAGAAATGCCTTGTTTTAGGCGACAAAAGAAATTATTCATACCACGATTTATTATTGGTGATCTCCTAACCGGCCTTCTCACGAAAAAATGAACATACTCATCCTTCATGTATCCCTTTTTAACGCAAGACCTGTACATAAATTATAGCATGGATGCAAAACATAAGGGTGCATTTCAATAGTGGAGAAATAGTGACGAAGCACAGTAGCAGAGAAAAATCAAAACGAAGAAAAAAAACACAATAGTCTAATATTATAGTTGTATTTTCTATATCCTCCCTCCAGTACATAAAAGCATATTTATAATATGTGGTATCCATATAACATGTAAAAAGGTTAAGATAGTACTTCATAACAGAATTGGTATAAAGCTGGTAATGAGATAGTGGAGCCCAAGGAAAAGATAAAATGTACTAGAGGGTAAGAAAAGCGTATCGTGATCCGCATCAGTTCTCCCCTTCAATCGTCGAACTCGAATCCTCCGAGTGGGTTGAGGTGAGAGCTTCGTTTGGAGGATGATATTTGTAAACGTCAGTGACATTGAATATAGAGGATGTGAGTTTGCTGGGTGGTAGATCAATGATATAGGCATTATCATTAATCTTGCGGAGGTCAGGAAAAGGACCTGCTTTTTTTGGGATTGAGTTTTGAATACGTTCCTGACGGGAAGCGTTCCTTCCTTGGTCGCAGCATGACTAACTCACCTAGTCAGAATTCTGTGCAGCGCCGGTGAATGTCTGTGTTATGTTTGTAATTCATGTTTGCTATTGTTAACTTCAACTTGACATCTTTCAGTATATCAGCGAATTGTTCTGTAGTTTTAGCTGTTATAAGATTGCGGCACTTGGGTAGAATGGTCACGTCTACGAGGTGGGTAGGTACTTCAGTATAAACAATACTAAATGGACACTGACCTGTAGATCTATTAGGCATTGAATTGTAGGCGAACTCTATTTGGTCGAAATATCTTCCCACTGTTTTGGCTGCTGCTGAACTAAGCAACGTAACATATTGCTAAAGGTCCGATTCACCACTTCCGTCTGACCGTCGGTTTGCGGATAGTAGGCTAAGTTGAGCTTGATTTCAGTATGTAAACGCTTCCACAACTCTCGCCACAAGTGACTAATAAATTTAACATCTCGATCGAAACTGAGACTACGAGGTAAACCATGTAAGCAGACAATTTCTCTAAAAAAGACGCGCAATGTTTAGTGCATCAAAAGTTTTCTTGCAAGAGATGAAGTGAGCTATTTTAGAGAAGCAGTCGACAACGACCATGACGGAATCAGCCCCATGCTTAGTACGCGGGAGGCCCAACACAAAATAGAGACTCAAGTCCTCCTATATTGAGTCCATAACTAGTAAGGGTAAATAAATGCCTGTATTTTGATGATTTCCTTTATATATTTGAAAAATAGAACAATGTTTCACAAAACGAGACACATCACACCGTTGGTACGGCCAAAAAAATCGAGCATGTAGTTGTGGTAGTGTCTGATCCCTACCTGCATGAGCAGCAATTCCCCCACAGTGGATTTCTTTGATAAGCTGAAGTTTCCATTATGATTCAAGTATACAAAGGCAATTGCCTTTAAAAAGGAAGCCATGCCGCAATGTAAAATCACCTACAGGATGTCCTTGATTGCATTGAGCCTAAATTTCTACAAAGTCTCTATCAGTCTCATACAAGTCTTTTAGTGCATGGAGGCCAGTAATCTCTGTTTGGAGCGGTGTTAGCAAGGCTGTCTAGAAACTGAGAGCGTTGGAAACTCTATTTGATTTTCTAGCTTTATGTTGGAGAACAAAAGTAAATTTTTGTAGGAAGATTACCTAGCGAGCATGCATTTTATTGATGTGTTTTTTATTGTTTATATATTGGATACCTTGGTTATCACTGCACAAGATGAAGTCCTTATGCAATAGATAATGCTCCCACTGTTTTAAAGATCGAATGACGGCGCAGAGTTCTTGTTTATAAGCGAACCACTTTTGGTGAGCTTCACTCAACTTTTCGCTAAAAAATTCAATGGGCCTTTGATCTTGTAAGAGAACAGCACCAATTCCAATGGACGAGGCATCTGTTTCAACCAAAAAAGGCTTGCTAAAATCCGGCAAGGCCAAAATAGGGGCTGACTTGATAGTAGCTTTAATGGCTTTGAAACTGCATTGTTGAGTTGGAGACCAAAAGAAAGAGTGTGATTTCAAGCCGTCTGTGATGGGGCCCATTAAGATTCTGAAGCCTCTAATAAACCGCCTATAGAAGTTATCTAAGCTATGAAAGCTTCGAACATTGAATAAGGACTAAGGAACAGACCATTTAGTAAGAGCCGATATCTTGCGCTGATCCATGTGAACCCCTTCTTGTGAAATCTTGAACCCTAGGAAATGAACTGTAGAAGTGGCGAATTCAAACTTGGGAAGATTGATGTAGAGCTGGTTGCAATGGAGACATTCTAGAATTTGTGTTAGGTGATCCAAATGTTCATTCTCGGAAGTGTTGAAGACTAGGATGTCGTCAAAGTATACGACACAACATTTGCCCAAAAACGGTTTGAGGATGTCATTCATGAGTCTCATGAAAATGGACAGTGCATTACAAAGGTCAAAGGGCATAACCTTCCATTCATATAACCCTTCAAACGTCTATAAGGAAGTTTTCCATTCATCGTCAGGGCATACACGAATCTGGTGGTACCCGCTCCTTAAATCAAGCTTAGAGAAAATAATTGCACCGGCTAATCAGTCGAGCATATCACTCAATTGGGAAACTAGTATTTTACTGTAATCTTATTAATGGCATGGCTGTCAACACAAAACCTCCATTGTCCGTCCTTTTTGGGGGCAATCAGCGTAGGAATGGTACACGGACTAACACTATTTTGTATTAGCAAGTCATCGAGGCTTGTAAAGTAGAGTGCTCCTTTGGACTCATTTTATAGTGAGACAAATTAGGCAATGTTACACCCGGAATGAGTTCAATTTGATGTTGAATGGACCTTGACGGAGGTAACATTGACGGTAGTTCGGGAGGGACGACATCAACAAACTGAGATAATAAGTCCTAAATTTTCTTGGGCGGAGTTGGTGGTGGGAGACCAGTGGACGTGTCAATTAATACTAGAGCACGTATAAATATAAGTGGCAGTTATAATTGCAACATTGTTTGTCCGGAGATGATGCAAGAAACAAAATTAATTGTGTTGCTTTTAGAGGCAGAATCTGGTGCACTAGGTAGCAAACATACTTTTTTTCCTTTCTAGTCAAAGGAATAGACATTGGCTCAGCAATCATAAATGACCCCACTATAATACTTCCAAGGTCGCCCAAGTATAAGGTTGTGGATTTTTTGTGACTTTGAGTTGCAGAGCATGGACTGTTGAGCGGGATATGATATTCTTGGTACAACCGCTATCTATTAGCAAGTCACAGACCTTTTCATTGATAGTGCAGCGGGTTCTACACAGAGCATGATATTGTAAGTTGAGAGGTAGTCGTGGTGCTAGAAGAAGTTTCTCGGCTATACCAATCACAGGTTCACCCTCATCCGCTCGCACTTCTTCAAATTCAGTTTCGGCTTCAACGTCGACAACCACCTAATCTTTGTCTTGTTCTCCCTCAAGGAGTTGTAATCGTTGACGCCTAGGACATTCATTAGATTTGTGCTCGGGTTGGAAGCATCGAAAGCACTTCAGTGTAGTGGGCTAACTGTATGGATTCTCCTCGGTGTTCGGCCTTGATTTGGGCTGCACTCTCACTTCAGGAGGGGAATCACTTGATTGTTCAATTGCTGCTTGAGGTTTAGGGTTGTTCGAGTGTTCTTGAAGGGGCCTATCACTTGGTCATAGATATGTCTTCGGGAAGGGTAATGGCGAGGGGTACGTTGAAGCTGAAATTTGGCCTTTAGTGCAAAATTCATAGCCTGGGACAGCGACTAAACAGAATTAAGCTCTAGCTTATCTTGTATAGCTTCCTTCAATCCTCCAATGTAACGTGCCACTAATTGATTCTCAGATTCATTGAGGTTATTCCAAGCGCTAAGGCGATAAAACTCCTCCGTATACTCATTTACGGTTTTAGATCCTTGCAAACAATCTGATACTTATGTAAAGCATTTGCTCAAAGTCTGCCGGTAGGAAGTGACCCTTTAGTAACTATTTCATCCTATACCAACTATGGACTTGTCCCTTCCCTTCTCATCTATGGGTATGTAACAGCTGTAGCCACCAAGCACCGGCCTCACCCTTCAAATGACAAGCTACATATTTTACTTGTTTGTTGGGAGCTATCTCCATGTATTCAAAAAAGGTTTCAACGGCTCTCTCCCAATCTTAAATAGTCTTCAATATAGAGTGGACCATAAAAAAATGAAATATCCATTTTAACACGAAACTCGCCTGGCTCCCTAGGAATTTCTACAATTCTTCGAGGGCGTTCGTAACAATGGAATGGTTCTTCATCTATGAATTCAGAAACTTCTCTAAGACCTCGGGCTGTAACAACTTCCTCTGAATCAGTAACTTCGGGAAGAACAACCGGTGGACGACGTCCCATTCGCTCGATATGGGGTTGAATACAGGTTGCCAGTATGGTTGCCGGCACGCAAGGTCAAAACACATTGGTTTTATGCGCCATCGTTGTGAGATGTTGTAGCTTCGTCTTCATCTCAATAGAGAAGCGAGAAAAATCTGCCTTAAGCTCATCCAATCACCGAGTGGTGCTAATTTGCGCATCCCACGGAGCATCTAAACTTTGATCATTATAAAGAGTTGGGCGGAAGCTCCCTTCCTCCATCTCTACTAGCTTCTGATACCAACTTGACGAAGCAAAGTAGCAGAGAAAAATCAAAAGAAAGGAAAAAAAAAACATAGTAATCTAATATTATAGTTGTATTTTCTAGATCCTCCCTCCGGTACATAAAAGTATATTTATAATATGTGGTATCCATAGCTACCGTATTAGGTATAACATGTAAAAAGGTAAAGATAGTACTTCATAATAGAATTGGTATAAAGCTGGTAATGAGATAGTGAAGCCTAAGGAAAAAAGAAAATGCACTAGAGGGTAAGAAAAGTGTATCGTGATCCGCATCAAATAGCAGTACTAGTGCCTAACAAAACTGAGTTGCAGATTAAGGCCACAATGAAGAATAAAATGAATGAACACTGCACACTCTAAGGCACATAATTCTCTCTACTTTACATTAGCAAAGAAATATGCCATAGATCTTTACCATGCACAAATTTACTTCCATTATCAAGAATTTTCATCACATAGCTTTATAGGGTTAATATTTCCTGTTGAAATGACAACAAGTTGCAAGCATTCACAAAAATGGGCACCATTGTTGCTCACCATATTAAAACAGGAAAAAAAAAACCATCACCACAAAACCTATTGCTCGTGGCACTAGAACAGAAAGATAAATTTTTGCCTTAAGCAATCAAATATTGAACAAATGGCCAAACATTTTTTTACCATAACATTACATCTCTGGTTCATAACTTAATGGAGAAATGTCTGGCCAGGAATTTTTTTTCATTTCAGCTACTTCCCCTAAGCACACACTTCAAAGTTCAAACTTTCCACTCTCAATATTGAGCCATCACAGTTTATCAAGCCCTAGGAGTTATGTATGATTTCTCCATTGTTGCCGTAGGAATTATGTATGATTTCCCCCATTGTTGCATGAGAACAAGACCCTCATTCATATTCCACAGACCACAGCCAGATAGAATTTCCTTCACTGAATATACAGTTGCTAAATCACACAAAATTTTCCCGTAAAATAGTAAAATTAAACCAGGCACTTTCTGAAAACCTTCTAAAGAATCCTAATGGATTTCATTAAACACTTTGAACTTCCATGATTAAAAGCGAAGTCTTTAAGCAATTGCGACAACAACAAAGCATAAATTCGTCCATAAACTAGATAACTCGTCTAGAGACGTCCTTATTTGAAGCCCGCATGCATTACTTACGAAAATTCGCAAGGAAAACGGAAATCACCAGCATTTCGAGAACCAAGGAATGGGTCGGACACAAAAATCCTACATTTGGACCCTAGGTTTCCTCATTTAATTTTGATCTAATCCAAGAAATTCGTGATCGGTAGTTTGACAGAAATAGGAGAAAAAAGAACCATAAGGGATAAGTAAGCATACAATTTGCTGGCGGCCGCATCGTCGTTTGTTGCCTGGACGGCGACGGTGGAGCTGTGAGCCTCGGCCGGCGTTCGCGCCATCAGTGTGGTTGGAAACGGCTGATGACGAAATAGGAACCCGCAAGGGGTTTTTTGCCGTATGATTTGGCTTACGTTTGGAGTTCAAGGAAATTGTTTACATTTAGTTCAAAATAAATTATGCGAATTTTTTTATTTCTTCTTTTAAATCTATTGAAAATTATATATATATATATATATATATATATTTGGGACATTTAAGTCAATTAAGATAAATTCATACGTAAAAATTCGAATCCAAAACCTCTTAATTGAAAGCCTAAGCTCTCAACCAACAAGCCAAGATGAGTTATGCTAAATATATTTCATTTAGTCAAATTAAGCTATTTGGTTCAGCAAAAAGTTGATATAGAATAAAATATTTATCTATAACATCATATATTTTGTATTAAATTCAACAACTTGATAATATTCTGAAAAAAAAAAATTTAATGAAAGAAAAAAAAGTTTATAATTAGTATTCAATAATATATATATATATATTAAGAGTAATTTATACAAGGTAAAAAAAATTATTTTGCGTAATTTAAATAGTCATTTTGGCTATAATATATCAAAATATAGTTTGAATCATCTTAATTTATTTTGAAAATTGTGAATATTTGAATCTTTTGATATTCAAAATTTTGCATTAATATTCATATTTAATCGGGTAAACTTTTTGATGAATTATCAATTGCCTTTTTATTGTTAGATAATAAAAAATGTGAGTTCAAAGATAATTTGGTTCTTGAAAATTAGGAAATTAAAATCTTAATTTTGAAAAAATGGTAAGATGAGATTATTTGATCCAAATGTATTTGTAGATGATACTCGACCATACTAGCAAGAGAGCTCAAGAGATGTGAAGTTGAGATCATATAGTGAGTATAAAATGAAAGAAGATTTTGGAAATTTAGAAACAATGGTAAGAGAGTCTTAGAAGGAAATGCTCCTTTTAGCTCAGTAGATCTTCAAAAAGATTAAAAATGTGCTTATTTATCCTTTATTTATTAAGATCCAATGACTATAGTAAAAGTTACACCAAAAAAAGATAAGAAATATATAATAAAAAATGAGACCAAATACATATAGCTTAGTATCACATGTCATAATTTGATGGATGTGTCATAATTTGATGGATGTTCAGTATAATTCTTCTCGTTTAGCCCAACTTTTGATCATGGGGTGTAACATCCGAAGATCTAAAATTTGGAAGAATAATCATTTTTTTATCTTTTAATTAATTTGCTAGAGTCATTAAATTTCTATCATTTTAAATAATTCTAACAAAAATAACTATAAATCGTATATATCAAAATATTTATATATTCATTCTTTTAAAACGCAATGTACAATAGCTAGAAGATTTTAATAATATCAATCTATCATTTATAAAGCTTCTTACTACAAAAGAATAGAACAAAATATAGAAATAAAAAAAACTTGAAAATATTGATCAGCCTCACTCTCGAGGGTCATGATCTCTTCTTAGACCTGAAATCAATAAAAATCACATAATGAGCTTACAAAAAATAGCAAGTAACCAAAACTTACCACTACCTTCAATACAAGGCAAAAATTTCAATATGCTTGTTTTAGTTCTAATCAATATTAATCATCAATTTATATACAAAAATCTTTAAAATTAAGAATAAAATCAACATGATCAGTGAAGTCAAAGGACATCTATTAAACTATAAGAAAAATATTGATAAAAAAGGATTATCAATAAAGAGGCCATGTCAATATGTTAGGCAATATTAATGTAGCTTCTATCAATATAACTCAGTTATATGTATTAATCAATTCAATGCACTATCATATAAATACAATAAAAAATATAATTATAAAAAGCAAGGCAGGATATTTAGCTTTAATGTGTGTTTTCATCATTTCACCTATTATCTATCACATATGTACATCTGTCAATCTCATCATATCTTTTATTTATTTATATTGATCATTTATTTTCACAGACGACTTCCAATAAACATGTAAGAGTCACCACCCTTTACTCGACAACACAATTCAGTCAATCGGTTATATGCGATAACTAGGATTACACCATCAACATTTTATTTTAAGAAAAGATTGTCGGTCCACTTTCCTACATAGAGAATGATATTTTAAGAACTAATCTGTATTAATCATAATGTTAATAGCTAGCCTCATTGCTTACATATAAATACTATATTTTTCTATGCAATATACGTCAATATCATGTATAAAATGCAGTATTTCATAAAATATAGAGAAATCTATAAAATTTGACTACCATGCATTTAATTCAGAAAATCATAGCTTCCAATTTACCTTGTGAAATTCAATAATATTATAGTTAAAATGCTCGAGAGAATTATATCTATCATATACAAAAAAGTTACATAATAAAAGTTTGTTAAAATTTTAAATATCGTAACTTCTACAATTTTTTACCAAATTAATTTTTATAAAACACACAATCATTAAAATCAAAAGTGGGGTAATGCCATAATGGTATCCTGTTTTGAGACGAGCAAAATTTTTAAGTAGACTTGCCATCAAAAATGGCTCTAAGATCTTCAAATCCAATATTCTCTCTCCTCTCTCCTCTCTCCTCTCTTTTTCTTTTATTTTTCATTTTTCTTTCTCTGTTAAATGAAGAGAAAGGGGAAATGAAGTTTTAATAAATCCTGTGAGTGCTAAAGAATATTAATTATAATAAAATAATCTAAGATTATGAATGTAGTTATATCAATTATTTATATTTTATTATATAATTCTTATAAATTATTTTATATCTTCAAATCTAGGGATACAAAAATTATGAAAAAATATTCATAAATATCCCAATATGTGTTGAAAACTTTGGTGAAATCGATTTGCAGAACGAATACTTAACGGTCCCAAAAAAATCACTTATACTATCAATTTTTTAAGGGGTTGCAACACTAATTGTTTTCATATCTACACTGCTCATAAAATTAAGAGAAAATTATCATAATTAAATCACTGTATATATATATATATATATATATTAGAGCGAAGATGATTTATAAATTGGACTTATAATAACTCCTAAAATATTATTTTACTATATCAAAATATGGTCTATTACATGGGGCAAATTTCCTTTGTCGAGTGTTTGTTGGTGGGCCGATGAAGATGAGTTCTCAGAATGGGTCGAGATGGAAGGGTCTATGATAATGAGTCCTTTGGCCATATTGGTGACCTCCTAGTGTTCATGGGCGAGTTAATGAACACAGATCCTCAGGATGGGTAAGGAAATAGGGTCTATGGTGATAAGTCTTTTGACCACATTGGTGACCTCCTGGATTCAATTTTTCGGGTTGTTACGATGTCATGGACGAGCCCACCTTAATTAGCTGTGGCGGATGTGTACTCATTGTTGGCCTAGCATGACCAAGGGTATTTGTTTCTTCTTGGAGACAAATAATCCTTATGATTTGATTGATGAATACCATTGGTGGCTTGCCAACATGAGTGAAGATGAGTTGTGCAGAGGAGGCGAATTCTCAATCCTCGAAGGTTCTATATGAGATAATTTTCTCGAGTTGCTTTGTCGAGTTGAATGAAATTCTTCTACTATCAGGTGCTTCTAGCTGAAGACTCGACCATTTTTAGCCGAGTATATGCTACTAGGGTATATTAGGTTTAGGTTCTTCTAATGAAACACATTAAGCACATGTGAGACACAGAAGAAAACATGTATGAGCATATAATGATCAATCCTCCCTTAGAGCCATGAACAAAATAATTTTCCCTACTTCTTAATTTTTACCCGTGAAATTGGCATATTGATCAGGACTCAAATTTTTGAAAATTTTCGCCCAAAATTTTTTGAAAAAATATAATTAGGCACCAAAAAAATCAAAATTAAATCCACAACATCACACTTAAAAGTTTACATTTAATGGAGGCAGAGAAACCTGTAACATCTGATTTCTTGTTTGTTGATTGAAGAGAAAGGCAATTTGGTGTGTAAGTCGAGCCAACTCTTGTATGGCTTGAACTTTGCTCACTAATAAGCTCAAGAGTTGAGCTTATCGAGCCATGAGCTTGAGCTCTAGCTCAAATTATTACTCATGTGTTAAACGAGCTTGATGAGGTGAGTTTGAGTGGTTAGAGTAAATATTTGAACTTTAATATCGTTTCCTACTAGTTTAGATAAATCACAACTTCTCCTATTGTTGCAAGTCTTATGAACTCTTCTTCTTCAAAGAATACGGGTCTGGTCGATGACTTTACCTGCGAGCTCCAACAATGACGTTCTCTTCTTCTTTTGCCATTTGTCTTGTCAAAGTCTTATCTTATGAGCTCTCCCGTGGCGACTTCCTCTTCCTTTTCAAGCCACTCATCTTGTTAATCCTTTCCGAGCAAGCACCCACCACAACTTCCTCTACATCTTTAGTCGCTAGTTTTGACGATGCTTTCTCTAACAAGATCCCACAACTTCCTCTTCTTTTTCAAGTCGCTGGTCTCATCGATCTTTCTTCAGTGGGCTCCATCTATCGAGACTACGACTTATAGATGAGTCAATTTCAAGCAAAATATATAAACACAACTCAAGACCGAGCTCGAGTTTTTTGATCAACAAGTTGAGTTTGAGTTCCATGTGACTAATTAACGCCCAACTCAGACTTTGTCGCCCCCCAAAAGGTGACTATATTCTGAAGCAAATTCTCTGTTGGTGCTCCATGCTTACATTTTCTTGTTGTTTGTTTGGTTGTTGCTATTTGTGCTTTATTTTTTGCTTTTAATTTATGTAGTTGTTGTTGAATAATATGAGTACACGGGACTTCTGCTAACTATTACAGAAGCACTTTGAGTAAAGGCATGGACAATTGCGAGAAGCACGAAAAAAATTATTTTAGTCCATACCTTTACTTGTGAAGCGTCAGTTATGCTCTCCCCTATAATGTTATTTTCAATACTATTTCCTCTGTTATTATCAACAGAGGTGATTATTCCATCACCTATATGGTAAGCCTAATCCAAAATTCATGATTTGAAAGAAACCTTTTCTCCCACTATTTTAATGTTTGTTAGGCCAATTTCACTCCACTTTAAGATTCTTATTTGGCCCATTTTATAATGTGACTTAAAAGACTACATATTAACTCATCAAGAGAATGCTAACCCTAAATGCTCTTTGCTGAATGAAAGCTTGGATCTTTTTTTTTTTTTTAATTGCACTTTCTTTCACTATTTTATGTTGTAGTGTATCCTTCTAAAATTTCTTCCTTCTAAGGTCCACTTCCATTCAAATGTTGACTGTTATTTTATTTAGGATAACTTTCTTATTATTTTATTTTTCACACAATTATTATTTTTATTTCGCCACTATTTTTTTAATATTTTTATGACTTTTTTATACTAGGAAGCTGCTTTCTATAGCAGCTTTCGAAAAAAAATAACTTTCTATATAGCAACTTTGCAATCGCTTTTATAAATAGTTGTAGTCGTTCCAAACAGGTCCTATATTACTCTTATTGTGGCTAAGGGTCAGCAAAAGATTATCGAGCTTACTATTATCTTGACATATTACCTATGAAATATAGGAACAATCGCAACTTTGACAATAAAATTTCTAAATCTACCACAATTATTCACAGAATAAAATATCATTTAAGTTTCAAGGTCAAGCTTTTAGATCATCATTGATAATAGCTTAAGTTATATACGTGATTAGGTTTGGGTTTTACTTATTCTCATATTTGCTTCATGGGCTATGGTATTTGGTATTTTATTATTATTTTCATCAATTATGCAGGCTTATATAGGGTGTTTGGCAGCTTTTTCTTGAGTTTTTTTTTTTTAATGAAGAATTGTCTTTTTGTCCTTCTGTAAACAGTTTTGCTCTATGTTTATAATTTAATTTCTTAGTCATTCTCTACGTTTTGATGGATGATGAGTTGTTGTTTGGTATGCTTTCAAACTTCCTTTATGCGCTATTGCAGTCATTTGTTAGGCCTTTTTCTTACCCTCACAAGTTCAATCCAGTATCTGTGTATTGTACTTTCTATTTTGCTCTAAATTTAGGGAAAAAAATCGTATTCTAATTAACTCGATAACTTTGACTGAAAATTAAAATTAAAATTTATTTAAATTAAGCTTACTCTTGAGTTGAAATAATTATACTCCCCCGTTTATTTTAAATTTATCTTTAAAAGCTTATTTGTAATATATTCGTTGGTTCTCATTTAAGGATAGAAGATTGAAGATCAAGAAACTTACTATAATCTTTGTGTTGATGTTGGTAATCAGAGTATATATCAATAGCACGCATCAGTTTTATTAGTGGTGGTGCACATCAATAATGTGAGCGATGACTAGTGACAAAGCAGAAGAACTTCAGCCTTGATGTTAATGACATGCATCAATTTTATAGGCGATAGTATGTGACAACTTCATACGATAATCTTATACGTGATGGCATGCATCGAGTGAGTGCGCCTGCCTTATAGGTGATGGCGGCGTGTCAATATAATTGGAGATGATGAGTGATGAAATTGAGGATCGTTGACATTAGTTTCAGCGATATGCATTCGCCTTATAGGCAATAATTGAGGACAAAGTAAGTGAGAGAATGTAGTTACATTGACGTTGTTGACGACCAACATGTTGATTTCATTTTCGCGTGCCAATGGCCCATTTTGGTCTTGATGCGTGTAAGGCCCACTGTCATGAGATCATTGCGTACAGACTTCTTCCTGGTGAACGTCAGATTTCCTGAAGGGACCATTTCCTTATAATTTTTTTTTCCAGTTTATTCCCTTTCAGATTACTTCTACATAAAAAAAAAATTTCATGTGGCTCAAAGACATCTGTGCTGCTTCTTCGATCATGCGTTACTTGAGACTTCAAAACGATTTGATTTGGATGGTTGGTCGTTGACTGGAAGTCAGGAAGTGGACTTAACGTTTAAAATTAGGTTAGAATGGAAACTGGAACTTTAGCGCCTGGATTCGTTGGAAATTGTTTGTGGTGTGTGGAAGCAAGTAGGAAGGCTTGAGGAGATTTTGGTTGGCATAGAAAGGCCTTGTTGACACCTCATTCATGCTGTGGAATGTCTTTTTTATCCTTCTTTGGGAATCAATCGTCTCATTCAGATGCTCTATGCTTTGTTTGAGATGGCTTTTGATAATTATCTTTTTGTTGCTTTTATAAAAAATTTTGTGCTAAAAATTACTGTTAAAAACAGTAAAAAATCTATCTCAAATGAAGCCGTAGTCGAGTTAGTCATATTTTAAAAATTATCAGAATTTTTTATTAATGTGAAGCCATATTCTTTATTTGTAATATACATAAAATTTCTAGAAAATATTTATTTACTTGCATTGTTATTCTAAAAATTGATGTTTTCAAGAGTCAAAAAGATTCATTAAAGTTTTGTTTGGGACAACTTTTTTACTGCTTTGATTTTCAGATTTTTTTGGGGAATTTGCCCGGTTCATTTATCAGAAAAAATATTACAGAAAATAAAATTACAGTGTTAAATGAAGTTGCATGAGCAAGCTGCATCAAAAAGAGCAAAGCTCATTCAAAATGAATCAAAAGAACTCCTACAACGAAGAATAGGAAAAAGCTAGAAAAAACTGGAAATGTGACAAATGAAAGGAGACATGAAACAAGAAACAACATCGCCTATTCATCGCATGGACATAATAAAGAAATATTCGGAACATATCAGCATTGAGGGGCGTCTCTCCTAGTTGTCTGAAGACCATCCAAAGGGAGGAGGTTTGATATTGTGGGAGTCAAAATTGTCCAGGGCATATAAAAAAAATCACCAAATCAGAAGAACAGCCAATTGCCTTGAAAAGAAACATCTCTGGACTTAGCCGAGGCAACATTAACAATAGGCAGTAGCGTCCAAGACCCCAATTTTGCAGATCAACATAGTAGATGTAGCAACCAGATACAACAATCCCGAATTCCATGTGTAACAGTTCCAGTAAAGCAAAGTGATAACAGAAGTTTGTCAAAGTTCTTAGATTCTCCCAATTTCTCCAATTAGAAACTTTATCATAGACAAACCTCTTAATTTTGTGACAGGTGTGGATGAACTAGCTTGGGTAGAGCTGAATTTCCTATCATTCCTTTCTCCCCATATAAAATAGATCGAGCAGAAAATAATAAGAAGGTAAAAGTTTTTTTAGTCAAGACAGGAAATTCATTTCAGACACAAATTCCAAAATCTGAAGCAGGCTAGGTCTGAGAAGGAAAATGTTAAGCCCATGTATCAGCACAGATATATAACCAAGAAAGTGTAATCAAATCACATTCAAAGAAAAAATGATTAGTGGCGTAAGCTACAATTTAAATACACTTGGATGTTTCTATTAGATAACGCCACAACAATCTTTACGAGATATAGCCAAGCATAGATCGAAAATCTCAAAGCATGATGCTTGTGCCAAATACATTTAGACCAAGAAAGAATAGGTGCATCTCTATAAAAATCTAATAGATAAGCTTTAAGATATTCTTTCCCAGTGTTACTCCTAGAGATACACCTAGCATCCTGATCAAGAATGGGATGGAAAGGATTACCTCAGCAGCTAATTGAGTAGGCATACCATCAGGTAAATTCCAGTTCTCATGATGGATGAAGCTGGAGAGAGGTGCATTAATGGAGTGAAAATGATGGTGTGTGAGATTGCGTGCTTGGTAATTCCCCAATAAGAACACCATTACACCAATGATTCCATAATAGATAAATGATAGAGTTAGGAGTAAACACAAAGAGAAAAACACATCTTAGTTATTCCAGCAATTTTGCAAATGTTTTTCCAGAAAGTAGAAGACTTAGGAGGAAGGCGTTTCCAAGAGGAGGTGTACTTAGCCCTAAGCCAACATGAAGGAGAGCTATTAGTATTGTAAAATCTGCTTATAAGAGAGCATGTGTGCACATGTTGAAGAGCTTGAACTGCACGAAGGCTAAGTCCACCAAATCTCTTTAGTATATAAGAATTTTTCTAAGATATGCAAGCAGCTTTTTGGCCTTTATATCACCAAAATATAAAAAGTTGCACATATTTTATCAATAAGCTTAGATCAAGATTTAGGTATAATGGAACTAGGGGTGTCAATATTTGACACGACTCGAAAATTTGACCTGAATCAAACCCGAAAATTCCGGGTAACCCGTTTGTCAAACGGGTCGGGTTTGGATTCAACAAACCGACCCGTTTCAAAAATCGAATCGGATTCGAGTTGACCTGAAAACTAATAAATAAATCTATAATACATTACGATTGGGTCTGCGGTCCGCATCAAACCGCACCCTAGGGGCTAGCTCATGCCTCATGCCTCACTGCCTCATTGCCTCACCCGCTTCGTCGCTTCTGCAAAACCTGCACCCTAGCTTGCCCGTTGCTGGCTCCCCCGGGTTCGCTCCAGCTCCGCCGCTCCTGCTGCCTGGCTGCTCCGCACCTGTCTCGAGAGATGCGGCGTCTGCACTCGGAGGGCGAGCGAGACCACAGACCGAGAGTAATGGGTGTTCTCACTCGAGTGAATCGACTCAGTAAAATCTGGTTGTCGTGTCGGCTCGGGTCAACCCGATAACCCGACGTGTCGAGTTTGGGTCTGAACTTTCGACCCATTTACAAAATCGTGTCGGGTTAGGATCAACTCGTTTGAATTCGGGTCAATTCTAGATTTAACCCGAACCCGATCTGAAACCTGATTTTGACACCTCTAAATGAAACCACGGATCCAAAAGACAATTGTATTCCATATCGTGAATCTGATGAATTGAAGCCTGCTAGCAAATGATAGAAGTTTGGCTTTTCAGACTTCCAAGTGGTGGGTAACTTTCTGAAAAAAAGGGTAGAAATCAAAGAAATGGGCTCTTTTGATCAAGACGGGAAGGCCTAAATATGTAAGGTTGTTGTTGCTGCCATAGATGTTGAGGGCATCATAAATGGATTTTCAGACCTTAACCCCAATTTCTTTTAGGCCAGAGTTCTTTTGCTGCTTTTAAAAAATTTATATAAAAAGTTGCATTTTATGACAGTTTTAAAAAATTATTTTTTTCTATAATAACTTTATAAAATAATAAAAAAATTATCTCAAAAGAAATCTTAAAAAAAAAACTGCTGCTGAGCTGTATCTGATGGAAAATATATTCTCTTAGGCTGATTTCATAAAAGTAGAAGGAAGAAAAATATTGCAACTTGCTCAACTCGAACGTCTGATGCCACTCTAGAAGCAGGGCATATATTTTTTTCACCCTTAGATCTGTTCGTGTGGACCAATTGGCAATTTAAGATTTGGACAGACTTTGGAAGCTCCAGGTAACCTAGATTCCCCTGTCCTTTTTATTTTATTTTATTTTTTATTTTATTTTTAATTCCCAAGGATAAGGATTGCTATCTATTTTGCAAATTAAATAATTATATAATTAAGCAACTTTAGCTTTTTCTTTACTCATAAGGTCAATGCAAGTCATAAATACGTAGTTATATTAAAATTAATATGTTTTTATATCTTTAGTTATAAATCACGTTAATTATAAAGTAATTATGATACAAATGAAAGAATTGTTTTTCATGCGTTGTCAATTTTTGTGATGGCATATAAGAAACCTAAAATAATTTTGAACTTTTAAAAATAAAGCATAAAAATATTATCATACGTAATCCTAGACATTAAATGTATAATTAATGTTGTTAAGATAACGATTAGAACTAATTATAAAAAATTTCGACATTAGTATATTGGCAGTGCCTTCAATTTTGTATGATCAAAGGCAGAGCACCGACGCCATCCTAGCTGCCGTCACCGGCTTGTCAGGAACAAAAAAATATATATTTAATTTTATTTAAAAATGCTCTAAAATTAAAAAAAAATGCAAAAAAAGAAACAGTCATGGTCATTTGGGCGGTAACGGAATAAACTATATAGGGATTTTTACATAAATAATATTTAAAATTATTGTTATTATATATCTAATATTTAAATTATCATATTTACTTATATACCACTTAAAACTCCTATTTTTCATCTAATCTAACACTCCGGAGAAGTATTTTAGATGCTAGAAATATTGTTTATGTGGTATATAATTAAATATGATAGTTTAGATGTTAGATATGTAATAATAATAATTTTAAGTGTTATGTATGTAAAAATTTATAAACTACATAAAGCATGTGGGTGCGGGAAATATTAAAATATTATTTGTATATCATTTTATGCAAACGTAATGATTCATGTATGATACTTATAGCTTGGAATATTTAAATGTATGTCTATAATTTTTAATTATATATATATATATATGGGGAGCAAGATTGTGAAAATCGCATGGATATAGAGCTCGAAGAGTGAGAGGTTCAGGGTTTAAAGATATGCTCGGGTCGAATTGGGGTTGAACTGGATGACGTAATAAAAATGAACTTTTATTTAAATAAAATTTAAATGATAGAATAATTATGTAATAATATAAATTTTTTATTAAAAAATAAATTGAATTCACACATTAATAATATCTTATGTAATTTTAAATTTAAACATATTCAATCTTTAAATTTAATTTAAATTTACTAAAAATTAGCTTACATATAAATTTATAAATTTAATATAAATTATTATTAATTTATGTTATTTGTTTAGATATAATTTAAGCATATAAATTATATATTAAATTCATATTATAAATTTATATTTATAAATTATTAAAGTTAGATAATTTATTACTAATCAATAATTAGTTAATTAATTTTTATAGTACATAAATAATAAATAAAGTATATAATTTGTTTAACATTATTAATTAAAAATAAATGCTATCTGCATCATAAAAATTTATTTAAAAATTCTATTTTATAATATATAGTGTATGTTAAGAAATAAGAACATCAACTTATTTAGTCTGACATCACTTAGGGAATTTTCTCTTGGTAATGTTTACACTTTATATTACCTTTTGAGTTTGGATATGGTAAGAACTCACATAGAGTGTGGAGCCATGTGAAATGTTTAGTTTGAATTTTTTTATTTAAAAATTAAACTTTTTAAATTTAAATTAACTAATTAAATTATAAATATTACTTAATATTTTATTCTTAATCATTAATGTATTAAATTAATTTATTTAATTACTTAAATAATTTAAAAATTGAATCGGTTGGTTCAAGGGAATCGGGATTGGTTTGTTGGTTGAACTGGTGATTCTAGCCAGTTTAGCCCAATTTGATACAAAAACGGGTTTTAGGGTGAATCAGATCTACCATAAGACTAGTTCATTGTTGAATCGGTCAGACCAACCAGTCCGGTCCAATTTTCAAAACCCTAATGGGGAGCATGTTTAAGGCATCCTTTTTTTAACTGTTGTAAGTAAAATAGTTGGTTAAGATGGTTGAGTTTCTCAAATAAGATTTCTTGTATGAAAAATGATTATGCACTCAAAAATTTATGGCTGTAAAGTAAGTATTTTTTATTGTAGTATTATATATAGATCTATAAATAAATAAATAAGTGAAGCTCACAAGACATGCAATAGTTTTAACCTAATTGAAATAATTAATTATGTAGACGAAAATTACATAAGTTCATTCTCTCTAACTAGAGAAGGCTGTAATGTCTAGATTTTGGAGAAATAATGAGGGGTGATAAACACTAGTGTTACTTCATAGGCAGTTGGTTGATAATTGTCACCGACATTGGTTGAAGGAGTTGGGCGATTCTGGTTAAGAGATGGGCATTGGGCAATGACAAATGCCAACATTGGGAGACAGTAGTTTGTGATGGCAGTATTGGCATCAGTTAGCAGATTGTGTTTGGGCGATAATGATTGTTAATGGTGATCACTAAGGTTGATAATTAAGTGGAGCTTTGTGATTCTTTAAATATGTGAGCTTTCTCTAACTTCATGTCCCTTTCATGTGTAAAATAAAGTTCTATTTATAATTTTCTTGGACATATTTTTTATTATTTTAGACAAAATCCTTAAATACTCTATTAGATGGCTCACATGTATTCCTTTGGTCATGCAAGGTCCTACATTTAAATAGCTTAATAATATTGAAATTGAGTGACCTTTAACACATATGATTCCACTTGTTAAGATGCCTGTTTTGATTATAAGCATATACAAAATTTGTAGATTGTTTGATCATTCAAATAGTGTCATGTAGTTTTTAACTATACTTTCAAGTGCTTGATATTAGGACAATTTGAACCCAAATCAAGATACTTTTGGTATTCTTGGATTTTTCTCATCAAAATGTTTGTCTCGACTACAGATTTGCTGAGACTATCTGCAGGGGAGAGGTCTACATTAATATCTAGGGAGTGATCGCGACTTATAACTTTTTAAAATTATAACTTTTCACCTCTAAATTTATCAAAAAGTTTATATATCTATACGGATGACATAAGTTTTGACATAAAAATCGAAGAGAAAATAATATGCCTCTAGAAAATTCACTTGATCATCATGAATCTCGAGATAATATTTAGATTAGAAGCTTTAGAATTAAATTTAGAACCATTGGAACTTCAATTTCAACAAACTTGTAGTCAAATTGAATGTCTCAATGAAACAAATCCATCAACGTCGCAAATGATCCAATACGAGTCCAGATAAATCCTAAAACATATTTAAAATTTTCAGGACATTAATTGGAGATCCAAATAATATTCAAATCCTACATGCTTATAGTCAAATCAAGTGAATCGATGAAAGTAATCAAATGATCTCAAGATCATTCGATTTTGAGGTCATTAAGTACTCAAATGCTTAACAAATGATTTATAATCAAGGGGACTAATATGAGCCATGTGATGATGTGTATTGAATTTTGGTCAAAATTACTTAAATACTCCTCTCAAAAAAGCTATAAATATTAACTCATTTTCTATATGAGGGGGTTTAGTAGATGAGAGATCTAAAGCATATTATTGCATTTACTGGTGATCATCACTAATGACCACCATCGACAATTGCTGCCAACATAGCCTTACTTTTTTTACTACTAACATCTAAACCTATTATTGGAAATCAACTATTTGCCTATGGACATTCAACTTCTATAATCCCTATGATAGCAATCAAAAAATTATTCTAAATTGTATAATCATATTTTCTTCAATCGGGGAAAACAATGGATTCTTTTATTTTTGGTGGATTATGCCAATTGGGCCAAGCTCAATAATTTTTCACCTTTTTGGGATTTTCACATTAAAATTTAGGTGTCTCTTATACTTTCTATCTATGCATGCTAGATCTTTGGACACACTGCCAAAAATTTTCTAGCATGTAAGACACATAACATATGAAGAATCAATCAAAATTTATAATAAATTTATCATATAATAAATCCAACAATTCTAAGACTCCTCTAACTTAAAATTTGATCTTTTTTTTTTTTTTTTTGGGAACTGCTAATGATCAATTCATCCTGCTTGAAATTTTCATGAAGATTATTGTTAACTAAGTTGCTCAATGTATTAACCCTTTTTTATTTTAAAATTTTGTTCTTAAATTTATTCCATCTGCTCAATCAACTCATTAAAATAAGTTCTAACTTATAAATCAAACATCTATAAATTTTTAAATTTCAAGCCGCTAAACTTTAATTCATTAATTAGCATTTTAGTTTTCCATTCTCATGCTTTCGAATATCCTTTATGTTCTGCATATTCTATATAATTCAATTCATTAATGTGTATGATTGGCACATACAATAATGCCAAATAAAAAAATTGGATCACTTAGAAATATTGTAGAAACTTCATATTTCCTAATATAGGACATTGAGGAGAACATTTTAACTCTCAATCTGACAATAAAAATTTTTTTGGCAACTTGTCATGAAAAAAGATTTTTATCTGGTTGACAGTAATGTCAATCTTCTTAAAATGGCTCAAAAGGGGTTTCCTCAAATGTTTATTGACCAGATAAGCACTTGTATTATAGAAATCCTTTTCTTCATAGTTTTTATGGAGAAATGAAGAGATTTTTTATCATTTCAAACTGTTTGAAGCAATGGTATCCCCTTTCTCCTTTTCCCCTCACTACTGCCATGAATGTTTTCTCCTGCTTGCTTGAGAATGAAGTCAATCAAAATAGATTTTCCCCTATTATGAATAGTGACTACCCTATATCCCATCTTTTGTTATGAGGGTGACCTTTTAGTGATTGGAAGTGCCAATATCCACTTGGCATGAGCTCTAAAAGATACTCTTACCGTTTATCTATTTTCTTGTGATTAAATTCATAATTTTTTATCTATTTCTCTAAAGGTTTTTAAAATATAGACGAATTTTATGATATTCAGGTTATTACTTCAGTCATTTAATTTCCCCATGTAAAATCTTAGCTTACCCCTTCTTGCTTGTTTTCTTCATGTAAAGGACTATGCCCCAATTTTTGATAAGCTTTATAATTGGTTGGCTGGTTGGAAATCTAAGTTATTATCATATAGGGGAATATTCTAACTTATCACATGCTTACTAAATAACTACATATCTTATTGGCTTAGATCTATCTCCCTGCCCAGATATATTTTCAAAAGAATCACCTATCTCTCACTCTCAAGTTCGTATATGATGGGGAGGAGGGGCTTTAGGAAGATTCATATCATCTCTTGGAGTAATACCACCAAGTCAAAAGCAAGGGGTGCACTTAACTTTGATTCTATCTCAAATCTAAATGTGGTATACATAGCTAAGATTATTTGGAGGTTCTATAACTCCTAATCTCTTCTATCCAACTGGTATGCAAACACATATGGCTCTTTATACTCTCCTCACAAACAAAAAGTCTCTACAATATAGGAGCTAAAATAGGTAGCTTACCGATTTAAGAGCAACTTCAAGCACACAGTTGGTGATAATACTAAGTGTTCTCTTTACTTTGACCCTTGGTATGAAGGTAACACTTTGCTTGATATAGTGGGAAATGAATGCTTTCCTATCTTTAACTATTCATTTAATGGCCCCCTTAGCTCAATCATCTCAAATGCTCTATGGGATCTATAAGTAATTCTAAAAATAGCTAACATAGGATGTTTTAATGCTATAATCAAAATCCCTATCATGAGAGGGTCATACACTATTACTTGGAATGGGGAAAAAGTTTTAAGAATGCTTATAGAATATATGTTTATTAATATCCCAGATGTGGATTAGTATATGTATAATTAATTAAAAGTCACTTTATTAACTATTCTATCTTTTATTGAATAATGATCAATAATAGGCTTAAAATTGCTGATATGTTGGAGGTTGGAGGACTGAATATTCCAAACAGTTGCTCCCTTTGCATGAACTCAATTGAATATCATGCTCACCTATTTTTTGGATGTTCCATTTCTATGTGGTTAACCAAAAACCTTATTCTTATGTAATCAATTACAAATGCACCAAAAATTACTCCAAGTTCTCTCCTTTTCTTCTAAATTTGGTTCAAATGAGATAAGGAGATTTAATCTTCTTATCATCTCTATTGTGCTTTATTGCATTTGGAGAGAGAGAAATAATTGGTGCTTCAAAGGAGAATCTGAGAGCTTGAGGGGCATTACTACCAAAGTAAGAACTTTGATTGCTTACAAAGTGTAATGTTGGACTATTAAATACACTTGGGCATATGAAGTTAAGAAATTTTTTAAGAATGGATGATATTGCCCAACAATTATATATATATATTGTAGTTGTGATATTCTGGGGGAATTATTCTCTATTGGATTATCTTTTGGCAACTAGTTATTGTCTCTTCTCTTAGCTAAACTTTTTAATTTTGGAATGTTTATCTGTTGCCTTTTTGCTCTATTTCTTGATAATTTTTTATATGTTGTGATTCATTCATTTTGTTGATGGACATTAAACTTTTGGTTTTTACTCTTTCTTCTGGGATTTAATTTCCATAATATGTCCTTTTGCTGAATTTAGATGCACGCTCATTCTTATGCTTAGATTGACTATTATGCACTTTGTTAGATAATGTGCGTGATTTCTATTGAAAGTTGTTTGAATTGCAGGCTTTTAGACATTACAGGCATTTTGCTTCTCCCTTTTTTGATATCATCAGGTGATGGGCAATGATGTATCATTCTACTGTTGCTATTTACATAATCTTTGTGCTACCCAATAACCTATGCATTTCTTATGAAATGCTTCTTTATATCTCATAGCTATTGTTGTAGGACAACATTTGAATTATTATATTCTATTCTTAATGTATGAGCCTATCATGAATCTTTTGGTGAGATATTTTTTAGTTTAGGCTTATTGCACACAAACATGGGTTAATTTCTAATTGATGAAGAATGACCAGTTTTTATTGTGAGCTTCATCCTTCCCCCCACATTATAATTTATATTTCTTTCAATGGAATTGAGAGAATGCCCTCATCAATTCTATGAAAAATATTATATATCATCATTATAAATTTGATAAAAGAGGGAAAATTCAATAAAAAATTGTTTTAAAATATTTTGATAAAATTTGTGGTAAGCATGAGTCTCAAATTCCTTAAATTTGTTTTGTGATGAGAATAATACATGTAATTAATGTTACATTCATCTTGAAGTAGATCTATCATGATCTATTTTTTATTAGGACATCTTGACATAAAATTGTTCCAATAATTTAGAGTTTTAGGTTTGATAAAAAATTTAGCTAAAATTAATAATTTATTATAAAGTTGAGTCATCTTTAGTCAATTAAATGTTTTTTATATTATTAGATATTGAAGCATACATTTAATATAAGTAAAATTTAATGTCATGATCCAAAATTATTTGTTTTTCATGGTCATATTTTTTCCAAAAACATTTAGGGCCGCACCAAGCATTTTGTTGATCCAAAAAATGTGCATGCTTGTGTAATCAAGTAAACCAATACATTGGCATTGATAAGTAAAAGTAAAAAGAAATAATGACACCTATTACATTCATCAAATATTGAGAAGCCAAATTAAGAAAATGAAGGTAAATATCAGAGGAAAACAGGGGCTCAGATTAAGAGTGTAAGGGCCATTTCATATGTGCAATCTATCATATGAATATGCAAGAGATTTATCGATGTAAGCAATATATGCAAGATAGGACACCTGGCTACTTGTGATATTTTTTCTATATCCAATCGTGCAGGCTAATTCTACAGGAATCAGTCTCAATCGTATCAATCATGTTTTCAGAAATCAGTCTCATATCACATTTCATAGGTCAGTCAGGTGATTTTTATGTAAGAAGTCATCACTTTATGCTTATCGGCATATTATATCATATTAATCAATCTCCTTACGCCTCCCTTTTTCATATCATTTATGATTACACCATAAATCTTTCATTTTAAGAAAAGCTTGTTGGCATACCCTCCTATATAGGATACCATATTTCTAGCCAACCCGAATCAGCCAATCATTCTTGCCCTTTTTTACACATCACATCATATGAAGAATAACAACATTTATCATTATACTTAATGCAGTAATCAATATACTCATCATGATGCATGTAGTAAGCCAAAAATATATGTTGACCTAAATGAATAGTAAATATATGCATATTATATAATTTATGTCTAAATATAGTACATTGCTTACTAATCACTTTATAAACTAATATTATACTGCTTATTTCAATTAAAATAGTATAAAACTAAAATCACCCGGTGAAATTTCATTATCAAACCCCTGTTAAAATACTCAGGAGAATCGTATTTATCACATATCAAAAGTTATATGTTGAAAAATCATTAAAATGAGAGATAATGCATTTTAATTACTTTTAAAAGAGATAAATTTAAGAAATCAAAATAATTGAAAATAGAAGTCGAATTCGGGTTACCTGCCACGATTAAAAGACTTTTTTAAACTGGAGCGGCAAACAAAAAAAATCAAGAAGCCTTCTTTCTATTTTCTCTAGGAATGACTGAGTGGAGATAATTTATATAAATAATAATAATTCAGTTCCTAGTACCACAATGCTATGAGCCCGATACCATACAACATTACTGTATAATAGAAAACTTAGCGTTGCCGCGTCGAATTCTAGCATTGCTCTCCCTCCTCCTAGTGCTGCTGCTCTCGAAAGCACAACGCTGTGGCGCTCCATTTAAGAAATTTTAGATTTTTTAGATTTTCATTTTAAAACTATTTTCATAATTATCAAGTTATTACATAATTTTTGTATCACTTACTAGTGGCACCATATATATAAACAAAAAAATTAGGAAAAGAAGAAAAGTAATTTAGAATTTATTAATTGTAAGTCTACTAGATAACCAAGACATGTAAACAAATAAAAGAATAAAACTAAAAAATATAGAACTAATCAAGATAGTTGTCTTGAGGATGAATTTGTAGCCAAGATGAACTCTGATTGCTGAATTTGGGCCAAAAACCATGAAGTAGGTTGTTATTGGTGCCTGGAATGGATAGACAATTGTTTCTTGATTGCCAGTGAGAAGAATAGTAGTTACAGGCTCTTCTTGGGAGGGGATTCTGAAAGGTTTACTGGCTGGAAGAGGGTCAGTTGGTTGTAAAGAAACCTCCTAGTAGTAGGTCAGCAGGCCGGAGAAGAGGAGGAAGAAGATATGGTGGAAATTAACTGGCTAGAAGAGAGAATTCTAGGGATAGGGTTGTAGTCTTGTGGAGAGGAGTAGTAGGAAGAAGAAGTGTTGGCGATTGGCTGGCTGAAAGCTAGGAGAGAGAGGAAGGAGAGGGGAACATGATGGTTGGTTGAAAGGACTGATGGGCGGAGGAAGAGGAAGGGTGGTCGGCCACCACCTAAAGATTTCCAGGATATAGAGAACAAGAGCTATGGCTCTTTCCTAACATCAAAATCTGAGTTTCACAATTAATGTTCCTCTATTTATAAGCTATCAACTAATCACTAAGGGAATAAAATAAAATAAAGAGAATTTTAATTAAAGAAAGAAATAACATATTTAAATAATAAAAATAAGAATATGAAAGTTAGGGTTTGGCTTATTAAATAGGACAAATGCTTTGCGTCATTCTCCCTGATTAAGAAAGGCTTCAGGTTAATATGAAGCTGCTGCCATGGAATATGATCTTAGACGATTGCTAGTGGTTTATGTTGCTCTTGATCAATAATTACAAATACCAACCTGTGGTTAGTTTCCTTGTAAGTTTGTGTGAAAGAATACTATTTTTTTGGTATAATGTTGAGATCCTTGATGAGATTTCTATAGTCACTGATCCTACATCACCATTTCGTCCTCTTACATTTTTAGATAAATTTTTTTCGAAGATATATGAACATGACTGTTATTGAGTGGAGGTCCCCATTTTGTTCTTGTTTTCCGCTACTTAGAGATAATAAGAATATCTTTTTGAGTTATTTATGAAAAATCATTATAATTTAAAACTAGCAAGTGATCATGTCATAATCATTTTTTCTCATAAAAAATAATAATTTTTAAATTTTTATCATTGGCACACATTTTATAAATTTTTCTTATTTTATCATCATTTAATTTTTTCCTTATCTTTTGATAAAAATCTCATGTTGAGTTTAATTAAAGATTAGAAAAAACTCATATAGAAATATCTTTGTACACTCCCAATTCCAAAATCACAAATCAACCTCACCCAATCCTTAAACAATATCAAAGATTGTCCAATGACATTGGCCATCCATATTTTACTTATTGTCCCCTAAACTTTCAATCATTTACAGTTCCCCAAAACTGGGTAGGCAGCCAAAGCGTTCCCCTTCGATCCCAAATCCACACAACTCCACTTCAGCTAACCAGCAGCTGCCCGACATGTGTAAGTTGATCCACTGCTCCTCCCTGGAACTCGACCGGCCTACTTCCAAACCCCAGACCGGCCTGCGCCTGAGCCGGCAACTGTAAGGGCGCCGCAGACGGAGACGACGACACAGCCGCCGGCGAAGCAGGCTCCATCCTCGCCGCCGCGTCCCCTCTCTTCCTCCTCTTAGTCGATCCCTCAGATTGGGAAATAAGCGACGAAGACGAAGAGGACAGCGACGGCGATGATGGCTCCGGGGAAACCCGCTTTCCCGACGCCGGCGATAAATCAGCCTCCTCGCTGATCCGTAGCGGAAAGTTGAGAAGCGCGCGGGAACCGCGCATCCTGTATGCGGCGCGATCGTATGCGAGCGCTGCTTCCTCCGCAGTCTCGAATGTCCCCAACCAAACCCTAGCTCCATTCTTCGCCGGATCCCTAATCTCCGCTGCAAACTTCCCCCACGGCCGCTGTCTCACTCCTCGATAGTGTTTGCCCTTCGCCGGCGCCCCTATATCCGGCGAATCGGGCTTCACCGGAGGCGGAAGAACGGAGGCTGCGGCGCTGCCGCCTTCGGGAAGCCATCCGTGCCTAAAGGCATCGTGGAGGGTGAGGTAGATAACCATGTCGTCGGAGTCGTCCGGGCGGAAGGGGACCTCGATCCAGTGGTCGGCGACTAGGCGGCCAAAGCTGGAGCTCCGGTTGTAGAGGGGTTGGGGAGTTGCTGTTACCCCGGAGGAAGACATCTCTGAATCGTCAAGGAGGTGGCGCCGGATGGAGTCGAGGCTGTGCATCTCTGGGTTGGGATTGTGCTCACCTCCGGCGAGGGTATGGAGCTGGGGTATGAGAGCCGAAGCGGAGTTTGGAAGGTAGAGTGGGGTGAAGTGGTTTATAACTTTATATAGCCGGGAGGCTGGAAAGGTTTTGAGGCAAGTTGAACTGGTTCCTTGAAGTTTCCGGATGAAGAGCACGTGGGTTTTTTGTATTTTAATTTTAAAATACATTAGGAATATAACTAAAACTTTTTTTTTCTATTATTTGTATTTTTAAGCTTAATGTTTATTTAATGATATCATTATGTTATTTCATATCAAAGAACTAGGTGCAATTTATAGGAGAAATTATTCTGTGCGGTCATCGGACGGCGTCCAGAGATGCATCAGGAAGCGTCATGTCATTTTTTTGCAGTTTATCGATGCTGTGTATCGGATGATGTGGCTCATCTTGCTTTGCCTCTGAACCGTCCGGTGACTGCACATAATAATTTCTTCATTTATAGAGAGGAGTTGGTGATGCATTAAGGAAGTTTTTAGAGGAATGATTAAGCCTTTATCCTTTGGGGATTTTGTTTGTCGATCAAGTGCTCAGCTTAAATTAGAGATTTATTTATTTGGTTGTTAGCAAGATTCTTTGTAATTTTTATCTTCTAGCTTAAATTTAGGCTATGCTAATTTTGTTGGTTGGCAATTTTTTAAAAATTTGTGTAAATTTCAACTAGCATACCACTTGGTTGCCAAATCAAGTCCTAATAATAAACTTACCATACCTAAATTAATTGGGAGTTTCTTTGTCAAAAAAAATAGTGTAAGAGAGCATTGGATTTCTAGAAATTGTGGTTTTTATAAGAATCCGCTAGTAGATTGATATATTAAACGATCAAGAAATATCCTACAAATGCAATTTAACATTGTATCATAAACATGTGTTAATAAGATTTAACTTGTATATCCTTTATATAAACAATTAACCTTTACTTAATCACATAAGATTAGCTTAATTAATGGCTTATTGCTCTTAAGCAAGTGATCGAATTCTAAGAAAGAAACAAATATATAATTCTTGCATCCTGGAATATTTGTTGTGGAAGAGAGATGTATAATTTAGCATCTTATATTTGAACGAAAATCCAACACACACAAATGAGAGAGAGAGAGAGAGAGTGGTGCAAAAGTAATAAAGACATCAATATTTTATATGGAAAAATTAAAAAATGGGAAAAAACACGGGGCCTGATCCAGTTAAAAATGATTATACTACTGTTTGTATTTGATTACAAATGATACCCTTCATCGGGGGGAGGGCCTTGTCTCAATGTAGCAAATATACATCATATAGAGTGTATTACAAGATGAGAGTTTGGAAAAAATCAATGATATGAGAATTATTTTCAAGAGGATGTTGGCATGTCCGTTTAGTCAGTAGGATAATTGTCGGCAAACGACGGTGGTCAGAGGGATGGAAGTTGGCAAGTAACAAAGGTCAGAGAGATCATAATTGGCTGGCGAAGAAGGTCGAAAGGATCGTAGTCCGATGATGGTGGTCGGAAAGATCATAGTAGGACAAAAGTGGTCAGAAGGACCATAGTCATGAGACGGGGTCGGAAGGACCGTAGTCGATGGACTGTGGTCGAAAGAACCATAGTCGGCAGGAGACGGAGGTCGGAAGGACCGTAGTCAGTAGGAAATGGAGGTTGGAAGGACAGTAGTCGGGCAATGGCGGTCGGAAGGACCACCGTAGTTGAACGATGATGGTCGGAAGGTCCGTAGTCGGCGGGCATTGGGTTCGCCTCTTCGAGACATTCAATTTGCCTAAAAGTTTGTCGAAATCGGCGTTCGGATGGTCACAAATCCGATTCACATTTGCATTGAGATTCGCGCCTGATCTAGACGATTTTTGATGACGTATGAATAATCACTAACGTACATCACTGAAGCTTTTTTTTTTTTTAAATTTCCTGATGAAGAATGCCATATTCTGAAAAGACCTATCAAAATAGTTTTTAAATGTTAATCCTGCCATGCTAAAATTTCTATTTGGGATCTACCTCTTTTATTTAACAAAATCTTTCCCTTCTTTTCTGTTTTTGCGCGCAATAAATAAATAATAACTATTAGAAATAGGCCCCACTATCATAATGCACACCTTATTGATGATCCCCCATCAATCAAATGCGCATCAATTAATACATACTACATCCAAATAGGCCGTCATAAGTCATCCTAAAGACGCGAACATTCATTTTTATGATAAGTTTCTATTAAAAAAAAATATATGACAGTTATAAGATTCATAATCCAATTTTCTTAACAATTTCTCCATATGGCCAAACTTTATTATTCATTAACGAATCTAATTATTAAGTTGGTCACTGTAGACAATTTCTAGACGCCTCAGCAAATTAGGTTTAATACTGCACTTCCTAGCAATTAATTGTTCCAAAATTTCTGAAGTTGAAAAATCTAGAAGAAGAAGGCCTATCTCTATCTGCCAGAAAATTGCCATCTGCATCAATAATTGTTTATGTGGTCAGCAACTTGCTATAAGAAATTAATGCTAGTGGAAAATATATGTTGACACTTAGATTTTTTTTAAAAAATTTCACATTATTGTTCTGTTTTTAAATTTGGCGCTTATCTTTCAATAATAATAAAAAAAGAAGCCGTACTTATGTGGGTTTTAACATTGTAAGGGTAGACGTATTGACACAGTTCATCTTGATCTGTTGGTTGGGAGTTTAGGCTATCAAATAAGAGGTCTTGAGTTTAAGTTTTGTGTATGCGATATGTGTATGAGTCAGTTTGTCTTAATTGGCCTAAATGTCCCGGAAAAAAGGATAGACGTATTGTGAATGTCAGTATATTCCATCGGCTTCATCATTATTTATTTAAATAGTTCTAACGTCATATTTAATCTTTCAGTTAATTGTTTAAGACCTAAGTGTTTGGTAGTGGAAATATAAGAAGGATTTAACATTTATTCATATAGTATGATGACAAACAAAAATCTGTCGGTTAGTTAGTGTTGAGTCCGAATATGCATATGTTTGATGGATCATTAGCAATATTACTGTAAATGAAAGTAGCAATTGATCTTGATTTTTTTTTATTCGCTCATGAAAAATAGAATTAGTTGCTATGTTAAAAGTTGTTTGATAGAGTGCTCTGTTAGGTTTTTTTTTCACCCTAGCCTCCGCCGTTCTTCTTCTTCCTTGTCCCTCCCCTCTTGCTTGAGGGGGGCGGCGCTCTCCCACTTTCTCTTTTTTCATTATGACCACCTCGTGCAGATTTTCCTCCACTTTCAAGTGCCCCCGTGAGCCCTTCCAAGGCTCATCTTGGATTAAAATGGAAATCGAACCTCACTAATAGAGATCATGCAGCCAATGACTTTTCTCTGTCATTTGTCTCTCCCCTTACCAAAATCTTTTTCTCAACTGTTGAAATTGCTGAAAGGTGCGCAAGAATATTAGGACCTCTCGCTTGTTGGACGAATTATTACGTCCGGTCATCGGACCGTCCGGAGACGAATTCGGATGTGCCACATCACCCAAATGCACTAGGCCCGGGTGACGTGACGCGTCTGGATTCATCTCCGGACGAATCCGAGCACCGGACGTAATAATTTTCCCGCTTGTTGGCTACTCTGTTGGTAAAAAATCTAACTATGTTAGCTTCTATCTGTCCTAAAGAAAGCCTAGTCGCTCAAAGGTTCGGTGGAATTCCTCACCCTTAGCGATAATTTTTTTTCTTCAAGTTTAAACCTAGAAGGGATGAGTTCTCCTCCATCCCCTTATGGATTAAAATCGCGGACCTGTTATAACTCAAAATTTTGAAAAATATATTTTTATCTATAACAGTCAAAAAATTACTCATGAGTCATTGTAAGTCCAAATCACAAACAGTCTTCACCATAACATATATATTATTGTGTTTTAGTTTTCACTAATTTTTTCATAATTTTTGGGGCTGGTGAAATTTCTTAAGAAATTAGTACCTAACGATACAAGTGGGGTTTTGGGACCGTTAGGTGTCCGTTTTGCAAACCGATTTCATCATAATTTTCTAAATAAAATGAGTTATTTTATGAATATTTTTCTATAATTTTTTGAATCCCTATAAGTATTTTTATGAATTTCATACTAAAAATTAATTATAATAATATTATAATATTATTATTTTATTAAAAAAATCTAAACACACTTAAGTTTAAAGCCATTTCATTTCCTTTTAATTCATTCCATGCATTTAACAAAGAAATGATTTTAGTAAATGAGAAGAAAGAGAGGAGAGAGAAGGAAGAAAGTCTGTGTTTGACAGTCGTAGAGATATTTTATCCATCAGCTTAGTTCGAAAATTTGCTCGTCTCGATATAAGTTATGACGTTATGTTTTGCCTATTTCAGTTTTCAATAATTTGATATTTTTAATATTTTTTTATCAAATTTATATTTCTATCATCGAAAATGGGAGATAAATTTATTTTGATAAAACTTTTTCCGCATAACTTTTTATATATTATAAAGATTGAGATCATGAATATTTTGATTTTATTCTAAAAATTTTTTGCCCGGTGATTTTTGCCTGCTCAGAAATTTATTTTAACAACTAAAAATAGTGCTTAAGTTCTATTAAAGCTTCAGAATGATGTTTACACAATTTCTGGTAATTTGGTTATCTTTTAAAATTATGAATTTTTGCTCAGTAGTGTCTCTATTGTCTACTGTTAGAAAATTTTGACAATATTTGAATTAAGCCAATTATGCTTTAACTAAGAAAATGCAATAAAAATGTGAAAGAAATGTGATGTGATGTGATGCAATGCCGATACCAGTGAGATGGGATTTCTTGTCTTGTCTAGATGTTGTTTCACTCTATGCTTTGCATCAAAGTATCTACGTTGAACGAGTGCAGTAGAAAAGAAATGGGGGCTAAGATGTAAATGATAAATGATGAGGGGAGCTTTATATATATATATATATATATATATATATATATATATATATATATATATATATATATATATATATATAGTTAAAACTCATAGTAGTGGCCTATGCGTTAAATAAAAAACCAATGATACAAATCCTTAATGATTCTAGAGCCCTCTAAAATATAACATTTAAAGCAAAACCTACGAACCTTTGATTCAATCTAAATACAATAACAAGCAAAAGAAAAATAGACTAACAGCAGAAAAGACCAAATAACACACCAACCAAAACAGAGATGCAACAATAACAACACTGCAATAAAGGAGCCACAACAACTACCGAAAAATCAGGAATGGCAAAGCCGACCAACAACAATAACTAAGGCTGCAAGACCAATAACAGGAAACGAGCAACAAGACAACAACCGAACAACCTGTAAGAAATAACACTCCAGCACAAAAAATGAGACCAAAACCAAAGCAAAACTTAAAACCTCTAGGCACGGTGTTTGTTTTTGTTCTTCTTATTTTTCTTACCAGAAGAAAACCCCTTAGAATCCACTCACACCATGTTTAAATTACAATCATTAATCATACAATTTGATAGGCCACCATGAGATCCCTCAAAACTCCAATCCTCGGCCAATTGAGAGCACCAATCAGCCTGACCAATAGGAACATCAACCAGCATCTCCCCACCACTCATAGCCTCAATCTCAACATTAGAAGCAGAAGAATCAATAATAGAAATTAAAGAAAGTTTATGAGGAATCACCAAATCTTGAGCAACCACATTAGCATTCACATCAACATGAGAGGAAACAATGCCCAAAGGGGTACTATCCAAACCATTAGCTATTTCATTCACAATTACTTGTTCACTCCTAATAGTCAACGAATCCAAATGAGGCGACTTAACAAGAGTAATGTCAAAATTACTAGAACTAGTTATGCCCAAAGCATTATCAACCATAACATAGTTACCATCCTTAGAAGGCTCAGTAGCTATATTATTCACTTCATTCAAAATAATAACATTATCATTAAAAGCATCCCCTGTAGGCACCACATCAGCATTCGAAAGAACAAAATTGGAAGTAGCATTAACTATAATTTTTTCATAATTTCCACAAAAGCAGCAGCAGCTGCACCTCCAACTGGATGAATAGGAATCGGAAGGTCACCAACCATGATATTAATTGCATTAGCAATAGGAATCGCAGGGTTCGAGATTTGCACAGGACCCGCAAATAAATGAGGATGAAGAATTACAGTGAACACAAAAAGCAGGAAAAATTCCATTTCGATATGTTGAATGTAGCCCAATTTTTTCAGGCCAAACCACACCTGATTGGGGTAAGTTTTGGTGATATCCAGTTCAACTAGAACACGTGCAGGGGAGGGACGCGAGCCACAAGTCGTAGCCTGGTCGAGTTTTAATGGATGACCAAACAAGGATCCCATACCGTGAAGAATACGGGGGGAGAAAAGGTGAGGTTGCAAGTTTGGGAAAGACACCCTTATGGGAATGACGGGAGAATTCACACCAATGTCAAAAAACGAAGACCGTTTGGTCAATTTCATATAGCAGTTATTCACAAAATAAGATCAATGAGAGAAAACCCTGATATAATCTAAATCATTAAAAAGTTTAATCAAGATATGCGAAGGGTTCAAAAGGGTCATAAAAAATTTGTCAATGAGCTTAAGATTGAAAAAAAAATTCGAATATCATCTAGAGAAGGGCGGCGAGTGGGAAATTTGCTGACCAATACAAATTCCTGGGGAGCCGCAAGAGCCAAGATCTCCTCCTCCGAGATCCAAAGAGACAGAAGCCCACGACAAGTAGTGGATATGAGTTCGGGAAAGGCCATAGTGGGGTAAACACCATATAAGGCATCGAGAAAAGAACGAGATTTCGTTGATCCATCCAAAAAACTAGGGTCTACAAGCCGATTCACCGCCATTACGGCCACAGAGGACCGGAGGTGGACGAATCAGTGAATGAAGAAGAGCATCAAAAGAGCTTACGAGAAAAACGACAAGAAGAAAAGAAGAAGACTTCCCAGAGAGAAGCGATGGCATCAAGCAGCGGCCAGCGCCTCAGGGGCGAAGGCAATCGCAAAGAGAAAAATAAAGAATATGAAATAGGATATACATATGACAAAGCTATATGGAGGATTAAATGAGAAAAAGGCCAAACAGATGTTGTAGCTGTGAAGCATAATATTGCTTTGAGGCGAGTGGCCTGGCAAAGTGTAATTGATAATGATAACAAAAAGATTTATATAAATGAAGAGTATTATTAGTGTGTTTGAGTTTCTTTTTTTTTCCTTATCATATTCATTATTTGACAAATTAAAGTTAGTAGTTAATGTTAGAATGCACTCGAGCTCAGATTCAAGGTTGGGAGAAAATTTTCTCAACCACTAGGCCACCACCTATATCCAAAACCTTAAATGTTTTCATTAGGTTATATCAATCACTAAGTGTTTGGAGATATTCTTTTTTCATGTTTCGCCCTTCTATATCAAGGATAAGCGACTTTTATTTTTTAGTTAATTCATAATTATTCCGTCAAAATAATCTTCTCTTTATAGTTTCATCAAATTGTAGTATGAGTTAAAAAAATATTAAGATAAATTTTAGAAGATTCTTTGGATGATAAAATAACAACATAAGTCTTAGAACTCCTTCTGTATCTCAAACATTTAGGATTTTCAAATTAAAACTTCTAGAATCAATATCAAGATCATATGAAATCCATACTCAACAAGCTTAGAGTTGAAACATGCATCTAGACAAGACAAATCTAGTAAGCTTATGATCACTCAATTTTGATGTTATAAAAAAAAAGTTTAGAAATGATTAAATATTTAAGGGGGGTTATTTTAGGTTGTCTGATGTAGTATTGAGGATTTTGACAAAAATAATCAAAACAGCTAAACAAAAAATACATAAATATGCCTTCAATCTACTCTTGAAAGGGGGACTTTTGGGTGGAGAGAGTTCTTGAATTTGAAGAATCCTAATATTTTTCTTGTCTATTGACATTGAAGCACACATTCGCTTGATTGTTGTCATAGGCCATCAATTGATGACAAAGTCGACTATTGTTTGATCATTATCATCTATTGCTTTTGTTAACCAATGACCAACCTAGACGCACATTACTCATTATCTCCAACAATTTTCACTACTCTCACGGAAAAGCCAAGCAACATTCTAAACTTTATAATTTGTCCTCTCCAACTATGAGGAAGGGCAATCTTTTATAACAAGTACTTTATATAGTGGATTATTTTTAGTTGGATCATATCTTATAATTTTTCACTTCAAGAGATTTTCATCTAAAAACTTTTGCATCTCAGGTGAGCTTCAAACCCTTTTTGTTTATCTGTTGGAAAACTTTTGTGCAAAACCATTATAAAAAACACTCTTTACCATGGCCAAAATATTCTAACACACAATAATAATGAAACAATAAACATAATGATTTTATTAATTTGAGCATAAACATTTTGGTTTATAGAGATTTAAAGTTACACCTATAGTTTGCATAAAGATCTTACATACAAATGGATAAAGAGCATCAAAGTTGCACATATTTAGATGACACTTATTTACTTGTATTAGAGCTTTGAATTGATAAAATTGTTGAGGAAGTTTAAAATTTTTTAGGGTTATTGCGGACTAGAATTTATGCGGCGATAGAGTCAAAAACTTCCGTCCCAGCGTTGTACGGATATCTAGCACACAAACAGAGGAGAAATAACAACACCAGTATTTGTATGTGGAAAATCCTGAAAGGGAAAAAACCACGGGGTCTCGCCCAGTTGAAAGAGTTCCACTAGTGTTTGCTTGGAATACAAGAGGCTGAATCATCCTTAAAATTTAGGACGATCAGATTACAATGAATCTCTTTAGGATTGAAAGTCAGTTACAATGTCAAGCAGAGTTCCAACGTCACTTGGAGATCGGGCGGAATGTTGGTGTCCTTTTGAAGTCTGGGAGAATTCCGGAGTCGGGCAGAATTTCGGTTTCACTTGGAAAGAATTCCGGCGTCACTCGGGCGTTGGGTAGAATTCCGACGTCACTTCAGGCGTCGAGCAGAATTCTGGCGGTGGTCGAGGAGGAGTTTCTTCCTTCCTATTCATCTCTTCTGCTTCTCTTCTCTTGCTTGGGTCTCCTCTTAAGAGAAATGAGGGGCTATTTATAGTTTTTTGTGGATGTCATGACCCGTAAATAGAAGAAGGATCAAGGGCAAATGTGGAGTGATTTGGATGGTCGGCCAATATTGAATCCCTTGATCGTGGACCGTTTGTCAGACATTTGAAGGTCTTAATGATATCAGAATTTTGACGATCTTAGGCTCGTTAGATTCGTCTTGTCGAGCCGCTCGATTCGACTATAAGCATGTTCAGTTTAGAAAACATTTGGTAATCCAAATTATGGATTGAACCTTCCAAATGTGCTTCGGGTCTTTGATTTGGATCCATTTGGGCTCGGATCGAATTGAATTTGGTGTTGTTGGGTTCGTATTTCCAAGACGTTCAGTTTGACTATAAGTTTGTTGAAATCGGCGTTCATATGGTTTCCAAATTAATTTTTGAAGCTACCAAACTGATTTTGCCTCAGGATTCGTGCCTGATCAAGATAATTTACGATGATGTATCAAGGGTTTTGAATAATATTTCGTATAAGGCCCATGAAAGAAATATATTTAAAAAAAAAATCAATGTATGCCAAATACCAATCTGACTTAACATAACCTCATTAGAGGTCTATAAAATTCTAATTCAATCAATAGAGCCTAATTTACTTACAATCATACTTCGTGATCTCTAAGGCTTCGTTTGGGACAGCTTTTTCATTGTTTCTTAAAACGGAGTTTTAGTACAAAAGTTTTAATTCGAGACAGCTTTGTATTAAAACTCTGTTTTAAGAAGCAATAAAAAAGTCGTCCCAAACGAAGCCTAAATTGAGGATAGTTGGATTCGACTCGTTGAGCAGCCCGTTTTGAGTTCAAGTGTACAAAATTTGAAAATCATCTAATTCTTCAATCAAAATTCCCAATTTTATTTCAAGTGTTTGATTTTGGCTCATTTGGACTTAGACCATCATTTTTTGTGTCATTAAATTTTTCTAACTATTAAGTTTATTTAAATTCAAATACAAACGATTTTGAATTTAATTTATTATGTTTTTAAAATAAATAGTGCATTAAGATTTGTGCCAATTAAGTGAAATTTTTTTTGAGATATATCGAATGTACTTTGAAAACTCTTCATCCCGATACAAATGCAAATTTATACACATTTTATTAAAAAGTACTCTTTTATGCTTTTTAGTTTTTAGCCTCAATTTATTTTTTTTTCTGTGAAGTCCATTGACCATCAACATACTTCTCCATATGTGACACTAAAATGACGCGATAATTTCTACGTTGAGTGGCCATGGGAAGCAAGAATGGAGGGTTATAAGGATGGTGATGTAGGCTTGTGTGGCCATTGAAGATGGGAGAAGATAGGCAACATAGGCAGAGATCTAACACGTCAAAGCTAGATAAAGAAGATGAAGATTTCAATTTCGCTTATTTTGATCAAATTTGTCTTATATAGGAAATCACTTCGAAATTTTTTAATATCTGAAAGAAACTATATCATGTATAAATAGAGTATAAAATACTTAGGTTTTATTTGGGATGGATTTTTTATTGTTTTATAAAATTATTGTAGAGAAAATAAATTTTTAAAGTTATTGTGGAAAGCCGTTTTCTAATACAAATTTTAAAAAAATAATAATCAAACAGAAATTATGATTATTATCTAAAATATAAAACAGTAAGAAATTGTTATAAATGAAATCACAGGTTTCGTTTGGGACAACTTTCTTACTGCTTTTTAAAGCAGCTTTCTAATATAAAAGTTTCCTGAACTAGAAATTTTTAAACTAGAAAGCTATTTTAGAAAGTAGTAAGAAAGTCATCCCAAGCAAAGCATTAGACTTCACTTGATATAGCTTTCTTGCTGCTTTATAAAGCTACTTTTTAATAAAAAAAAATATTATGTCCCAAAGAAAGCTTTGTATTTTATTTGGAACAGTTTTTTTATTAATTTCTAAAGTAACTTTTTAGTTAAAAAAAATTTTAAATAAAAAAATTTTGTACTAAAAAATTACTTTTAAAAATAATAAAAAAATTATCCCAAATAAAAATTTAGTTTATATCCTATTTGATAGCCTCAAAGCTAAATACTATAGCAAATGTCTTTTTTACACCCATTATCCATTTTAATGTCTCATTTAACGGTCGGTTAATGATTAGGGCCATATGAAAAATGTGGAACGTGCGAGCCAAGTTGCTAATACGCCATTAATTATGCCTCCTGCGTAGTTAAATAAGACTCTTAACCGAATCAGGCATTTTCTGTGGGACCCATTTGAAGCTCTTACGTAGGGTACCACTTTATCAGATGGGCCCCAGTGGCGGGTCAGCGATGGAGTAGGATTCAGTGTTCCTAGACAAGGAGGGATTTGGAAAGCAATCAGATTAGGATAGCGGGCCCCCATCCCACCTGCCAATGGCCCCACCGAGTGGGCTCTGAATTGTTTCTCGGCCCCGTGGCTTCCTACGTGCTTCGTAACGTGCATTCGTCAAGTGGAAGAATAATCATCACCACGTATAGAGGAAAATACGGTCATCCAAAATAAAAGTTTATTTGGTTACGGCGACCGGCGAGGCTTTTTTTTTTTTTTAATGGCATGGCTGTTTAGATTTGTAGTAAAATAGGGCTAAAGATTTTAAAAATATTAATATGGAATCTGAAGTAAAATATATATATATATATATATATATATATATATATATATATATATATATATATATAATAAAATTTTAAAGTATTTATAATGTGTAATCTACTACAATTATAGTGTTGTTGCGGATTGGAATTTTCGCGGCGGTAGAGAGATAAATAGTTTAATATCTTAATTTTGAACGAAGATCCAGCACACAAATGATAAAGAGAGAGGGGTGTGAGGATCATAAGAGATACCAATATTTTTATGTGGAAAACTCTGAAAAGGGGAAAAACTACAAGGTCTGACCCAATTAAAATAATTTCAATAGTGTTTGTAGTCGATTACAAATGGTGCTCTTCTGCTGTGGGAAGGCATTGGCTTAATGTATCATATAGAGCACATTATACAGTTGGGGTTGGATGAATCCAACGATGATGAAGATCAGATGAATTATAGTCGGCGGACGATGGTGGTTGGCGGGACCGTAGTCGGCGGATGACGGTGGTTGGAGAGATCGTAGTTGGTGGGCAACAGAGGGCGGCGAGATCGTTGCATACGGGCGACAGTGGTCTGAGAGATCGTAGTCGACGGGCGACGATGGTCGGATGTTAGCCGACGATGGTGCTGGAGGTCTTGAAGCCTCATAACTCTCTTTAATCTCCAGCCATAAGGTATCCCCTCATGCAGAGAGTGGGGGTCAATTTATTAATTTTTGTGAGTGATATACACCATAAATATAGAGAAGATCTGGGCAAGTTCGGAGTTCTCCATTAAGTGATCTTGGGTTTGTTGGATTTGTCTCACCAAGTTGCTCAATTCGACTATAAGCATGCCACATTTGAATATCATTTTGTCATCCAATTAATACTTTAAATATTCTAAATATGCTTCAGATTCTTAATTCGGACCCATTTGGACTGGGATTGGACCGATTTTGGTGGGTTCGTCGCTTCTAGATGTTCAGTTTGACAATAAATTTGCTGAAATTGGAATTAGATAATCTCAAATTTAATTTTGGGAGTTAATTTCTAATTTGAATATACCTTGAGATTCGTGCACGATCAAGACAATTTTTGATAACGTATCACGTGTATTAAAAAATCGTTAAATCTAATTAATTTTTAAATATGTTGTAATTTTTTTAGTGAGGACAAGGCAAAATTATAAAAAGGAGCTCATTTAAAACATGAATACGCAGAAGAATCGCATTAACGAGATAATTTAAAAAGGAGCAAAATCGGTCTGCCAAATATATAATGCATTCGGAACCAAAAAATACTAATCCGGTTTCTATAGAAACTTAGAAACCTGAGAAACTTGATTTTAATGTTCCGGTTTTTATAGATACCGGATTTTAATATTCCGGTTTCTATAGAAATCGGATTAGTATTTTCCGGTTTAATTATTTTTTGTTTTTTTGTAAATGTAAATCATTTATTTTTTAAAAAATAATATAAATTTTATAATTTAAATTAGAAAGTAAAATATTTAAAAAAATCAAGTATATATTAATTTTATAAATTAAATTTTCGGTTTCTATAAATTTTATAATTTAATTTTTATAGTAATTTTTTAAATGTAACTCATTTAGTTTTTAAAAAAATATTATATTTAAATTTTAGAATTTAGTTCTTTAATTATAAATAAATTTTATTTATAATTTTAAAATATAAATCAAAATTTTGCAAAATTTTATGAATTGAAGTTAGAAATAAATTTTTTTAAAAAAATTTATTGTTAATTTAAGTTTTAAAAAATTTGTATATTTAAAAAGAATAATTAATGTGTAAAAATTATAATTTTTCTTTTATATTTTAAATGCATTTTAAGTGAAAATAATGAATGAGTCATTTATTATATGAAATGAATAATAAAAATAAAATTTTTATTAATAAAATTTTAATTAATTCATTAATGATTAAAAATTTTAAGAAAAAATAGTCAAAAAACATAAAACAAATTAATGTATATAAATCTCAAAACATACAGATCTCTCCATTTTAATATCCATAATCGAGCAACATATCATTAAATTAGATAAAAGAAATCTCTTAAGTAAAAATACCTTGAAATTTCTTAGCTGATTGTTAAGAAATATTTCCCTCAGCGGCTGATTTCATCGAGCAGCGATTTTCATCGAGCAGCGATTCTTCAAACATAAAACCTCATGCATTTCTCAATTATATAGAGGAGGAATGACACAAATCACGGCTGAATTTTCACGGGCTTGAGTTTTTTGTCGAATCACGGGCGCCTAAATTGAGGAAGAAATGATGGAGGCATGGAATCGAAGAAGCAAATCACGGGAGGAATTTAAGGAAATTGGGGGGAACCGGAGCTTGGAAAAACGGTCTCTTAAGAAACCGGAAACCGGATTTTTATGCTCCGGTTTTGCTTCTTTTTAAATTTTTTCTTACATATGATTCATCTGTGTATTTATATATTAAACAAGCTCCTTTTTATAATTTGGAGATAAAATTTTGAAATAAATATTATTGAAAAATTAATTAATTAAAAATTACGAAACTTTTTTTAAAGAATTATCAGAGTCGTTTGTCTAACAGACGAATGGCTCCTCCACTCAACTACTAACGGAGCAAAGCGCAACAAAGCAATTTGGTTTGGTGGTTAAAGCAATTTGCTTTTTTGTTTGTTTTTTCATTAGTACAAGCCAGCCATTCAGGTGAGTGGTTTTTTTTCTCTACTATTTAATATATTATGTTTAGAGCATTATTATTATTATTATTATTATTATTAATTTAATAGAAACTTAAATAATGATTATTTGTCATATTAGTTAAAATGTCTATTGACAAAAAAAAAATCAAATATAAAACTATTTGATTAAATTTATTCTGAAATAAATTAGACGTTTATTTAGATGAATTTAACATTGATTAATGATCATAGCAAATACTTTTCAAGAATAAATTCATATTAAATTTACTAAAATTAAATTTATAAGGGTTTACCTAAAGTTGCTTGAGTTCAATCATACTTTCATCCGATCGGTCCAAAAGAAAAGTTTATTTTGGTTCTCAGAGTTTATTTATTTCAATTAGATTTATTAGGTCACAGGACATCCAACATATCAAATTGATACCAATTGTGCAAGTTTAATATTTAAAAATCACCATAATTAAATATTTAATTAAGTAAAAAAAGATTTAAAAAATATAAATAAACCCGATCGCCCAATAAGTAGTGCTTTATATGTAGTGCTTTGTATGTATGATAAAGTTTTATGAGAATTTACCTATATATTGTAATAAGTTTATGGTTCTGAATTTTTAAATGTTGGAACAGGGGTTTTTATCCTAGTGGAAAGTTTTAATTTGTGGATTGGTTGTAGGATTTATTTTGTTACGGTCTATTTTCGATGATCAATATGTTCCTATATAGTGTGGTGATTAGGGGTGTCAAAAACGGGTTGCTGGTCGAGTTTGGGTCGGACCCGACATTGACCTGTTGCTGTTTGACACAACCCGAATCCGACTTGATTTTACAAACGGGTCAGAAACTCTAACTCGGACCCGACCTGCCAAAAACTCGGGTCAACCCAATCCGACACGAACTCATGTGGGATGCTGGTGGGCCCGCAATGCGACCGGACTCACGTGGGACGCCACGTGGGCGCTCAGTGCGACCATACTTAAGTGCTTAGGGTTGGCGAGCATAAGCGAAATGCGAGGACGGTGCGGCCTGTGCCAATGTGCGCTTGTGCAGGACGGTTGGGAGTGAGTCACAGGTTAAATCCTGGTCAACTTCGGATTAGCAAGTTCACTCGGACCCAACCTGATTTTTCAATCGGGTTGAAATTTGGAACTCGAACCCGACCCATTTGCCAAACAGGTTGACCGTAAACTAGAATTTCCAGGTCTGATTCGAATTGGGTTTTCGAGTCGTGTCAAATATTGGCACCTCTAGTGGTGATGAGCTAGTTCTTGATTATAAATTTTATTATACAAATGCTCTTTTTTGGCTCAACTTATTAATAGTTTTAATGGTAGATCATGGGGTGTAGGTGTACAACTCTTTGGAAATGAGGTATTATTTCAATATAATAGTAGTTCTTGGTTTTTGAATAAATGACAGGATGATCTATAAGGAAATTATGGCATAATTTTTAGAGTTATTAAGATAATGAAGGTTTTATTATACTATAATTTTTTTAGCTTATTTTGTGTTGTTCTTCTTGCAATTGTTTTAAATTTGTTCGGTCATTTGGAGCATATATTATCATATGATTTATAATTATTGATTATTTTGTGATACTACACTTATCTGAGCTATTTTCCATCATATGATTCACCTTTTATATGACATGGATTATGTACTATTATTAAATGATTTTTGGACATATATAGATGAATGAAATGGAGATGTGATTTATTGGTTGTAGCGACAAAGATAATTGTTGTGATTCAACACCGCCATTTGAACAAAGGAGTCTTCATGGCATTTATTTCTATTTCATGTATAGTTTTATGTATCATTTTCTCTGGATCATCTCACAAAGGAGAAATTATTTTGTGCGGACGTCGAACGCGGCTCTACGTTCGGAGACCAATCAGAATGCACTATATCAGTGGTACCAAGCACAATACCGAGTGGTACCGAGCGCGGTACTAAGCATGGTACCGAGTAGAGGGTAACGTGGCGTATTTTCATTGGGCTCTGGACGATGTTCAGCATCCGCACAGAATAATTTACCCTCACAAAGGCGGTGTTGACTGCTGTTTTTAGAATATCATTTAGAATATGTATCATTTAAAATATTATGAAAAAATCAATGTTTTTAGAACAGTCTTTGGTTGGTGTTGACTGCGGCATCAAGGACCGGGAGATCCAACGGCTAGAAGATAGTCTTGAGATTTAGTTTGACTGATTTCATCAAGTTCTAAGTTGGATCGTAATTTTGTCGGATATGTTACCATTTGATGCGACATTTTCTTACGTTTCTAAAAAAATATTTAAATTTTTGCTCACGTTATTATTCTGATGATAAATAAATAAGATAAAATTTAAAAAAAAATTATATTAGAATATTAACATATCAGAATAATTTAGAATTTTTTAATTTTCTTTAAATTAATACAATAAAATATATTTCTATAAAATACAAAATTCAAAATAATTTTATTAATTTTTAAATTCATTATATATATATAATTAAATTTTAAAATATCTGTGGCGGATGTGGTTTCTTCGGCCCGTCGTCGCCCACATGTGAGGGAATACCGGTAGAAACTTGACTGGAAGTCACGTCAAGTGTCCTTCTTAGTGGCTTCCCATCATAAGTTATTTTTTTATTTCAAATTTTATTTTCTTTTTAGTTAGCATTCCGCCTAATTTCTATATTAATATCTAACTTAGTTTGATTGCACAGTTATCGAAGATCAAATGAAATTTATTATGATAATATTACGTCATCATTATTATGATTTAGATTGACATATTCAAAATGGGTCAACATATTATTACTGAATGAGATGAAGGCAAAGAGCCAGGTTATGAAATATGGTAAGCTAAAACAAAAATAAAATAAAGATATTTTTTAGGCTATAGGAGAGAGAGAGGGAGAGAGAGAGAGAGAGAGAGAGAGATTAAAGGTATAGGGCTTATAATATCATCACTTATATTTTCTACAAGGGTTCTAACATTCGATCAATTTAGCGTTTCTGTGTACAATATTTCTATTTTCTGCAAGGGTTCTAACATTCGATCAATCTAGCATCTCTGTGTACAGTACTTATGTAAACGGTATAAGACTTTACAAGTGCATTAAAAGTGATTGATGTTGACCTCATTATTCGAGGTCAATTTCCCTAGAAATTAACTCTAGCACCTAGGTCTTCGTAGCCCAGTGTAGACGTCACCTATAGGAACTCTCTTAGGTGGATACCCGACATCGTAGCATTGACACAATTTCCTGACTCGACCTGAATCACTACTGACCCAATTAAAATTAACTCGACGCAAAATTTGATTTAACGAACGACGGCTTCGATTAAATCCAAAATTAAACTCGTCTCGAAACCTTTTAGAATCAAATCAAACATTAATCAGGTTAAATTAATTAAATCAAGCCTTTTAAAATGAATAGAATAAAATTAAAATTTGTTTCCATTAAATTTGATATTAAGCAAATGTTGGCGACTTTGATTAGCTCAAATCAATTCATCTCACACTAATTGAAATTAGATTTGCACAAATTAAATTAAATTGATTGGTTTGAATTAATCTTAAGTCAATTTTAAACTAAATTTTATTAATTAATTCTCCAATTGTATCAAACAAAATCTACTAGATTTATCATTAATTAAATTTAATCATTTTTATTTAATGAAAATCTATCTAAATTAGAACTAAAATTGACATTTTTTTTATTTTATTTTATTTTATTTTTATTTATTTATTTCAAACCCATTAAAAATTTAAATTCAAGTGGAATAAAATATGATTTTGAGAGGAGTTAGGGCCGGTTTTAACTCTTTCCCACGATCTCTCCCTGGCCGAATTCGCGAAAACGAAACTCCCCCAAGCAGTTACTCTCCGATTGGCAAGAAGTCCTCTCCCTATCTATTGGCAAACTACCCGAACCCCCTCTCTGACAGTTCGCAAAAACGCTCCAGGTCCGCCTCTCTCTACAGTTCGAAATCCCTCTCCCAGTCGGTCCCTCAAGCAGTTCGCAACTCCCAGCCCGTCGCTCCCATTCGCACGAAACCCCTAGGCGCTCTCCCTTCCCTGGCCATCTCTCATTCGCACAACTTCTCTCGACCTCCCAGTTGGCGAGAAGCCGAAGGCAAACCCCTCCCATCCGACTCCAGACGTGCGAAGCCACTGGACGACCGACCTGCCCTTGCCGTGCGCAACATCTCCTCCCAGTTCGAAAAGCCCTAGGCTTGGTCGCCTCTCTCTCGCTCGCTCTCTCTATTCGCACACCAAGAACCGAACCTCCTAGCCGGTCTCCCTCTCCAGTCGCATGACTTTCCCTAGCCGACGCCTCCGACCTACCCTAGCCGCCAGCTCTCCTTCGTTTGCAAGGTGAGTCTCTTCCCCTTCTTCTTCTTCTTCTTCTTCTTCTTCTTCTTCTTCTTCTTCTTCTTGTTTCTTTCTATTAATTCCTAAAATCAGAAAATAGTTAAGCCCAATCTCTGTTAAAACTGAAATCTAAGGTCTTTTGTCAAAAACAACATAATGGCTACTCTTAATTTCTACATTCATTCCCCTTTAGAGAGTAATGTTTCTTTGAATAAATGTCTCCATTATAAATTGTCCCTTAAGTCTTTTTCTTGAAGCATGGAAAATAAATTGAACTTGTCACTACGTTCCATTTTCTATAAGAGGATTAACATTATGATGTGTTGTTTGAGAAAATTGCGATTTGAGGAAAATTGCCTATGTTGAGATTTACTCGTTAGCATTACATTATTGTTTTATGAGAAATGTTTGGAAGCATGATTGATATCAAGCGATGAATGAATCTACAGCTATGCCAGATAACCTTTTTTGAAGATGAAGTAGTATGGTTAAGTTAGAGAACCTTCATGCATGTTCGTGTTTGATATTACATGCCAAATCTAGCTTTATTTATCTTGACTAGTCATGCACTGAAGATGTCACTCATTAATGATGCTATGAATTACTTTGCATTCCTTAGTTTCTATATCATTTACTCAGATATATATCACCATCTTACATCAGCATACATAGCACGTAATTCAAGGTGTATTTGTCTAAAAATTTGTTGTGCAAGGGTTGGTACCTATGTTTAGTAAGTTTTCATATCATTCATGTATAATCTTCCTCAATGTTCTATGTTAATAAGCATTCACATGCTTTCTTTTCCACTTATGAGCATTTATAAATTTTTCATAAAGTGTGTTGGAGAAATGTTGGAAAGCCATTCATATTCTTTTCTTTTTCAATCGTGAGTATGCATTCGTTAATCTCTTATAAAGTGTTTTGGAGAATTTTGGAAAGGTCATATACTTTATGTTGGAGAGCTTCATGGGTTTTTGGAAGGGGATGAAGTAAGTTTTTAGTTCTTTCATTGAGTTACATTTGTTGGAAGTATTGAGTTGGAAGGAGAAAAGTAAAGTGTTTGGATTTTAAAAAGTGATTTGTATGTTTTGAAAAGTGAAAAAGTGTGTTTTTTGTGAAAAGTGAAGGTGTTGGCGTTGAAAGGAAAAGTGTTTTGAAAAGTGTATCGAAAAGAGAAGTGTTTTGAAAAGTGTTATGTGTGAGGAGTAATAAGTGAAGTTTGTGGGATCAAAAATGTGAAACTTGTGTATTTTGAAAAGGTGGAGTTGTGTATTTGAGAAGTAAGGTATATGTGAGGGATTTTGGAAAATGAAATGTGTTATCTTGAAAGGTAATAAGTGATTTTGGAAGGTGAGGTGGAAAGTTTTGGAAAAGTGAGATGAGTATGTGAAAAGTAAAGTGTATAATTTTGTGGGAAGTATGTGTGTGCTTTAAGAGGTGATTATGCGATCTTTGAAAGGTAAAAGATGTATGTTTTGAAGAGTGAGTTATGAATGTGAGTGTTAAAGATGAATCATGTGTATATATGTCAAGAGATAAAGTGTGTGTTTTTGGAGGAGTGTATGTGTTGAAAGACAAAGTGTGTGAAAGAGTGAGAAGTGAAAGTTAGAGGTGTTGAGAAATGAAAGGTGTGTGTGTTTTGAAGTGTGAAAAGAGAAATGTGTGGGTTTTGGAAAAGTAAAAGTGTATGAGTTTGTGAAAAGTGTGTGTGTGATTTTTGGAAAGTGACATGTGTATGTTTGGAAAGGTATTGTGTAAGAAAGGTAAAAGTAAAGTGTTGGGATTTTGAAAAGTGACATATGCGTATGTGTATTTGGAAAGTGGAGTGGGTGAGTTTTGAATAGTAAAGTGTAAATATTGGAGGTGGATTTTGAAAGGTGAAAAGAGAAATGTGGGGTTTCAAAGAGTAGTGCATTGAAAAGTGCTTGTATTAGAGAATAGTTGGTTTAAAAAAAAAAAAGGGTTGAAAAGCAATGACTCTCTCTCTCTCTACCTCTCTCTTCCTTCTTCTACTACTCTCCCTTCTTGTGCCTCGAGGTAAATGTTGGAAAAATAAATAGTCTGCCTTCAAAAGTGAACAATTTAAAAGGTTGACAGCTTGCGCCGGTCTTCAAGCCCGAAGAAAGGTACGTTTTATTTTTAGTAAATTTTAATCATTTCATTATTAATTATTAAATGTGCTTCTAATCATTATTTTCTTGTCTTTATTTACATGAACTGCGAGGAACGGTACCAATCAAGTGAACAAGAGGAAGTAGATTAAAGGTGTCAGTCGCCTCTATCCAACCGGGTAGAGGTGCTACGGGCGTAATCCACCGGGTCATAGCCCCCGGTGTTGTAAGTTTTCTTAAAACTTAGAAAGCCCCTAGGAGGCCGCGGTGTGTTTTGTGCGAACCCCTACCCTTTAGGCCCCTATAGTAATTTCAATTTTATTAGGATGATTTTCATTTCATTTTAGATCCTTGAACTCCTGTATACGTGCGCAAAGTCCTAAGGGTTAGTGATAACAAGCTTTTTCATCCCATATAACATTAGTGACATTTAAGGACAAAAATTAAGGACCAAGTCTTAGAAAATTTAGACTTAGGATGCATGCACACTTTAGGGTAGAAATACAGAACACAGAAAACTTAGTGACATTCCCCTTAGGATTATTGTATGTTATTAATACAACCTTAATCAAGTCTAATTAAATTTAAATAATCAATTAATAAGAAATTTTAAATATACTAGGGATAAGTCAGATAAAAATTTGCGAAAGTCATACAACCTTTAATAACCAAACCAAATAATAATTTCAACCAATGTAAATTAAACTTATGAAACGATAAATAACATATATTTATTTAATAAAAGTAAATAAATTCTTAAATTGAAAATAAAATTTATATGTAATTAAACATTGAAATTACAGATAAAATTAACCTAATTAATAAAACATCAAAGTCATAAACTTATAACCAAAATCAAATCAAATCATAAAGAAAGGTTAATAAATGTCAATGAATAAAATAATAATAGTAATAATCTAATAAATCATTAACAAGTTAAATAAAGTCATAAAAATTCCAATTAAACATTAACACTCAAATAAATCAATTAAAATTTAAATAAATAATTTAGAATTAATAAAACATTAAAATGTTTAATAAATCATTAAAAATTCAATAGATCATTAAATATATAAAGTTAATTCAAATACACTTAAAGAACCAATCATATTAATCAACCTTAACAATCAAAATTCATTCTAAAACAAACTTCAAAATAGTAAAGACATTAAAACTTAAACCTGAACTAAAAATTTCCTTTGACCCTTCAACAAATCAATTTCAATCAATTAGAAAAGTTCAACTAAAAGTAAACCCAGGATATATCCAAACCACACAACCTATCGCACACACTTAGATTTGTTTGCTAGGACAACCGACTCTAGCTCTAGGTTAGGCCGGTGTTTACTTTCTTGCTGTTGTGTGACGGGCTTTCTCGATTTTCATTGCATGCTTGTATGATTGACATTGAGTGTTTGTTTACTTTTATTGCTCTCTGTGATATGATGTGATGGGCGATAGATTACCCCTAGGTTAGGAACGATCTGGATGCTCACAGAATCTTATGCAGGTGGCCATGCTCGTGCAGGGCTAAATAAAAAGGGGGCAAATTAAAGATTTAAATTAACAATAATTTCTGCAGGTGCTTCAGAAAATGCTAAGCCCCCTTTAAAATTAAAAGAGCATGGCCAAGTGTGGCTGATAAATTTAATTTGAATATATATAACTGCTTGGGAATGGTTTTATTATAAATGTCTAGGATAACCTTGCAGGTGTGTCTAGATTTTCTTTTTCTTTCTGGAATGTAATGTAAATGTAATTATTTGTTAAAGTCAAATGTTGTGAAAGTGATTCAAAAGTGGGATATCACACCCAACTCGGAATCCAAAGAGAGGAGAATGTCCCTTAGGGGAGTATTCTCTTCTATTTGGAAAGCCAAGTTAGGGTGGTTCTAATATCCAAAGAGAAAAGAAAATACCCCTTCCGGGATGAGTTTCTTTTCATTTGGATATCCAGGCCCGGCGGACCCAAGGAGCTCGTAGCGGACCCAAGAAGCTCGTAGCGGACCCAAGGAGCTCGTAGCGGACCCAAGAAGCTCGTAGCGGAACCAAGGAGCTCGTAACAGATCCAAGAAGCTTGTAAAGGGAAGAAGACAAAAAGTGAAGATGAAGAAGACGAAGAAATGAAGATAAAAAGAAAAGTATATCCCATTTTGAAATCACTTGCGTCAGTCTTAGGTTTAGAATCCGGGTTTGTTGTCAGTGGTGCCCGGCCACTTTACTTTTTCAGTAGACCCTGGGTTGTAAATAAACTGGACATTGGACATTATATTTTTGGATAATTTAATTTGAGTGTTTACATTGTTTGTGCACTAGCTTTTTTTAGGACTCTTGCATGCCGTGCTTTGTTTTAGCCTGGATACGCATCGGAGTGTTTTTTGGTAAGGATCACGATAAACTTTTTCTACTTGAAATTTAAAATAAAATTTTTTAGGCTCACATAGAAACTCTAACGAATCTAAGAAGTAAGCTCGGACTGCCGAGAGTCAGCATAATCATATTATTACTTTCTCTTCCTTGTTAGGCACCTCCCCGCCTGCGGGTTCTGGCAGACCACCTGACCTATTAGGGTGCAGTTCTGTCAAGGGGATGTTGTGCAATCTCTAGGGAAAAATCTATTTTCTAAGCCTGATTTTAAAACTGCTTCATAAATCATTTTATGCATTCGAGTCAATTAGCATGCATTGCATTAGATACAAATTAAAAGAGTCTAAAATTTTAATTGCATTATGCTCCTAGGCATCATTTACCCTACATAAGTAAAGGGGCCAATTAGATTTTGTCTTAGATGTCGGCCCCGATTCCTCAAAATTTAAATAACGTCCCTACCCATCTTTCATAAGAGACTGGACACATGGATTTGAAGCGCCTAGGTGGTTAGCTGGCTCCCCAATCCAGGCCGGGGTAAGTCCAGATTTGCACTGCATTAGTCAGGTTCGGGTCACTACTTTGTAGTACCCAATTTAGACTTAGGTTCTGAGGCAGATTTGTGAATCTTAAGTCCTCACCCTTCGGGAATAAAATCCCAAATTTCTAATAAAATGTCAATTCAAACCTAAAAATTTTCTCTCTTAAAATGTAAAGCCCAACATAGGGTAGACTGAGGTTGCCTCTGAGCTTCTCAGAATCCGGTACCTCCTACTTTTCTTCCTTTGACTCGTTAATAACTGTTCAATGTTGAGTTTTCTCCTTGAAAATCCCTACTTCTTTCCTTGTCTTCTACTTTGTAATCAGAGGGTATAAAATCACTGCTTTAATCGAGAGTTTTCTTAGGAGTACCCCTCCTAGGATGTAATTAACTATAGGGGCTTGCCCCTATAGGGATTTGAGAATCCCAGATTAAAATAAACCTTGTTTTATTTTTATAAAACAAGGGAAAAATCTTTGGGAACGCAGACATGTTTTAAAACCTCATTTCTAACTTTAAACATATTTATAGAATATTATTATTATCTTTACAGGTAATATAATATTCTATTTATTATGTTCAATTTTAGAAATGATGACTTTTATAAAACCCATTCTTTCTTTTGGGTGTTTTTGAAGAATGTTATGTTCGTCTTTTCAGATGATACAATATTCTCCTTATTACACCTAAATAAAGGGATGGATGAACTTTTCAAAACTATATTTCTATTTTTAAACACATTCTACAGAATTTCGTGTTCATCTCTCAAGATGATATGTTATTCATAGAATTATGTTTGACTATAGAAATATTATTTTCTAAAACCCTGTTTTGATATTGAATCCATTATAGAATATTGTGTCAATCTCCCGAGACTGTACTTTATTCTTAATGCAGTATTCGATTACAAAATAGGAGAAATCAAAATCTGCGTGGCGACATAAATTTTCCCACCAAGGTTTTTCTGGCGACTCCACTGGGGAATCAATCCTCTCTCCATCTTTAGCAGTGATTCATACCCTTACATCGGTAGTATACTTGTGCTTGGCATGAGTTGTAACTACCTTTCTTCCGCCGGTTATATTATTCATTTCATTCTTGAATAATTTGGCCGGTATCTAAAAGAAATTGTAGAGGTCTTATTTTGGACCCCCGTCAAAATATCAACGGGAAGTTCCTTTAATGACCTTTTTGTCTAAATAATCAGAAAATAAAATCCCTACGTGCTAACTTGAACATTGCAGTTATATTTTTATTGTAGCTTGATGTTTGACTTAGCACTGGGTCCAAATTCTTAGAGTGAAAATTGAAACACTAGATAATATTCATTCTTATCTCAACATTATGTATTGCAGTTATATTTTAATATAACTCGATATATATGCGATGAGATAAGACTTGAATTATTTGGTTGGGTCAATTAAGCTTTTGCAATTAAAATAATTTTTTTCAAAAGACTAATTCAAAATTTTTCTTGAATTTCAGGAAAATGATGGGTAAACTAATCTTTTCCTTGTCGGATAATATGAACTTGGCTTACAATCCTTTTGCTGACGGAAGTATAATCAAATTTGGAAAAGGATTTGAGGATTTGCAGTTGTCTGTTAGTGGACCTGAGTTCACTATTGTCCCACCTGCTGAAATTGCAAACCAGAAGCCTATTCTAGAGTTCACTTTGGGATGTGGGTCTCAGACTGCCCCTGTAGCCCCTAGGCCCTCAGTGTTTGCTAGAATTGAACAGCCTAGCCAGGATCAGAAACTCAAATCAGTTGTCGTAGCAGATAGTGTTACTCCTTTCAGTGCTCCAAGCAAGTTTGAAATAGGCTCCTCTTCCAACATGTCGACGATTATGACTAAAACTCAGAGGAGAAATAAAAATCGTCGAACAAAGAGGAGAATGGAAAAATTGGGACTATCAAATCAGAATGAGCAAACTCCTCCTACCTCTCCACATCTTAGTGGTAGTAGGTTCCATCTTCTCTCCGCTGCTGATGGAGAGGAAGATGTGAGGAAGATTGCTCGTTCAGTTCCTACTACTGTTGGAAAGTCTGCCACTGAGCCAGTAAAAGATAAGGAAACACACATTCAGAATATGGTAAGGGCAATAGTCCAAGAGTGTGCAGATAATCATTTCCAAACCAAGGAAAGGTTTTTGAGGAATATGAAAAGGATGATTAATGAAAAGATAGAAGAAGAAGCATCGAGTCAGAAGAATACTGGAGCCCGGGTAGTGAGTCAGTCTAGGGCAAGAGATAGCAAAAGAAAGTTCAAACCTGTTGCAATCTCTGCACTCACTGATGGATACCCTAGGGAACCGAGAAAATCTGACAGAAAGACAGACAGTATTGTTTTGACTGATGTGTCGAGAAAATCCAAGGGTACTCAATATGTTGTCCAGAAAACTAGTCGTCAGCTGTCTCCTTCCTCCATGACACCTCAAGAAGTTAGAAAGGTTCAGCGGTTCTCTCGTGTCCACTCTTCTCCCCAGACAGATAGGCACCCCTCTACGGGTCCTTCTTCGTCTTCTCATCCGGATGTAGGGCGGTTGGAATCATCAAGCCAACTCTCTCCAACATCAGCTGAGAAGAAGAGCTGGAGACCTAAGGAGGAAGTTGCTTCTCTGGTAGTGGCTTCACCTGAAAAGATGATAGAAGAAGAACCCGAAGTAAAGGAGAAACGTGAAATTAACCCTTCAGATCATATGGACTATGAAAGATATGTTCCCGTTGATCCTCACTATGTTTCCGGAAGGTCTATAGAGGAAATGCTAGGTGAACTGAAAAATAGCATTAAAGATCTGGAGGATGAAGATGCATTGAACTTTGATTTAGATCAAGATGACATGTTAGATGATGCAGTAGCCGATGTCCTTATGGTGGAAACAAGGGGATCAGCTCATGATGATCAAGCTGAAGATGCTGGAATACAGGACGTCGTAGTTGAGGAAGGCATTGCGCCGGACTTAACTCAACGTCTTATACAACAGCTAAAACAAAAAGATGAGCAGATCTCAAGTATAGAGAAGAAGATAGAGGAAATGATGGCCACTATGGCATCATTCCAGTGCCAGGGTCCTTTACCACCACGAGCACAGGTTGAGTCTTCTCAACCCGAGTCTGTTCAGGTGGTAGGGAAGAAACAGTTAATTGAGGCTGTAGAAGAACACCAATCAGATCCAGAAATCAAAGCCTCTCAATCAAAAGAGCTAAAACAGATGGTGGAAAGACAAGTGAGGGAGGCATTAGCTGAGTCACAGAGTGCGTCGTATACCCCAAAGGGTAGGCCCTACCCAGAGGAGTTTGATGCAGTTCCCTATCCAAAGGGATTTGTGCCTCCCTCATTCAAGATTTTTGATGGTACCGGGAACCCTAGACAGCACATAGCGTACTTTCGAGCCAGTTGTTGCAACGCTGGAGGAAGTGATGCTTTACTCTTCAGGCAGTTTGTTAGTAGTCTGTCAGGGGTGGCTTTTGACTGGTATGCAGACTTACCCAATGGTTCAGTGCACAGTTTTACAGAGTTGGAAAATATGTTCGTCAAAAGGTTTGCAGGCAGTCAACATCACATTACAGTTGGAGATCTTGTTATAGAAAAGCAGAAGCCTGGGGAGAAGCTGGTTGATTATATACTAAGGTGGAGGAATTTGAGCATGAAGTGCGAACCTCAATTGCAAGAGCAACACGCGATTGAGATTCTGCTTAAGAACATTCATGGACCGGTAGCCTTTCTTTTGAAAGGATTTACCATCAAGACATTTGAAAAACTGCTCAATAAAGCCTCCAGCCTACAAGAAGAAGCTTCGCAGTTCACCTTCCTTACTGATCAGTCCTCTTCAGACCCTAAAAAGCTGAAACCCCAGAAGGTCTTTGAGAAGAAATCTGGGACGGTGTCAGCTGTGGATAAGGGAAAGCAGCCAATGAAAATTCAGGTAGAGAACCCACCTTCTCAGTTTTATAATCAACAGTATCAGAGGCCTCAATATACGTCACCACAGTATCAGAAACAGTATTCGCAACCGCAAACTCAGCCACAGTTTAATCAACAACGGCCTTACCTTACTTCGGAGGAAAGAAGGGAGAATTGGGAGAAATTTAATGCATTGATTGGCAAGACTTATCCCTTTAAAAAGGAGGCTTTGAAGAGGATATTAAAAAATCTTCTGAAAAAGCCAGACTTTAAATTGCCTGCCCCTAGGAGGCCAGAGGAAGTGGGTAAGTCTGATCAGCTTAATTATTGCCCTTACCATCAGATGTTGGGTCATCAGCTTGAAGACTGTGTTACTTTTAAAGAATGGCTTGATAGGAACATCAAATCAGGAGCTGTAGTGATTCCCAAAGAATACTTAGTGGATCCGGGGCAGGGATCAGCTAAGTGTGTGACTGGTGAGCCTATTGTTCCTGCTTCTTCTTTAAATTCTGACTCAACTTGGGATATAGCTTTATCCCGTTCCTCAAAGAAATTTCTGAACAAACTCTATTTTTCTTCTCTTCAGGAGTCTTTGGGAGCTCAGAAGCCTCTCCAGGTTGATCTGATAGTTCCGGAAGGTGATGTAGAGATGACTCCACCTTCAGAGCTTAAGGGAGCCCAAGTCAGCCAGGGTCCTACAGTTCAGGAGAAGGAGGATACCAGAGATTGTTTTGTTGCTTTTAGTAGTGTTGATTGTGATGTATCTAGTAGAGTTGTGTTTTCTGCGGATGGGGAGACTGTTATCCTCAATCCTCTTATCTTAAATGACTTTTATTTTGTTCCATGTGATGATGTCAAATCAATGAAAAAGAATTCTGTGTATATCTTGTCTATTTCTGATAATGATGTTACGGATGACTTGAAAAACTTACCCGAAAATGATTCTCTTAACAATCAATTTAATTTGGAAGAATTAAAACATTCTCTTGACTATTATTCAGATAGTGATGCCCCTGCTCTTGATTTGCAGGGTACGCCTATCTGTATTGAAGCAGAGATGTCAGATTCTGAGAATCTAACAGAAGTACAATCAGAGTTAGCTGAGGTCAAAGTAGATAATCCACATGTCGCTTCTTCTGAAGAGATAGTGCAAATCAAACTTCGTAGCGGCAAAGTGCTACCACCTCAAGCTTCTTCTGAAGATAAAGGGAAGCAAGTTGTTGACGAACCAGAATCTTCTCTTCCACCTCAGCCTGTTCCCCTTCAGGGTCCAGTTGAGGGTGGAATACCCAAGGTCGATTACAATGTCCTAGCTCACCTCAGGAAGCTGCCTGCCAAACTGAGCATTTATGATGCTCTGATCCTTTCCAAAGAAATGAGGGAAGCGTTAATCAAAGCTCTGCTAGATCCAGATATTTGCATGGCCCAGTTAGCAGCTGTACAGCCTGATGAAGCTCTTTGTTCCAAAGGAGTTCCTGAAATTTCTTTTTCTGATGAAGATCTATGTTTAGGGACGGCTGATCACAACCGTCCACTATACATAACAGTAAACATAGACAACTTCAGATTGTCACGTATCCTGGTTGATCCTGGTGCATCAGTTAATATTATGACTCTCAGAACTCTCGCTTATTTGAGGATAGACGTTCGTAAGCTCAGTTCAGACAAAATGATCTTACGAGGGTTTAACGAAAATGGCGAGAGGGCTTTGGGTTCAGTTACTCTGTTGTTGGAGATTGAAGAATTTAAAACTGAAGCAAAGTTTCATATTATAGACTCTCCAACATCTTTTAATGCTCTTCTAGGTAGACCATGGCTTCATGAATATAGGATGGTTCCTTCCTCCCTACATCAGTGCATTAAATACATCAGAGATGGTGTTGAGCACTGTATTAAGGGAGACTTGCAACCATTCTCAATTCATGAAGTAGGAATTTATGAAGATGCCGCCTATTATTTGCCCAAAAAGCAAACTGTTCCTAAAGATCTCAAATTGGCCAAAAGTGAAATTGCACTTGAAAAGAAAAATGAAAAAGAAAAAGAAAAAGAAGAAAAAAGAGATGAAGAATATCCCTGCCTCGAAGATAGCATCCGTTGGCATCCTACTCCTCCCTCACAAAGAGGTGGTAGGATTACCCAGTGGGGCCGAGGTAGAGGCAGAGGATGGCAAAATTATGAAAGTGCAACGTATGAAACCATACAAAGGCAAACTCCTATGATACATATTGATTTAGAATCTGACTCAGAGGATGAATCATGTGTATCTAAAGCTGAAAATAATAACAAAAGGCCGAAATTTGAGATCTCCTTAGAACATGACAGTGACGATGATAAAATTAAGGCAAAAATAGAGGATGATTCAGATTTGTCTACCTATGAAAAGCTTAAAGGATATGTGAAGACTTTAGCTCTAACCCCACTATCTCAAGATAGTATAGCCGGGTTGGCAGTTAAAGTTTCACCTGCTTTGGGCGATGATTGTAAAACTGCTAAGTTTATTCCTTCTTCTAGCAAGAATGTTGAAACTGATGTACACATTGATGATCCTTTGATGAATGAAATAGTGGAACTCCCTTTTGATTGGTATCCTTATGGTGTTAAAAATTTAATTAAGCAAGGTCTAACCCCATCTACTTGGACTAAACGTCAAGCTCAGTCCTTTGAAAACCTTTGGAATACTGAATATTATAAACCAAAGTCAAGGGCAGGATTGGGTTTTAGTACTGTTTGTCCATTTGATGACGATGATTACTGCTTGGTGATAACTAACAATTCAGGATCTGATCGTCTCTTTATGAAGGACATTGAAATTCTAAATGAATTTTGTTTAGAAACTTCAGATGATTCGGATGACTTTCAAGTTAAGGAGGCACCTCCCGAGCTTGAGGAGGAGATCCAATCAACTGTTGATGAATTGAAAGAAATTAACCTGGGTAATGAAGAAAATCTACGTCCGACGTTCATAAGTGCCTTATTGAACGAGGATGAGTCAACCAATTTAGTCAAGTTGCTTTCAGAGTTTAAGGATTGCTTTGCCTGGAGCTATGACGAGATGCCTGGATTATCTCCAGAAATAGCAGTCCATAAACTTGAAATCCAACCTGACGTGATCCCTGTCAAGCAAGCCCCACGACGCATGCGCTTAGAAATTGAACAACAAGTAGTGATTGAAGTTAAAAAACTGATCAATGCAGGCTTTATTCGAGAGGAAAAATATCCCTCTTGGTTGGCTAGCATCGTCCCAGTAAAGAAAAAGAATGGTCAAATTCGCGTATGCATCGATTATAGGGATCTGAATAAGGCTTGTCCAAAAGATGAGTTCCCGTTGCCTATACCGGAACTCATGGTAGACATCGCCTCTGAGCATGCAATTTTCTCTTTTATGGATGGTTCATCTGGATATAATCAAATCAAGATGGCTCCTGAAGATGAAAAATTCACTGCCTTCAGAACACCTATAGGGGTCTTCTGTTACAAAGTCATGCCCTTTGGACTTAAGAACGCTGGTGCAACCTACCAGCGAGCTATGACCCGAATCTTCGATGATCTCATACACCAACAGGTTGAATGTTATATCGATGATTTGGTAGTTAAAAGTCATCAAAGGGAAGACCACCTTCATGATATGAGAATCGTTTTTGAAAGGTTGCGCCGCTACGATCTAAAGATGAATCCCTTGAAATGTGCTTTTGGAGTTACTTCAGGGAAATTCTTAGGATTCGTAGTGAGACACCGAGGCATAGAAATTGATCCTTCCAAAATAAAAGCCATCTTAGATATGCCACCTCCTAAAAGTCTTACCCAGTTAAGATCTCTTCAAGGTAGGTTGGCATACCTACGAAGATTCATTTCCAACTTGTCTGGTAGGTGTCAACCATTCGCTGCTTTGTGTAAGAAAGATGCCCGATTTCATTGGGATGAAAAGTGCCAAAATGCATTTGAAAGCATAAAGCAGTATTTGTTAACACCACCAGTTTTAGCAGCCCCTGTCCCTGGAAAACCCTTAATACTTTACACCGCAGCCCTAGACAGTTCTCTTGGCGCCTTGTTAGCCCAAACTAATGAGGAAGGAAAAGAGAATGTACTTTACTACTTGAGTAGGAGACTTCTACCAACTGAAGCTAATTATCCTCCTATTGAGAAACATTGTTTAGCTTTGATTTTTGCTGCCCAAAAATTAAGGCATTACATGTTAGCTCATAAAATCAATCTCATCTCTAGAGTTAATCCACTCCAATACCTGATGACTCGTCCGACGTTGTCAGGGCGTTTAGCAAAGTGGTCAATGTTTCTACTTCAATTTGATATCACGTTTATACCATTACGTGCTATCAAAGGTCAAGCTGTGGCTGACTTCTTAGCAGCACACCCGATCCCTGCTGAGTCCCCTCTGAATGATGATCTCCCTGATGAACAAATTATGAGTTTAGAGGAGCAGGAAGGAAATACTTGGGAATTATATTTTGATGGTGCCGCATCTTCACAAAAGATTGGGGAACCTCAGGAGGTAATCCCAGGGAAAGCCGGTATCGGGTTGGTTTTCATAACCCCTGAAAAGGGATTGTTGCGTTATTCTTACCATTTATTAGAGCCTTGCACTAATAACGAGGCCGAATACGAAGCTCTAATAACTGGTATAGAATTAGTAATATCAATGGAAATCAAAGAAATCAAGATCTTTGGAGATTCACAACTTATCATCAATCAAGTTGCTGGTATTTACAAAGTCTTGAAACCTAAACTTCTTCCGTACCATCAGTACACTATGAAACTTCTTGAGCAAATTCCGAGCGTAACCTTATATAAGATACCCCGTGGAAGAAATTCTACGGCGGATGCCCTAGCAAAGCTCGCAAAGGAATTAGCCTGTATAGAAGAAGAGTCCATTTCCATAGAAGTTCAAGGTCGTAAGATCTTGTCTCCTATAGACTTGGAATACATCAATAAAAAGTTTCCTTCCGAGGGCGAGATTGTTCTTGCCATTGATGATGATACGGTTGACTGGAGACAACCTTTCATTGACTATTTGCAAGGAAACAAACTCCCTCGAGAGAAATCTGCCGCAGATCAAATTAAGAGAAGGGCTCTTTCTTACACATTGATGAATGGCATTTTGTACCGCCAGTCTTTCGATCAATTGTGGCTACGTTGTCTTAGTAAACAAGAAGCCCAAAGGATCGTGACCGAGGTACATGCCGGATTGTGTGGTGCCCACCAATCTGGCCCCAAAATGAAAATGAAAATCAAGAGACTGGGATATTACTGGCCTTCAATGATTGACGACTGTATGTCCATTGCACGTCGTTGTCACCAGTGTCAAGTGCATGGTGTAGTTCTACATCAACCTCCTAATGTTCTGCATCCAACAATTGCTTCATGGCCTTTTGAAAGTTGGGGCACAGACATCATTGGCCCTATCGATCCTCCTTCTTCTAAAGGTCACCGTTTCATTCTAGCAGCAACAGACTACTTCTCAAAATGGGCGGAGGCTGTTCCACTACGAGAAGTTAAAACTCATAATGTGCTCCAATTCTTCCGAGACCATATTGTATATCGATTTGGCATTCCTCGTCGAATTATATCCGATAATGGTCCCTCCTTCAAGAGCACCAAAATAAATAATTTCGCTAAACGTCATAATATTGATTGGAGGTACTCCACAAGCTACTACCCACAGGCGAATGGATTGGCGGAGGCCTTCAATAAGACGTTAGTAGGAATTCTAAAGAAAATCTTAGAGGACAATAAGCGACAATGGCACGAAAAGTTAGGGGAGGCTCTGTGGGCTTACCGAACCACACGTAGAACCCCAACTCAGTCTACACCGTTTGCTTTGGTCTTCGGGGCTGAGGCTGTTCTCCCTTTAGAGGTACAGCTTCCCTCTCTAAGGGTTGCAATTAACAATAGTATTACATCTGAACAGAACGCCCGACTTCGTTTAGAAGAACTCGAAGGTTTAGAAGAGAAGCGTTTGCAGGCTCAACAGAACCTCGAGTTATATAAATCCCGTATGGCTCAAGCACATGATAAAATGGTCCGTCCTAGAACCTTTCGAGTAGGAGAGTTGGTGTTGGTCTTACGTAGGCCTATCCTAACTCATCGAAGGTTTGGTGGTAAATTTGAGCCTACATGGGAAGGTCCTTTTGTGGTGGAGAAAGTCTACCAAGGGGGATCTTACCAATTAGTGGATTGTAAGGGTGATCGTCCTATGTTGCCTATCAATGGACGATATCTTAAGAAATACTATGTGTAATGACGTCGTTATGAAGATTTGCAATAAAATTATAAATTTTTCAGCATATACGTTGTTCTCGAAGCTTATGAATGTGACATATACTGGGTCCAAGTAGTTTGTATATTTTTGAAAATCAGAATTGAAAGATTTCAAAATTTGAAATAACTGAGATGTTATATAGTATTACTATAGAAATGTCCTTTTATTTATTTTCTTTCTTCATTTATGATGATTTAATATAAAAACATAATCCCCAGTGGATGATTTGTAAGTTATAAAGATCATTTATAATAAGGGAGAGAGCAAAATTTTCAATCCAAAAATTTCAAGCTCATTCTTTTGGATGATTTTCTCTTCCCTTCTAGAAAGTGGCATATACGAAAGCTTTTGACGTCTAGTAATTGTTAATGCCATTTGTGATGAAGGAAAAAGATCAAAAATCCTGCAAGAAATCAAACATTCATTAAAATTCCCAAACCCGACTAAATCTTAAATCTGTCTTTAGGTATAAGTCCTCCTGCGGCATCCTATTGACATCCTTGAAGTTAGGTGTAAGCATCCCTAGTGGCATCCTAATCTTCATTCCGAAGTGAAGTATAAGAATCCCCAGCGGCATCTTCTCTTCATTAAAATTTAAATTCTAAATCCGTCTTTAGGTCTAAGTCCGCTTTTACGGCATCCTACTGACTTCCGGCTTAAGTCCGCTTTTACGGCAGCCATCAATTCTAAATCCGTCTTTAGGTCTAAGTCCGCTTTTACGGCATCCTACTGACTTCCGGCTTAAGTCCGCTTTTACGGCAGCCATCAAATCTAAATCCGTCTTTAGGTCTAAGTCCGCTTTTACGGCATCCTACTGACTTCCGGCTTAAGTCCGCTTTTACGGCAGCCATCAAATTTAAATCTGTCTTTAGGTCTAAGTCCGCTTTTACGGCATCCTACTGACTTCTGGCTTAAGTCCGCTTTTACGGCAGCCATCAAATTTAAATCTGTCTTTAGGTCTAAGTCCGCTTTTACGGCATCCTACTGACTTCCGGCTTAAGTCCGCTTTTACGGCAGCCATCAAATTTAAATCTGTCTTTAGGTCTAAGTCCGCTTTTACGGCATCCTACTGACTTCCGGCTTAAGTCCGCTTTTACGGCAGCCATCAAATTTAAATCTGTCTTTAGGTCTAAGTCCGCTTTTACGGCATCCTACTGACTTCTGGCTTAAGTCCGCTTTTACGACAGCCATCAAATTTAAATCTGTCTTTAGGTCTAAGTCTGCTTTTACGGCATCCTACTGACTTCTGGCTTAAGTCCGCTCTTACGGCAGCCATTCTCAGAACTAGATATAAGTGTTCGCTTAGTGGCATCATTTCTCTTGATTTAAAAGAAAACTTTGGATTTATCAAAATCATGTTCAAACTCATATCAAACAACATTCAAATCACTTTTAAAATTTCTTCCTTTCTATCAAATTACATTTAAATCATCACATTCGATTTTTCCATATATTTGGCTTTATTAAATGATGCTAATCTTATTAGTTGTTATTTGCTAAAGTAATTCTTAACTTTCAAATCAATCAATCCATCCTAATCTTTCAATTAATCAAACTCAAATCTTTCACAAACTTTTCATTATCATTTTCTATCAAAGCTCAAATTCCCTTCAATTCGTATACTCAAACTTTCAATTTCATTTTGGATCTATTTGATCGTTTCGGTCAACGCCAATACGCACGATAAACTTTGGCAAGTTTATCATGCCTATTGGGGGTCCATTTGTTGACCTCATTATTCGAGGTCAATTTCCCTAGAAATTAACTCTAGCACCTAGGTCTTCGTAGCCCAGTGTAGACGTCACCTATAGGAACTCTCTTAGGTGGATACCCGACATCGTAGCATTGACACAATTTCCTGACTCGACCTGAATCACTACTGACCCAATTAAAATTAACTCGACGCAAAATTTGATTTAACGAACGACGGCTTCGATTAAATCCAAAATTAAACTCGTCTCGAAACCTTTTAGAATCAAATCAAACATTAATCAGGTTAAATTAATTAAATCAAGCCTTTTAAAATGAATAGAATAAAATTAAAATTTGTTTCCATTAAATTTGATATTAAGCAAATGTTGGCGACTTTGATTAGCTCAAATTAATTCATCTCACACTAATTGAAATTAGATTTGCACAAATTAAATTAAATTGATTGGTTTGAATTAATCTTAAGTCAATTTTAAACTAAATTTTATTAATTAATTCTCCAATTGTATCAAACAAAATCTACTAGATTTATCATTAATTAAATTTAATCATTTTTATTTAATGAAAATCTATCTAAATTAGAACTAAAATTGACATTTTTTTTATTTTATTTTATTTTATTTTTATTTATTTATTTCAAACCCATTAAAAATTTAAATTCAAGTGGAATAAAATATGATTTTGAGAGGAGTTAGGGCCGGTTTTAACTCTTTCCCACGATCTCTCCCTGGCCGAATTCGCGAAAACGAAACTCCCCCAAGCAGTTACTCTCCGATTGGCAAGAAGTCCTCTCCCTATCTATTGGCAAACTACCCGAACCCCCTCTCTGACAGTTCGCAAAAACGCTCCAGGTCCGCCTCTCTCTACAGTTCGAAATCCCTCTCCCAGTCGGTCCCTCAAGCAGTTCGCAACTCCCAGCCCGTCGCTCCCATTCGCACGAAACCCCTAGGCGCTCTCCCTTCCCTGGCCATCTCTCATTCGCACAACTTCTCTCGACCTCCCAGTTGGCGAGAAGCCGAAGGCAAACCCCTCCCATCCGACTCCAGACGTGCGAAGCCACTGGACGACCTACCTGCCCTTGCCGTGCGCAACATCTCCTCCCAGTTCGAAAAGCCCTAGGCTTGGTCGCCTCTCTCTCGCTCGCTCTCTCTATTCGCACACCAAGAACCGAACCTCCTAGCCGGTCTCCCTCTCCAGTCGCATGACTTTCCCTAGCCGACGCCTCCGACCTACCCTAGCCGCCAGCTCTCCTTCGTTTGCAAGGTGAGTCTCTTCCCCTTCTTCTTCTTCTTCTTCTTCTTCTTCTTCTTCTTCTTCTTGTTTCTTTCTATTAATCCCTAAAATCAGAAAATAGTTAAGCCCAATCTCTGTTAAAACTGAAATCTAAGGTCTTTTGTCAAAAACAACATAATGGCTACTCTTAATTTCTACATTCATTCCCCTTTAGAGAGTAATGTTTCTTTGAATAAATGTCTCCATTATAAATTGTCCCTTAAGTCTTTTTCTTGAAGCATGGAAAATAAATTGAACTTGTCACTACGTTCCATTTTCTATAAGAGGATTAACATTATGATGTGTTGTTTGAGAAAATTGCGATTTGAGGAAAATTGCCTATGTTGAGATTTACTCGTTAGCATTACATTATTGTTTTATGAGAAATGTTTGGAAGCATGATTGATATCAAGCGATGAATGAATCTACAGCTATGCCAGATAACCTTTTTTGAAGATGAAGTAGTATGGTTAAGTTAGAGAACCTTCATGCATGTTCGTGTTTGATATTACATGCCAAATCTAGCTTTATTTATCTTGACTAGTCATGCACTGAAGATGTCACTCATTAATGATGCTATGAATTACTTTGCATTCCTTAGTTTCTATATCATTTACTCAGATATATATCACCATCTTACATCAGCATACATAGCACGTAATTCAAGGTGTATTTGTCTAAAAATTTGTTGTGCAAGGGTTGGTACCTATGTTTAGTAAGTTTTCATATCATTCATGTATAATCTTCCTCAATGTTCTATGTTAATAAGCATTCACATGCTTTCTTTTCCACTTATGAGCATTTATAAATTTTTCATAAAGTGTGTTGGAGAAATGTTGGAAAGCCATTCATATTCTTTTCTTTTTCAATCGTGAGTATGCATTCGTTAATCTCTTATAAAGTGTTTTGGAGAATTTTGGAAAGGTCATATACTTTATGTTGGAGAGCTTCATGGGTTTTTGGAAGGGGATGAAGTAAGTTTTTAGTTCTTTCATTGAGTTACATTTGTTGGAAGTATTGAGTTGGAAGGAGAAAAGTAAAGTGTTTGGATTTTAAAAAGTGATTTGTATGTTTTGAAAAGTGAAAAAGTGTGTTTTTTGTGAAAAGTGAAGGTGTTGGCGTTGAAAGGAAAAGTGTTTTGAAAAGTGTATCGAAAAGAGAAGTGTTTTGAAAAGTGTTATGTGTGAGGAGTAATAAGTGAAGTTTGTGGGATCAAAAATGTGAAACTTGTGTATTTTGAAAAGGTGGAGTTGTGTATTTGAGAAGTAAGGTATATGTGAGGGATTTTGGAAAATGAAATGTGTTATCTTGAAAGGTAATAAGTGATTTTGGAAGGTGAGGTGGAAAGTTTTGGAAAAGTGAGATGAGTATGTGAAAAGTAAAGTGTATAATTTTGTGGGAAGTATGTGTGTGCTTTAAGAGGTGATTATGCGATCTTTGAAAGGTAAAAGATGTATGTTTTGAAGAGTGAGTTATGAATGTGAGTGTTAAAGATGAATCATGTGTATATATGTCAAGAGATAAAGTGTGTGTTTTTGGAGGAGTGTATGTGTTGAAAGACAAAGTGTGTGAAAGAGTGAGAAGTGAAAGTTAGAGGTGTTGAGAAATGAAAGGTGTGTGTGTTTTGAAGTGTGAAAAGAGAAATGTGTGGGTTTTGGAAAAGTAAAAGTGTATGAGTTTGTGAAAAGTGTGTGTGTGATTTTTGGAAAGTGACATGTGTATGTTTGGAAAGGTATTGTGTAAGAAAGGTAAAAGTAAAGTGTTGGGATTTTGAAAAGTGACATATGCGTATGTGTATTTGGAAAGTGGAGTGGGTGAGTTTTGAATAGTAAAGTGTAAATATTGGAGGTGGATTTTGAAAGGTGAAAAGAGAAATGTGGGGTTTCAAAGAGTAGTGCATTGAAAAGTGCTTGTATTAGAGAATAGTTGGTTTAAAAAAAAAAAAGGGTTGAAAAGCAATGACTCTCTCTCTCTCTACCTCTCTCTTCCTTCTTCTACTACTCTCCCTTCTTGTGCCTCGAGGTAAATGTTGGAAAAATAAATAGTCTGCCTTCAAAAGTGAACAATTTAAAAGGTTGACAGCTTGCGCCGGTCTTCAAGCCCGAAGAAAGGTACGTTTTATTTTTAGTAAATTTTAATCATTTCATTATTAATTATTAAATGTGCTTCTAATCATTATTTTCTTGTCTTTATTTACATGAACTGCGAGGAACGGTACCAATCAAGTGAACAAGAGGAAGTAGATTAAAGGTGTCAGTCGCCTCTATCCAACCGGGTAGAGGTGCTACGGGCGTAATCCACCGGGTCATAGCCCCCGGTGTTGTAAGTTTTCTTAAAACTTAGAAAGCCCCTAGGAGGCCGCGGTGTGTTTTGTGCGAACCCCTACCCTTTAGGCCCCTATAGTAATTTCAATTTTATTAGGATGATTTTCATTTCATTTTAGATCCTTGAACTCCTGTATACGTGCGCAAAGTCCTAAGGGTTAGTGATAACAAGCTTTTTCATCCCATATAACATTAGTGACATTTAAGGACAAAAATTAAGGACCAAGTCTTAGAAAATTTAGACTTAGGATGCATGCACACTTTAGGGTAGAAATACAGAACACAGAAAACTTAGTGACATTCCCCTTAGGATTATTGTATGTTATTAATACAACCTTAATCAAGTCTAATTAAATTTAAATAATCAATTAATAAGAAATTTTAAATATACTAGGGATAAGTCAGATAAAAATTTGCGAAAGTCATACAACCTTTAATAACCAAACCAAATAATAATTTCAACCAATGTAAATTAAACTTATGAAACGATAAATAACATATATTTGTTTAATAAAAGTAAATAAATTCTTAAATTGAAAATAAAATTTATATGTAATTAAACATTGAAATTACAGATAAAATTAACCTAATTAATAAAACATCAAAGTCATAAACTTATAACCAAAATCAAATCAAATCATAAAGAAAGGTTAATAAATGTCAATGAATAAAATAATAATAGTAATAATCTAATAAATCATTAACAAGTTAAATAAAGTCATAAAAATTCCAATTAAACATTAACACTCAAATAAATCAATTAAAATTTAAATAAATAATTTAGAATTAATAAAACATTAAAATGTTTAATAAATCATTAAAAATTCAATAGATCATTAAATATATAAAGTTAATTCAAATACACTTAAAGAACCAATCATATTAATCAACCTTAACAATCAAAATTCATTCTAAACAAACTTCAAAATAGTAAAGACATTAAAACTTAAACCTGAACTAAAAATTTCCTTTGACCCTTCAACAAATCAATTTCAATCAATTAGAAAAGTTCAACTAAAAGTAAACCCAGGATATATCCAAACCACACAACCTATCGCACACACTTAGATTTGTTTGCTAGGACAACCGACTCTAGCTCTAGGTTAGGCCGGTGTTTACTTTCTTGCTGTTGTGTGACGGGCTTTCTCGATTTTCATTGCATGCTTGTATGATTGACATTGAGTGTTTGTTTACTTTTATTGCTCTCTGTGATATGATGTGATGGGCGATAGATTACCCCTAGGTTAGGAACGATCTGGATGCTCACAGAATCTTATGCAGGTGGCCATGCTCGTGCAGGGCTAAATAAAAAGGGGGCAAATTAAAGATTTAAATTAACAATAATTTCTGCAGGTGCTTCAGAAAATGCTAAGCCCCCTTTAAAATTAAAAGAGCATGGCCAAGTGTGGCTGATAAATTTAATTTGAATATATATAACTGCTTGGGAATGGTTTTATTATAAATGTCTAGGATAACCTTGCAGGTGTGTCTAGATTTTCTTTTTCTTTCTGGAATGTAATGTAAATGTAATTATTTGTTAAAGTCAAATGTTGTGAAAGTGATTCAAAAGTGGGATATCACACCCAACTCGGAATCCAAAGAGAGGAGAATGTCCCTTAGGGGAGTATTCTCTTCTATTTGGAAAGCTAAGTTAGGGTGGTTCTAATATCCAAAGAGAAAAGAAAATACTCCTTCCGGGATGAGTTTCTTTTCATTTGGATATCCAGGCCCGGCGGACCCAAGGAGCTCGTAGCGGACCCAAGAAGCTCGTAGCGGACCCAAGGAGCTCGTAGCGGACCCAAGAAGCTCGTAGCGGAACCAAGGAGCTCGTAACAGATCCAAGAAGCTTGTAAAGGGAAGAAGACAAAAAGTGAAGATGAAGAAGACGAAGAAATGAAGATAAAAAGAAAAGTATATCCCATTTTGAAATCACTTGCGTCAGTCTTAGGTTTAGAATCCGGGTTTGTTGTCAGTGGTGCCCGGCCACTTTACTTTTTCAGTAGACCCTGGGTTGTAAATAAACTGGACATTGGACATTATATTTTTGGATAATTTAATTTGAGTGTTTACATTGTTTGTGCACTAGCTTTTTTTAGGACTCTTGCATGCCGTGCTTTGTTTTAGCCTGGATACGCATCGGAGTGTTTTTTGGTAAGGATCACGATAAACTTTTTCTACTTGAAATTTAAAATAAAATTTTTTAGGCTCACATAGAAACTCTAACGAATCTAAGAAGTAAGCTCGGACTGCCGAGAGTCAGCATAATCATATTATTACTTTCTCTTCCTTGTTAGGCACCTCCCCGCCTGCGGGTTCTGGCAGACCACCTGACCTATTAGGGTGCAGTTCTGTCAAGGGGATGTTGTGCAATCTCTAGGGAAAAATCTATTTTCTAAGCCTGATTTTAAAACTGCTTCATAAATCATTTTATGCATTCGAGTCAATTAGCATGCATTGCATTAGATACAAATTAAAAGAGTCTAAAATTTTAATTGCATTATGCTCCTAGGCATCATTTACCCTACATAAGTAAAGGGGCCAATTAGATTTTGTCTTAGATGTCGGCCCCGATTCCTCAAAATTTAAATAACGTCCCTACCCATCTTTCATAAGAGACTGGACACATGGATTTGAAGCGCCTAGGTGGTTAGCTGGCTCCCCAATCCAGGCCGGGGTAAGTCCAGATTTGCACTGCATTAGTCAGGTTCGGGTCACTACTTTGTAGTACCCAATTTAGACTTAGGTTCTGAGGCAGATTTGTGAATCTTAAGTCCTCACCCTTCGGGAATAAAATCCCAAATTTCTAATAAAATGTCAATTCAAACCTAAAAATTTTCTCTCTTAAAATGTAAAGCCCAACATAGGGTAGACTGAGGTTGCCTCTGAGCTTCTCAGAATCCGGTACCTCCTACTTTTCTTCCTTTGACTCGTTAATAACTGTTCAATGTTGAGTTTTCTCCTTGAAAATCCCTACTTCTTTCCTTGTCTTCTACTTTATAATCAGAGGGTATAAAATCACTGCTTTAATCGAGAGTTTTCTTAGGAGTACCCCTCCTAGGATGTAATTAACTATAGGGGCTTGCCCCTATAGGGATTTGAGAATCCCAGATTAAAATAAACCTTGTTTTATTTTTATAAAACAAGGGAAAAATCTTTGGGAACGCAGACATGTTTTAAAACCTCATTTCTAACTTTAAACATATTTATAGAATATTATTATTATCTTTACAGGTAATATAATATTCTATTTATTATGTTCAATTTTAGAAATGATGACTTTTATAAAACCCATTCTTTCTTTTGGGTGTTTTTGAAGAATGTTATGTTCGTCTTTTCAGATGATACAATATTCTCCTTATTACACCTAAATAAAGGGATGGATGAACTTTTCAAAACTATATTTCTATTTTTAAACACATTCTACAGAATTTCGTGTTCATCTCTCAAGATGATATGTTATTCATAGAATTATGTTTGACTATAGAAATATTATTTTCTAAAACCCTGTTTTGATATTGAATCCATTATAGAATATTGTGTCAATCTCCCGAGACTGTACTTTATTCTTAATGCAGTATTCGATTACAAAATAGGAGAAATCAAAATCTGCGTGGCGACATAAATTTTCCCACCAATTGACACTTATAGATACGCCCCAAATATAAAAATGGTGAAAAATGAAAAAAGTAAGAATTATACTAGAAATTAAGGCTACGTTTGGGACAGCCTTTTTACTATTTTCTAAAGCCGCTTCCTAATACAAAAATTCATGTATTAGAAAGCTGTCTTAGAAAGCAATAAAAAGTTGTTATAAACGAAGCCTATGTATTGCATTTGTCAAAAGCTCGTTGTAGAGGGGAAAAAGGGATTAGATAATTATATGATACTCATAACTTCTGGTAAATGGGGAAGGATTGAGGCAAGAACTACTTGCATCTTACTTTTTTTTTTTTGACTTTTTGGTCCGAAGGCTCATATAGCGTCCAATTTCTGCTTGTACCAATTGCGTGAACACTAATTCGCTTAGCTGTCATCACCAATATGGCTCTCCAAGTTGTACTTGCACCATCCCAAGCCATCTTTCTTCTATCTAATCATGGGGTCCACTAACTAAAACCTTGTGAGTTCATCGAGCGGCGGAGCTAGAAACTTTTTATAGAGGGGGCACAATTTTTTTTAGAAAAAAATTTCCCTCAACTTTTCCATCCAGGATTAGGAGCGGCATTGACATTTTTAACTTTTTTTTAAAAGATTAAATAATAAATATAAAATGAAAAATACTTACAATTTATAGTGTATGTTACACTTACAATTTATAGTGTATGTTATTCATATTTTGGAACATATTAATAATAACATTATTACCAATACAATTCAATATTTTTTTCTCAATATAGGCAAGTAAAGTATCATTCATCCATTGATATCCAATTATATTTCGCAGTCGAGTTTTAATGATGACCATTGCAGAAAATACTCTTTCAACTCCTGCTGTTGCAACCGGCAAAATTAAAGCGAGATTTAATAGCCTGAAAATAAGAGGATATAAAAAGGCATGCATGTTGTATGAAGAGATAACATGTAATTATGCTAATGTTGATACACTTGGGTGTGTCTAGTTGTAATTATCAATCTCCTATCCGCTAACCACGGCTGAACTTCCACCCGGCTGCTGACCACCACTGGACTTTAGCTCGACCATCGTCGGATCACCGTCAGGTTGTCGACCTCCTCCACCTACCGACTACGATCCCTTAGACCACCTTCGCCGCAAACTACAATCCCTATGACCTCGATCGCCCGCCGACTATGGTTCCTCCGACCACCGTCTCCGGCCGACTATAGTTCCTCCGACCACCGGCGCCAGCTAACTATGGTCCATTTGACCTCCGTCACCCACCGACTATGGTTCCTCCAACTGCTGTTGCCCGCCACTATGGTCTATCCGACCTCCGTCACCCACCGACTACAATCCCTCCAAATGCTATTGCCCACCGACCATAATCCCTGTAATCACTGTCTCCCAACAACGAAGGTCGAACATTTGTTGCTCGTCGACTATGGTTTCTCTGACCACCGTCGCCTGCCGACTATGGTACCTTTGACCTTCGTCACCCACTGACTACAGTCTCTTAGACCTCCGTCGCTCGCCGACTACGGTTCCTCCGACCACCATCACTAACTTGCTACGATCCCTCCAACCTCGGTCGCCCATCAGTTAAGGCCCTCTACCACCCCCGCCCATTAACTATGGTCCCTCCGACCTCCATTGCTCGCCGACTACGGTCCCTCCAACCACCGTCGCCCATCGACTGCAGTCCCTTTGATCTCCATTGCCGAAATACTGCCCTGCCAACCAAATGAACAGGCTAATATTCTCTTGAGAGAATGGCTCCCTTATCATTGGATTCTTCCAACCCCAACTATATAATGTGTTTTAGATGATATACTGAGCCAATACCTTCCCCCTGCCAAAGGGCACCATTTATAATCGACTACAAAGACTAATGAAATCATTTTAACTGTGTTATGCCTCATGATTTCCCTTTTTTTAGATTTTCCACGTAAAAATCTTGGTGTCTCTTATGGTTCGCACCCATCTATCTTTATTTGTATGTGTGCTGGATCTTCGTTCAAAACTAAGACATTAAACTCTTTATCTCTCTACCACCGCAAATGTTAATTTGAGTCCGCAATATTTATCATAATGTTCTTACTCAAACCAAATTTTGCATGATCTCATCAAGGCCTTCTCCGATTTTATAGGAAGCAATGACTATTAAAAGTTTATTTATGATTAAAAAAAAAGCAATTTAAGAGTTTGTACTTCCTCCATTTTTTGTATTTGACTTTCTTGTTTTATAATCTAATATAGGAAGATTATTTAATGGAAAATTTTTATCTCAATTTTATAAAAGTTTGAGATCCGTGTATCTATTTTTTGACCAGCATATTCTTAGAAAAAATTGTTGATTATATTGATATTTATTTAATAAATGATTTTTTTATTCACATTTTTGTCAATTTATGCATGCATGCATAAAAAGATAGTAAATTTTGGCTTCATTTGTGACAATTTTCTTATTATTTTTTAAAGTAATTTTTTAATACAAAACTTAATTAAACGACTAAATTTTTGTACTAAAAACTAATTTTGAAAGCAATAAGAAAACTATCTTAAACAAAACCTTTGATATATATCTATATATAATGATGAAAGAGAGAGAGAAACTTAAGATAAAGAAGAATTTTTACTTGAAAATTTTTGGGAAGAGAAAATTATAAGGCTAGTCTCAAATAAAGTGATTCTGCTAGTGTGAGTGGTATTACAAAATAAAAAAATTTCCTGTAATTGAAGAATATATTAACATAATATCGTGGACAAGAACTATGGAAGATAACATTCAAGTTGGAAGTAAGGGGGCCTCTTGAGACATTAGAGTTATCATCAGGAGATAATGAATGATCTTCTCAATCATTCACTTTGTGAAATCAGAGATCAATGAAACAAAAAATAAAAACTAGCATTGATAACAACAATAAACATCTACATTGTGGGTGATATTTGGGGCAGTTCCTGAAGTCTATGGCAAGCATCGACTGTGCTATCAATGGTGAGAGTTGGATTTGAAAGCGATTATAGGCATTAACTTTGCTAGCCTGGCTAGCATTAATGTTATTCGTCGGCCTTGTAGCGATAACGTGCATTAATGTTGCTGGCACTAACAAATATTTTCCTAAGTGGTGACTACATGTGTCAACATCAGTGGATATACTGCAGTTAGATGCTCTTATTAACAACACATGCAAGCATTGGTGGCAACGATATGTTATGTGTGAAATCTAATTGTATTGATCAATCAAGTTATTTTGTTGTCTCTGACCTCAAGTTTGCCGTACTTGTTAGGTGGGCGAGGGATCCTCCCCCTACTTTGCATCCGAATTTTTTGTTCTCATACAATGCCCCGGTGTTGCGTACCCAAGCGCCCCGGCGCTGCATATATCCGAGCTCCCCGGTACTGCGTACCCGAGCACTCCAGCACTGAAAGAATAGAGAGCAGAGCGCCACAGCACTCTAAATTTGGCGACGTAGTGTTGTGTGACGCCACAGCGCTGCGGGTTTGAGTATCACAGCATCATGATGCAAAGGTTTGAGTGTTGCAGTACTCAAAATTGGTGTTACAATGCTTCGAGTCAGACTGGACGGTTTTCTTTCTCGTTGTTCTGAAGGGTTGCGTCCCTTGGAGTTATTAACTTGACTTTCTCTTTGTAATTTCTATGTGGAAGAGTGAGAACGGTGCATCTGAGAAGAGAAGTAAGGAGAGAGTGAGAGAGAAGAGAGATCTGTTCTTATTTCTCCCTATTTTCATAGTTGATTTCTTCGTGTGGTGTGGCTTTGTAGTTTTTTTTCTCTATTTTGAGTTTTTTCATGTTAAATCATGATGTCATTTACTTTCCGATGCTTTTATTTTCTTGTTTATTTCTCTGCGTTAATTTACTCATTCCATCATCCCAACACAATAAACATTTGCATTGTGTTGGTGAAGGCCAACCTTAGGGAATGTCAACCTTGGTTACAACAGCATGCATCTGACTTGGTAGCATTAACATGTATTAGGGTTAGTGATGACAACTTGTGTTCGTCTTGGTGGTCATAGAATCCATTCGTGATATTAACTATGGCAAGTGCTAGTGTTTCCAATGACGACGAGTGTCAAATTAGGTGGCGATAACCTATCTTGATCAAGGGCGGATTCAGCTTCTTTTTTCAGGGTGGGCAAAAAAAAAAATTTTGTAGGGAATGGGCAAAATCGCTTAGGATTGATAAAATTAGGACAAAAATTTTTTTTGAGGGGGGGCAAAATACCCAAAATACCCAAAAACTCTCAAAATATCCCCTCTAAATATTTAATTTTTTTTTTTTTGAGGGTGGGCATTTGCCCACCCTTAGGTAAAGGGGGATCCGCCTATGATCTTGATCTTGGTGGTGAGATGTGAGTCGACCATGGTGATGACAATGATGGTCATCACTTATGGCAACAACATGCATTGATGTTCATGGAAAGGGAAAACATCAAACTTGGTGATGATGACATGCATCAATCTTGGTAGCAATGGTGTGCATCTAGTGTTGTTGGTTATGGTGTGCATCATTATTAACAGTGATAAATGACATCAATGGGCATTAATATTAGCAGGGAGAATAAATATCAACGTTGCTAGTAATGACAAATATTGGGTTGGTGTCACTACCATGTGCAACGTCGATGGAGATGACAAGTGCCACATTGATGGCAATAGTGAACGTTGACCTTATGAAAATTGCAGGTTTTAACATTAGTCTTGATGGAAAATGTCACCCTGGTTAATGATGGCTAACGATGGAGGGTGTTAGTCTTCATAAAAAAACAAACATGGGTTTTTGTGAATTGTGGCGGGCCTTAGATATTCATGAACAATGCTATGGATTTTCTACTTTGGTATCTTTTTTGAATGCTTGAAAGCATTGCCTATGTAGATTTTTGGAGAGATGATTCGACTAAAATAATTTGTGTATAATAGATGATCAATATATATTTACCATATATATTTTCTAAAGGAAAATTAATTATATTATTTTAAAATAGTTTTAAAAATATGACAGAACAAGCCTAGTATTGTTCATTTATCAAGTAGATATTACAATCGTGATCTTATTGTAGAATGAAAAAGGAATTTTGGGTGAGGAGGTTTGGATGTATTTCAAAATTATTAAATTTTTTTCATATAAATGTATTATAATTTTTTTATTTATGAATTATGTTCACCAAAAAATGAATTCAGAATTTTTAAAATTCACTTTGATAAAAGAATGAATCGAATGTCGTGACCTAATTTTTAATAGTGAGGCATAAGTGATCTGGCAATGTCTAAGCGAGTTGGGCCGTGACTACTCTAAGCCCACTGGACCAATTTATGGACCTCGAAAGACGTTCACATAAATAAAAATGTAACGACATCCACATAAACAATTAAAATGGATTCGAAAAAATATTGAATTAATAAAGCTGTTGTAGAAAGCAATTTTATAGTACAAAAAATTTTAAAAGCTGCAAAAAAATAAGGACATAAATTATGGCTGCGGTCTGAAAAGTAAAATAATACGAAAGTTATCCCAAACGAAGCCCAAGTAAAGGCTTATGCATATTTTTAATCTTTTTGGTCAAATTATTGCCAAATTGATACTTATTTATGAAAATGGTTATTTAGAACTTCATGAATAAATTATTGGCCTCTCATATACATTTCAAACGTAAATATTTTGGCAGTCAAGTTTGTACATTTTGAATGAATTCCAAACACACAACTTGAGTAAAAGTAATATCGATCGGCCGCCTCCCCTCGTCGCTACTGCTTGCTGCCAGTCGCCCTCGTTGTCAACCATGTCCGATCATCTATTATTTCAAATGCACTACTATTTTATTTAATATCCCATTTCTTCAAACCAAACAAATAATAAAAAAAAGTCATACATTTATAGTGTACTAAACTAAATATGTTTAATTTTTTTTAGTACGCTACTTTTATTTTATAATACATTCTTTTTACTCTGTTTTTTCTTTTCATCAAACCAAAGATCTTCTTAATTTATCCGCAATAAAATAAATGGATGAACACTAATTCCAATGCAATTTTCATTTTCGTTCTTATTTCTTTCACGTATCCACTAAACCTAAGGAACTATTTGAGTAATATATTTCACAATAATTACATTTGTTCTATTGGTTTGGAAATAAAAATTATCTGTCAATGCTGAGAGATTATAACTTTTAACTTGATCGTATTCAACTAAATTAATATATGCAACTCATCTTAGTCTGCTAGGAGCTCTGACTATCACTCAGGAGGTCTTGAATTTGAGTATTATGTATGTGATGTGTGTCTGAAGACAAATCAATGAAGCCCAATATCATTAAATTCTAGCATTATTAAGGTACTTAAAATGTTGAATAGTTGCTTTATGATCAAAGAAATCGATATAGATTATGCAATTGAGTGTTTTGAATTCTGGTTCAAATTATCCAAATGAGAATCCCAAAAAGCTTATAAATAGAGAAACATTCTTTATATGACGAGAAGGCCCCATAGCTAAGAGAACTAAAGAGCATTTCAACATGTTATGGCTATCACTATCGATAATCACCACCGGCTATCACCATCGAGAACCACCACCTAATACCGCCGCCAATGACCACCACTAAGAATCACTGACATCTTTAAACTTTTGTCAAGATTTAACTATATTGTTGGGTATTAATTGTCTTTATATGGACATCAGATTTTTGCAATATCTGTATGGAAAATCAAATTTTATTGTTGAATATTAACTCTGTCTATGAGCATTTCATTTTTATAATCACCATAATAAAATCAAATATTTGCTTTCAAACAATCCCATCTTCTCACTGATATTAGTTTGAAGATTCCTTATTAAGGATTCTCTTCTCACCCGTTGGTGGAAACACAACTATATATCTTTGTGGAATCAAAAGGTTGAAGCCTCTTCTTATGGCTAAAACATCAAACATTATTAAGCCACACCTTTCCTTCTCTATTAACGTGGCCAGTAAATTTTCTATTTTGTGGGATCCGTGGCTTCATGGGAACTCTATCATGGAGAAATTCCCTGATATTTGTTAGAGCCGCCTTCCACGTCAGCTATCCGTTTGTACTTTCTTGTTTCCTCTTCTTGCACTGTTTATCTATATATACTCATCTCTTGTAATAGTTTAGAAGATATCAATAATACTTTCTATTCCTTCCTGCTGTGTTCTCTTCCTCTCCTTGCCGTTCCTCTCTCCGGCTGAGTTTCTCTCATGGTATCAGAGAATCTTCGCCTAACAGCCTTCATCTGATCCTTATGGCAGAACAAGAATCTGCGACCTCTCGAAGAATGGCGTCGACCATCTCTGAATCTCTCACCGATTTCATCATTCCCACCCCACTCAAATTTCTTATTTCTAACATCAAGAACCTCGTTCCAACCCAACTCACCGCTGAGAACTACGCAATTTGGCGCCTTCAACTTCATCAACACTTTGCGGCAAATGGATTCAGCGGACATCTCACCGGCAAATCTTCATGCCCACCGGAATCATCCGTCACCGAACACAGCCTTTGGAAACTCATTAACCGCAATCTGGTTTCGGCTCTTCTTTCCACTCTTTCACCTTCAATTCTACAGTACGTTCTTACTCTTACCACCGCTCAAGACGTTTGGTCCACTCTTGAACGTCGTCTTCAACCCACCAATCGTTCCCGCGTCATCCAACTCAAGAACGAGCTTCATCAAATTCAGATGAAAGATCGTATGATGCAACAATATCTTGATCAAATCAAGATCATCGTCGACAACATCGCTGCAGCAGGCTCAACTGTCGACACCGAAGACATAGTTCTTTATATTCTGAACGGTCTTCCCACGATCTACAACCCCTTCAAGACTGCCATACGGACCTCTCTTCATCCAATCAGTCTTGATGTTCTTTACTCTTTACTTTGTAGCGAAGAAATTAATGTTCATCAGGAACACACAAGAGAATCCCAACAGCTGGACGCTAGTGCCTTCTTCTCAAACCGCACTTCCAATTCCAATGGCAGGTTCAACAGGAACCGTGGGCGCAATCCTAGCAACATATCTCAATCCTCAGCCGCACCCCCTGCTGCTCCTTCAACAGTAGCAAGAACTCCCAATAACCGACCCAATTGTCAAATATGCGGCAAAACAGGGCACTCGGCGTTGAACTGCTGGCACATATGCAACCTAAACTACGCCCCACCTACGAATCCTCGGGCTCTCACGGTCCAACAGCAACACTCGTCTACCTCGGATTGGATCTTGGACTCCGGCGCTTCGTCTCACCTCACAGCTGATGTTTCCAACCTTCAACAGCCTACACCTTACAACGGCCTCGACTCCGTCTCCGTTGCAAACGGCAGCACTCTACCGATACACAACTCGGGTCAAGGAATTCTTCCGCTACCTGATTCCCTCCGTAAGCTTCACCTGCGCAACATCCTCCATGTTCCTTCTATATCACATAATCTTCTCTCTATTTCCAAACTAACATCTGACAACAATGTCTCAGTTTGTTTTAATCCTAACGGTTTTGTCATAAAGGATCTCCAAGCCAATCAACTGCTTCTTCAAGGCCCCAAACGCCATGGACTGTATCAAATCAAAACTCCTTCCAGCCCTAAGCTTTCCGCTCTGACTGCGTCCAGATTGACGAGCTCCCTGTGGCATGCTAGGCTCTATCCCAGACATTGTGAAATGTTCTTCTTCTTCAGACGCCTGTATCTCTTGTAATGTTTCAAAAAGTCACAAATTACCCTTCCCTATTAGTCATTCTACTTGTAATAAACCCTTTCAAATAGTCCACTCGGACGTCTGGGGTCCAGCACCCAAATCTTCAATGAACGGATTCATCTATTATGTCATCTTTATAGACGAATACTCTCGTTACTCCTGGCTGTATTTATTGCAATCCAAAAGCGATACTCTCGCAAAATTTCAGCAGTTCTACAATCTTATTAAAAATAATTTTAACACCAGCATTCAGACCTTTAGGTCCGACGTCAGCGGCGAATTCACAAGCTTGGCCTTTCGCAATTACCTCAACCAACACGGCATAACTCATCAAATCAGCTGCCCTCACACACCGGAGCAAAACGGGACCGCCGAACGCAAACATCGGCATCTCTTAGACTTAACCCGCACCCTTCTCCACACAGCTCATCTCCCTCAGTCCTTCTGGGTCGAGGCTGTCTCAACCGCAAACTACCTTATAAACCGCCTGCCATCCTTCGCCATTCGCAATCAAACACCCTACTTTAGATTATATGGCGGTCCTGCCTCCTACACGCATCTCCGAACTTTTGGCTGTCTGTGTTTCCCTTGGACCAAACCTTACGCTCCGACCAAACTATCACCTCGCTCTCAAGCCTGCGTTTTCATAGGCTACTTATCTCAGCACAAGGGCTACAGATGTCTTAATCCTCAAACCAACCGTGTCTACATCTCTCGTCACGTCGTCTTTTACGAAACACAATTCCCTTACAAAGACAGATCCACTCCTCTGCACACCAAAACACATTCTCTGCCATCTTCCCCTCTCCTCCTGGTTCCTGCATCCGCAATCCAGTCCACCATTCATACACCTATACCAAACTCTCCCACTCCTCCGCATATCCTCTCTCCATCTCTTTCCCCTACTGCTGAACCCGCCTCAGCCAGTCATACTACCAACCAACTCACCTCCTCCACTCAAAGACATCCTATGCAAACCAGAGCACGATCAGGCATATTCAAACCAAAACCAATTTTCGATTTAATGGTTGTTCCGCAAGCCAACCTTACGCCCAAATCCTACGCCCAAGCGTCTCAGTCGGAAGCCTGGCGGACTGCTATGTCAGCCGAATATCTCGCCTTATAGAAACAGGGAACCTGGTCATTTGTCCCACCTCCCGCCGATAAACCCATTCTTGGCTGCAAGTGGACCTTCAAGACCAAGCTCCACCCTAACGGGCAACTCGAGAGATACAAGGCCCGCCTCGTCGCCCAAGGCTGCTCACAGGAATTTGGTGTCAATTACACCGAAACATTCAGCCCGGTCGCAAAAATGGTTACCATTCGCATCCTCCTCACGATCGCCCTCAACCATCAGTGGCCCGTCACTCAGCTTGATGTTTCCAACGAGTTTCTCCATGGTGAGCTGCTCGACGAAGTGTACATGGCTCAACCGCCCGGATTTAAGGACTCTCAGCACCCGCAACATGTTTGCAAACTGCATAAATCCATCTACGGCCTAAAACAATCTCCTCGGCAATGGTTCACCAAATTTACCACGTTCTTGCAAACGATCGGGTTCACATTCAGCAAAGCCGATCCTTCACTGCTTCTATTCAATCAAAACGACATCCGGCTCTTCATTCTGATCTACGTCGACGACATTCTAATCACCGGCAACAGTACCACTCAAATTCAATCCACACTCCAACAGCTCCACGCGCAATTTAGCCTAAAACAGCTAGGTGACGTTTCTCTATTCCTCGGCATCCAGGTGATCAAAACCACAAATGGCTATTTCCTATCTCAAAAACACTATGCTAGTGATCTCCTCTCACACGCAGGTTTCTCCGAGTGCAAATCCTCCCCAACTCCTGCAGGCACGAAGACAAATCGCCCTCAGGACGAGCTTCCCTATGCCGATCCCACTCTTTTTCGCAAGCTGGCCGACTCGCTCCAGCACCTGTCTATCACGAGATCGGACATTGTGTACGCAACTAACAATGTGTGTCAGCATATGCATCACCCACGCAATTGCGACTTCCAAGCTCTCAAACGACTGCTGCGGTACATCCAAGGCACAATCGATTTCGGTCTCCCACTCATCCCAGGCGCTCTCCATCTACGCAGCTACACCGACGCCGACTGGGCGGCAGACTCCACCGACAGGAAGTCCATCTCCGGCTTCTGCACTTTCCTCGGTCCTAATCTCATCTCTTGGTCCGTCAAGAAACAGGTGACAGTCGCCAAATCCTCCACCGAAGCAGAATATCGCTCTCTTTCCTCCGCCACCTCTGAAGTCCTCTGGTTACGCCGACTGGTGACAGAACTGGGCATACCACAGACGACTCCCACTATCATTTTCTGCGACAACACGTCCGCGATCGCTCTCGCCAACAACCCCGTCTTCCACGCTCGCACCAAACACATAGAGATAGACTACCACTTCATCAGCGGTCATATTAACCAAGGGGCAATCACCATCGCTCACATTGCCTCATTGGATCAGCTCGCGGATATCCTAACCAAGTCTCTCCCTACTAAGCGTTTCAGCAGCCTCCGGTCCAAATTGACCATTCACTCCCAGAATGATCAATTTGAGGGGGGCTGTTAGAGCCGCCTTCCACGTCAGCTATTCGTTTGTACTTTCTTGTTTCCTCTTCTTGCACTGTTTATCTATATATACTCATCTCTTGTAATAGTTTAGAAGATATCAATAATACTTTCTATTCCTTCCTGCTGTGTTCTCTTCCTCTCCTTGCCGTTCCTCTCTCCGGCTGAGTTTCTCTCAATATTAACCTTGTTGCAGCTTCTGAATATGTAAATACCTTAGAAATCATTTCTAATGGTTCCTAGTACCCAGTGGCGGAGTCAGAAAATTTATTGAGGGGAGGGGGCTAAATTATTTTATTAAAATTTTTCCTCAATTTTTTTCATCCAGGCTTGAGACTGGTATAAACAGTTTTAATTTTTTTTTCAATTATTATTCAAAAATATATAATATTAAATTTAAGATAGTAAATAACTTACCATTTACAATATTAAATATAAGATTTATAAGAAAATTTAGCATGCTACTAAAAATTGAAGCAATTTATGATGACTTGATATGATTTAATAGTTATTTTTGAATGATTTTTAGAATTTTTTTTAATGGGGGGCCTTGTGACCACTCCCTTGCCCCCTCCCTCCGCCCTTGCTGGTACCTCCCATCTAATGTAGTGGATCGTGGAAAAAATGGATCTACTAAAAGGGATACAAAATCAAGGAATCAAATACAAGTTCAAAGGCTTCAAAAGAGTACATTATTCTTCATCCCTACTTCCTTACATCAAATTCTATATAACAAAGAAAAAAGAATATTCTAGAAAGTTAAAATGGTAATAAATATATGTTATTCCTAAGGGCTTATTTAGCTAATGATGCACCACATCATTCTTCCCTTGCTTTCGAAGAGCTCAACTCCATCGAGATGATAGTAATCAGCATGTCATCAGAAAGAGGTAGATAAAAAAATCATAACCAGATCCTGGGGTCAAAGATTTTGTATTTTTAATGTATGCCTACAAGCTTATTTTGTTGAGCAAAAGCCAGACGCTTGTTCACAATAGTTATAGTAGTAGGCGTAATGCCTTTTAAAATCATCTTTTTTTTAAATGGATACTGCGTCTTTTGATTGAGTTGATTGGGCAAATGCTGAGATCATAACAGACCAGGCAATAATATCCCTCTCTGGCTTTGAATACGAAATGTATTCATGATCATCCACTAGTTGGTGTATCATTTATACTCTCAATTTTTCGAATCCAAACTAATGAGGCCATGAATCAGACTCCCCAAAATCCTTTAACATTTACACTTAATTCGACATTGTGGGATGGAAGATATGGGTGAGATTGAGAGAGGGCTGTGGGGGGAGAGGATAGATTTCTCCGGTAGGACTAAAACCCAGTTCTCATAGATTAGATCGGAGGAGCCGAGTTCAAGAATGCCAGTGGACGAAGGGATGCAGACTAGGGTTTCAATGCGGTGCATTTTGTCTTCACGAGATTGATCGCAGTCGCAGGTTTGGAGTACTTAGGAACTGGTGAGCCAGATAGGGGTGAGAGAACCGTATGCTCAGTAGTGGATGATGGGCTCGCCAATGATGAAGGATCGGGCTAGGGATACCAAGTAGAACCATTCAGTGTCGTCTCCATCATTGCTTCCGTCAGTGGTTACAATGATGATACTCTTACCACAAAAATGGCCATCGCCGAAGCTCAAGAGCATGTGGTCAGGGGAGACCCACTAGAAAATGGCATCTGAGATGCTCTGTAGTAGTGAGGGTAGGGATGGAGGTGGAGAGCTAAACGAAGAGGCTGGTAATAATTGAATTGGCGGAAGCTGCATCATAGGTCTTCCTATATACCTTGTTGTAATTGGTGAGACCCGATCAAGCTCTTGAATCTTCATCTCATGAGCTTCTTCAAATATATGGATTGCGCTGGAGTGGATCAGAGTGGGGGTGGAGGTGAAATCATGCTGGAACAGATCGGGATCGCATGTCTGGTCGTGAGACGAAGCGGAGGCATAATTGAGGTCGGGCCGTGGGAGATCGGTTTGGATGCCAACTGTGGGATCGTAGCATGGGCATCCAGGATTATTTCAACATGAGCATTCTATTCACACAGTATAATGAGTCTATTAATAATATGTATCATGACATTTTGAAGCCAATAAGTTTAATAATTAATTATTTTCTAGGCCTAGAACAAGTGATGACGATATGGCGCTAGAATAAATAGGATGAATATTACAAATACAACTAATCTGCAGCAGTACCTGTAATAAAAAGAAGCCCAATATTAAAGGAAGCTACTCGATTTACTTAAGAAAGCTTTGTTTATTTTTTTAAGAAGAATTTATACATGGTGTAGTTGGAATGAGTATAGAGTATGTCTCAAGTGATTCTTCAAAATTTTCATTAGGAGCACACAAAATAAGGATCGGTCAACCCCTTGGGTTGTTCATTTTGATACAAAAGAGGGTAGCATTCAATGCACCTGTGGGAAGTTTGAGAAGATGAGTTTACTATGTTCTCATTGCATGAGAGTTTTGAGGTAGCTAGATATTGTGAATATCCCTGAGAAGTATCTTCTAATGTGATGATCAACAAGAGCTAGAAAAAATGTATATGCTGGCCGCATGTTCATAGGTACATGAAAGACAACTGAAATTGGTAGTGGATTATTATTCAGAAATCATATTAGCACATTCTCATATCAAATTATCACACGAGCACTGAGATATGAGGAGATAGAATAGTACATGCTGGTTGCAATGAAGGATGTGTCTAAAAATATTGACTTGATTCTTGATGACAAGAGAAATAATCACACATTTTTAAGCAATACACAAGATGAAATTACAAAATTGAATGACCCACAAAAGTGTAGGCCTAAAGAGATCTTTTATGCAAGACTGAAGGGCTACTGGGTGTGGACCTCCGAGAGGACACAAACACCATCGCCCCGCTAGGGGAGACAATATCTGGCCAATGGAAGGGCAGATTCGATCATGCATACGATTAACTATTGAGGATAGCGGCTCTCACCAACACACCCCGATGGATAACAATATGTACGATCTAATCACAACGGGTTTCCCCCACCCGATACATTAGCTCGAGTGGGGTTTATTTGAGAGTGGGATGCAGTTTCACACGGGCGCAAGCCCCTGTGGTTAATTACATCTCAAGCCGGAGCCTGAGAGAACTCTCGATTAAGGATTCTATATTATTCTTCCCAAATTGGGATTGGCACAAGGGGATAAGACTAGGAAATCCTACTCGAAGGGGAAGAAAGGTTCAACTAGGCTTAGTCAACATACACGGCTCAGATCAGCATCCGGAGGGACTAAGGTAGTGAGAAGAAACTAGAGAAAATAAATAAATCGTGCACTCGAAGCATACAGGAGAGAAGGATGGAGGTGGCGTCATCGGTGTGACACAGATAAGTAGGATTTATAGTCTTTGAAGGAAAGAAAACTTACCTACTGATGAGGCGTACTACGAAGCAATAGTAGCTTTGAATCCTAAATCTAATGGGTTTAGTGTTCTACGTAACACTAACACCCGTGTCCTAACTAATGCAATGCAAAATCTGGACTTACCCTGGCCTGGATTGGGGAGCTAGCTAACCACCTAGTCGCTTCAAAACCATGCTGTCCAGTCATTTATGAAAGATGGATAGGTAGGTTATAGTTCTTGGAGGTAGGGACGACGTCTAGAGGATTTTCTAATTGGCCCCAGACTGATGTTGGGTGAATGCTTCTAGAGCTAATGCAATTAAAATTTTGATTTAGTTAGTTTCTAATGCAATGCATGCTAGTTAAAGCTTCCAAATCAGGTATGCATAGAACTTTAAAAAGGCTTATAAAAATAGTTTTTTTAGAATTAGACTGGGCTTCCCTAGGTCCAGCACCTCATCCTCATAGGTCAGAGTATCCAGACTCTACCCGCAGGCAGGGAAGTGTCTTATAGAAGGAAAGAGAGAAATGCAATAATATGCATGCGACCCTAGACGATTCCGGCAATTTCCTAGGTCGTTGAGTTTCTAAATTATTTAAACCTTAAAATTTTGAATATTGGTTACAAGTAGAAAAAGTTTTAGTCCTTAGAGAGTCTAACGAAATCTAGGCAAAAATAAAAGCGACATGCAAAACGCCAAGAAACTAAGAAAAGCAAACAATCCTAGAGGCACACAATAATAAACAAAATATATCAAAATTATTCAAACAAATTAATAAATGTCCATTGGCCAATTGCCCTTAATTACAACACAGGGTCTGCAGAAAATTAAAGTGGCCGGGCACTACTGCCAACAACCCGAATTTCTAATCATAAGACTGACGCAAGTTATTTTGAGTGGGATACTGTAGATCTTCATCTTCTTGATCTTCTCTTTCTCGGACTCCTTGGATCTCAGCTCCATTGGATTCTTCAAGTAGTAGAACGATCCGAATTTAGATTTCCAAATAGAAAAGGACCATCATCATATTGGGTGTCCTTTCCTCTTCAAAATCCAACCTTTGGATCCTAGTATCCCCACTCAAAATGAACTTTCATAACTCTATATCAGATTACAAATAATTACATTAAATGAAAGCAGTAAATCTAGACTCTCCTGTAATGTTATCCTAATGAAAATCATCCCAAGCAGTTTATATTATCCCAAGCAGTTATTGACACATGTAAAGAAAATATTTGTGCCAGCCAAACTTAGCCATGCTCTTAATTATTTTGAGGGCTAAGCAAGCTCTGGAGCACCTGTAGCAATTTATAATGATTTTTAATTAGCCCTCATTTATTTATGGGGGCTGAGCAATTTCTGAAGCACCTGCATAAAATGTCATTAGTATTTAAATCATGATTATTGCCCCCCCTTTTATTTAGCACTGCATGAGCATGGCCACCTGCAGAAGATATCATTTGTATCAACATCGATCATAACCTATGGATAGTCTATCGTGCAATTACATCAAATCCCAGAGTGCAGTAAAAGTAAGCAAACACACCAACAGTTCAATCACGATATGCAGTGAAATTCGGGAAAATTTGGGGTTTTTAATTATTTTTAATGATTTTATTAAGGCAAAAAGGTGATTTTTAGTTAAGGTTGAATTAAGGTCCAGGTTAATGTCCAATTGAGGGGCCCTAATTATCTAAAGTTGGGGACTGAATTCTGAAGAGTTTAAGGTATTATGGGTATTTTTTTGATTTAAAATGGATTTATCAGATTTTTCTGAAGTTTCCAAGGCTTAATTAACGGGTAAATTAGGATCTGTTAATTAAGTATTTTAATGAGTCCAGAAAATTCCTAGAAAATTCTAGAGGGTTCCATATGTCACTATATTTAAGTGTTTCAAATTTCAAGTCATTTGGGGTTCTACCCTAATTCCTGGAATTTTTCTAAGTTCACTAGACGGTCCTTAATTATTGTCCTTAGGGTGTCACTACGTTATATGGGAATAAAATGAAGTAACTAACCCTTAGGCATAGCATACAGGGTAAATGCAGCAAATATAAACACACCAATCAGGTCCTTAGATCTAGGAGAGCCTAGGCTATGTGTTTGTACAACCTACACATGCAAGAACTACGAAAAATGCTAAGTAAAGAAGCCTAATGAAGTGATTAGTGAATGATTGAGACACAATCATTCACTAATCCTTCTCCCACATGAATGCTATTCATACCTAGAGTCTGTGTTTAGAATTTCATACAATGGATCTCCTAGGATTAGGGGTTTATCAATATATGTAATTTTAAAACGTTTAAAATACATATATATATATCAAATATTTGAATATAAAATTGTGAAATAAGATAATTTGAAAATAATTTCGTGTTATATCCCTAGGAAATCCACTGACCACCACCAAGGGAATTCAAAATATTTTCATATTTAAAATTAATTTTTAATTTTAAAGTAATCAAATAATCAAATAATTAGGCAGCATAGAAAATAATCCAGAAAATGCAGAATTGAATCCATAAAATATTTTTTAAATTAAAATTCACATTTTTCTGAAAATTTCAAGGTATTATACGCAAAAATCCGATTTAAAATGAATTAGTTATGAATTTTCTAAGTTTAAAGTAATTAAAAGTAATTTTAAAATAATTTAAAATAATTAATAATTAAAAAAATTATTAAATTAAATTAAATTAGGAATTAAAAGTTTCTGAAATTTTAAAATAATTTAAGATATAGTAATAAATTTTAATTAAAAAAAGGAGATTTTAAATTATTTAATTAATTAAATAATTAATTAGTTAAAAAAATAATTTAAAAAAATAAAAATAAAAATAATTATAAATTAATAAATAAAATATAGAAAATAGGATGAATTTTAAAAGGAAAACAATAATGAAATAATAATTTTTATGAATTAAGAAAATTTTTAATTTAATTATTAATTAATTAGAAATTTAAATAATTTAAGTAATATTAAAAATAATTTAAGGCAAAATAATAATTATTAATACAATAATAATATTAGTATAATAATAATAGTATTAACAGAATAATATTATTTTTAATATAATAATATTATTAATATGATAATAGTTATTATTAGCATAACATTATTATTATTACTATTATAACAATAATATTGACATAATATTACCATTATTAATATAATAATAATAATATTAACAAAATTATATTATTATTAATATAATAATAATATTAACATAAAAAAAATAATATTATAAACATAATAATATTATTATTAATATAATAATAATATTAATATGATAATAATAATATTAATCATAGTGATATTATTATTAATATAATATTAATATTAATATAATAATGATATTATTAAAATAATAATAATACTATTAATAATAATATTGATAAATATAATAATAAAATTTAAAGATAATTTTTTAAATATAATGATAATAATGATAATAATAATAATAATAACATTATTATTAACATATTATATAATAATAATAATAATATTATTATTATTATTATTATTATTATTATTATTATTATTATTATTATTATTATAACATTATTATTAGCATATTATCATATAATAATAATAATGATAATAATATAAATATAAATATAAATATAATAATTAAAATAGTCAATATTACTGTTTTGTAAATATTTAAAAATATGAATATCATTTTAAAATAGTTTTAATTTTAAATTAAATAGGTTGAAAATACGAACAATTTGATATATTACACATATTTTTTGGATCAAAAATGAATTTTCTGTGATTTTTTAAAGAAATCTGATTTAAAAACTAATTAAAACCCTAATTAAGCACTAATCCGGCGGCGGCGGGACACCTGGCGAACGCGGATTGGTCCCGTGGTTTCGGGCAATCATTGGCAATGATTGCGCCGCCGCGCAATCATTGCCAATGATTGCGGCGGTGCGAACCGCAATACTTAACCACGTAGGCACTAATCAGAGCCGTTGATTCCGCGCAGTTTTGAATCAACGGTTCTGATCTCGCCGGACAGCGGGCAGAACCGCGAGATCAAGTATCGCGGTCGATCCAAGCCGCGAAGCGACAGAATCCTGACCGTTGATCACGAGATCAACGGTCCGGATCGTGCCCCAGTGAACGAGAACGTGACCCGAACCCTATAACCAGATTTTTGCCTCGTTCTCTCAATCGAGTGGATCAAATTGGATGAAACTTGAAACCTAGCATGCATACATGAAGAGCATTCGTGTGGATGTCTTTGTTTGGCTTTAAATGCAATCTTTGAAATGTTAATTAGGTCTATGTGTTCTAGCTAGGGTTTCAAATTTACCTCAATCCAATGGATGGATTTGGGAGATTTTAGGTTCTCTGAAATTGTTGTCTGTCCGCGAATAAGATTGTAGAAGACTTCAAGATCTGGGGACGCCTGGATCGGGAGATATTCCACCTCAAATGGGTCTAGGCTCGGGTTCGCCGGAACTTCATCGCCGGCGAGGACTTGGCGGCGGGGTTCGATCAGGGAAGATGGTAGGAGTCGAGGAGAACTCAAATACGAGAGCTCTCAGACTATGGGGACTTGGAGAGAGAGTTCTCGTCAAAAAACCCCCTAAACAACCCTAAATAAACCTATTTATAGCCTTAGGTCTTCTATGAACGGCTAGGATCACATCTAGGGTTTGATTAAGAGACTAATAGGCTTCCTAGGCCGTAGACAAGGGTTAGGGCATGATCGGGCTGATTTGAATAGCTTAGTGGGCTTTTAAATAGACCTTAATGGGTCAAATTGACCCATCAGGACTTAGTTTGACCAAGTCAAGGGCTGACTTGGTCACCCTAGCCAACTGGGTCTAGGGAAGTGAAGGGCATGAGCCGAGTAGGCCAAGGAATGGATTTGAATTGGATAGGGCCCATTGGGTCAATCTGGGTTGACCTGGTCAACCAGGTTGACCCAGGACCTGGGTCTAATCTAAAACAAGGTCAACACCGGGAAAAGAAGAGAAAGCATAAAATAGTTGGGTCAGATCGTCGGGTCACGTGTTATTAAAAAATTTCACATTGTTGCAAAAAAAAAAAATCACCAAAAAAGTATGTGTGAACCACTGATTGGAGTCCGAATATAGTTCTATGTCCAGAGTCCAGACTCCGCATAAAATAATTTCTTCCCATATTGGGCATTTCAGTATCTCCTTTATTTGTCCGTAAAGTTGTACGTTGGCTTCTGCCTTTGTAATCATAAATTTTTGGAGCTCTATCCTTATTATTCCAATTTTTTAAAAAAATGATATAACACTTATAAGTGACATCATTATTAAAGAGTATAAAATTAAAAATCAAAATTGAATAAGATATATTAATAATTAAACTTGTTATTAATTTAAACTTTTATTTAATAATGAACAGTAATTATTAACTTTTAAATGATATATTTTTCAACTTCTAATTCAATAGGAGATTAACTTTATAAAATTCTAATAAGCCTTAATAATCTCTCTATATGAAAGTCCTCTCAATTGAACATGAAATCCATTAAAAATCAGGTGCTTTGATGATTTTTACACTTCCCTCTTATATATATGTGTTATATGTTTTGTGTAAAATTAAAACATTAAGCTCCAGTATTATTTTTCGACAATAAATATTCATGCCGATATTTTAGTCTACTTAGATATATGAATTAAAACTAATAATTTTTAATATGCTGAAAGCATCCTAACTAGAGGTGTAAGTGAGTCAAGTCGACTCATGAGCCCCCTCGGGCTCGGCTCGATAAATGGCTCGTGAGCCGAGCTCGATGAGCTAACGAGTCAAGCTTGAGCTAACATTGACTCGACTCGTAAGCTCGTGAGCATGCCTATTTAAAAAATATTAATATTGAATATACTTAAAATATATTAGAATTCAGGATTTTAAATATAAAAATATTTAAAATTTATATCACAATTTCTTATATTATGTAATTCTTTATTATTTTCTTATAATTTCTCATTCATTTTACCATTTTATTACAATAATTACTTAAATCATAATCAATTTCTATCTTTCATAATAAATGAGCCGGCTCGTGAGCCGGATTGAACTCGTAGAATAAAGCTCGAGCTCGAGCTCAAACTCGATTAATTAATCAAGCTGAAGCTCAAGCCATGGGTGACTCGAGCTCGACTCGACTTATTTACACCCTTAATCCTAACCACCCTTTATTGTCTTTTTTTTTTTAAAAATAAATAAATAAATAAATTATGGGAGCAAAAGCTCAATATATTAAGTCGGAAAAAAATCGAAAAAAAAAATGTTTGAATTATTACGAGCAAATTACCCTTTTTATGAAAATAGGAATAACAAAACTACGATCGAATTAAATTTCATATTGTTCTCATCCAATTATCCTTCTAATCATCCAAATATATAATTTAATATAAAATAAATTTGTATTATGATAAAAAATAAACTATAAATTTAATAATTATGTAGCATCATAATTAATTAACCTAAACCATATAATTAACTTCAAGAAGATAATATTAAATAACTAAAAATCTAAGTTTCTTCGGAAAATATCGAAGAGATTAATGATTAAAGAGATGATAAAAATGACTAAGCTGAGCTATTTTAGTTTTATGCGCAAAATTAAATTATTTTCTTTTCAAATAACGAAAATAGATTTATATTTTCAAAGTAGGCATCGACTTTCTTGAGAATGTCTCCCACGGCTAACTTCGAATATTCTCTTTTATCCCTTCTCGCTAACCATCTCTCAGCAATCAGATAAGGACAACTTTTAAAAAGAAGCATTTTAATAATTTTTATCATAAATATGCGGGTACGGGACTTTTCTTAGAAAACGGAAAATGAAAATCCGATTTCAAAGAAATCTGGAAAATTAATTCCGATCATATAGAAAAATTAATATAATTCATTAACATAAAAGTAAATAAATTTAGCACTTCACTATTTCATAATTAGTTAAAAATATTAATTAAAAAATTAAAAATACAGAGAAATTCATGATTTTAATAGAATAATGAATTATAATGATTTTCTTAAAAAAAAGCATAAAGGTGAGTTTATAAGAAAGAAAAATTGAGTTTATAATGATTTTTTTTATAAAATAAGCATAACCATAAACATAAAAGTCAGTTTAAAAGTCAATTTCTAATAGTATATTTTTATAAAATAAGAATAGTATGATTTCTTAAGAAACTGTGAAATCATCTTCTTGGTTTCTAAGAAATCGGAAAATTGATTTCCGATCTTTCTACAAACCATTAAAAACGTTAGAAATCGGAATTGATTTTTCTGGTTTCTTCGAAATCTTTGAAACTGAATTTTCTTTTTTCGATTTATAAGAAATTGGAATTCTTATTTTTGATTTTGCTTATTCTTAAATTTTACATCTCTTACGCTCATACTTATAATAAAATTTATAAAAATGCTCATTTCCAAAAATTTCCCATCAAACAATATCCAAGCCATCATCTTATATTCGAATGTCTCATGTTCCAATGGAAGGAAAGGATCATGAACCAATTTCAGAAATATCAAATAAAAGCATATGATTTAAATAATATTTACATATAAAAATTAAACAAAATATTACTAACAAATCATTTGTATCTCCTATTTCCTCATGCTGAATTGTAGTTAAATAGGTTGAATGAAACAGATCGATCTCAAGATTCAATTAAATTGAATCAGATCAATCAGTGGCTACATATGAACTCATCTTATATCTAGAAAGTTCTAATATATATCTCATTTAATTAATGAGATATAATTAACAGACCTCTATTTTATGACAACATTTTATTAGAAAATCCTATGGTTTTCAAAACCGGACCGGACCGGCCGGTTCGACTGGTTCAACCGTGAATCGGTCCGGCAGGCGGCCCGGTCAGCTGTAGCACCCGGATGGAGTGAAAACCGGATAAAAACCGGTCAAAAACCCGGTTGAACCGGGAACCCGTTGAACCGGGCGATTTTTGGAGAACCAGGCGATTTTTGATATAATAATGAAATGTAGAATGAAGTTATTGTAGGAAAATTTCTCGTTTATTTTATAGTTTTAATAATTTTTGTTGCGGACTCGAATATACGCGGCGATAGAATTTAGAAAAATTACGTCTTAGCGTTGAACGAATATTCGGCGCACAAACAGAAAATAAAAGAACACTAGTATGTGTACGTGGAAAACCCTGTAAAGGGAAAAAACCACGGGGCCGCGCCCAGTTGAAAAAGATCCACTAGCGTTTTCTTGGAATACAAGAGATGAATCGTCCTTAAAAACTTAGGACGATTAGATTACAATGAATCTCTTTAGGAGTAGACAGTTACAATGTCAAACAGCGCTTCTGCGTTACTTAGAAATCAGGCTGAATGTCGGCGTCCTTCGGAGGTCGAATAGAATTCCGGCGTCGTTTAAGAGAATTCCGGTGTAGAACAGAGTTCTGATTTTACTTGGCAAGAATTCTGACTTCGCTCAGGTGTGACAACAGAATTCCGGTGTAAGATAAAATTCCGGCGTGATTCAGGCGTAGGGCAGAATTCTGGCGGTGGTCGAGGAGGAGTTTCCTCTCTTCTTCTTCTTCTCTTCTTCTTTTCTTCTTCTTTTTTCTTCTTTTGGCTTGGTCCCCTCTTAAGAGAAATGAGGGGCTATTTATAGTTTTTTGTGGATGGCATGAGCAGTAAATAGATGAGAGATCATGGGCTAATACGGAGTGTTTTGAATGGACGGCCGATATTGAATCCTTTGATCATGAACCGTTTATCAGACATTTGAAGGTCTTAATGATATCAGAATTTGATGATCTTAGGGTCGTTGGATTCGTCTCGTCGAGCCGCTCGATTTGACTATAAGCATGTACTGTTTGGAAATCGTTTGGCAATCCAAATTATGGATTGAACCTTTCAAATGTGCTTCGGGTCCTTGATTTGGACCTATTTGGACTCGAATTGAGTTGAATTTGGTGTCGTTAGGTTTGTATTTCTGAGATGCTCAGTTCGACTATAAGTTTGTTGAAATCAGAGTTCAAATGATCCCGGATTTAATTTTTGAAGCTTCCAAACTAAAATTGCCTTGAGATTCGTGCCGGATCAAGATGATTTTATCATGACACATCAGGTGCCCCCCTATTTTTGGACGTCAAAGCTCCACGAGTCCAAAAATATTTGTTCCGACACTTTATAACGGCTGAATCGCAAAAATTTGTATTCCAAAAGATATGAGTTTACTCAAACTTGATTGTAAAGGTCTCGTTGAGCTTCGAAAGCATCAAAATTGAGTCCGGAACGTCGAAAAACGTGTCCAGGGACCCGAAAAATGCTTAAAAAATCAGAAAAATTCCGAAAAATTCTTTAACATTCCGGAATGTTCTTTTCTTCCCCAAAACAGCTATAAATACCCCCATGAGGCTATAGAATAATTCGCTCCTTTTTCCTTCTTACAGTCGAGGCTTTCTGCTGTTTATGTAGGTGATTTTCCCTACTAAATTAGCGCCCCTCTTCTTGCAACGAAGTGAAAATTTTTTTTCTTAGTTTCTTTCCTGTTTTCTGCTACTGCTCGTAGGTGACTTTCCCTACGCGAAGTCAGTGATTCTTTTTGGTGCAGAAGTTGACATGGGCTATCAAACATCCACAAAAATCTTTCGACAAAAGGCGATCGCTTTGTTGCTCGAAGTGAAGGAATAAAGAAAACTTACAAAGCGACAAAAACAGATGACGTTGTCTCCACTGTTACTGGAGACGCCTTGCTTGCTTTTAGGAAAAAATATTATTTTCCTAATGACATGGTGGTGAAAGTGCCAGCGAGGTCTGATCGGGCTTGTTCTCCTCCTCTCGGATTCGTGACAGTCTATGAATTTAGTTTACGAGCCGGTTTAAGGTTTCCACCATCTCCTAAATTGAGCGATATTTTAATAATTTGTGGGGTGAGTTTAGCTCAATTATCTTATAGAGCTATGTCAATTATCATGGGGTTAATTGTACTCTTTCGAGACCGTGGAGCAGTGTTATCACCTGATTGTCTTGCTCGAATGGGTCGTCTGATTGGTGATACACAAGGTCGCATTTCTTTCAGATCCAAATGGTTGGATATCCGTACTCGGGATCCGTCAAAAAGCTGGATCAGTGACTTCTTTTATGTGAAAAATAACTGGAATCTTCTAGAAAAGTGGGGGAAAATGAGGGAGTTACCAATTCCCCTACATCTTGGAGCTGAAGAATTATTGAAGATACTCAAATTCTCTGATATTGATACTCTTCATTATGAGGTTCGTTATTTGAGCAGATACATAGATGAAGAGTATCTATTCAAAGTGGGGCTATCTACTCAAGCGGGGAGATCACATGCTCAGATGCTGAAGAAGTCAGTGAAAGTTTCAGAAGCTGCTGTTCAATCTTCAAAAATTCCTCCTAAACGACCAGGAAGTGAGGATAACGTGCAGACTGTCAAGAAGAAAAGGGTGGAGGAGGTTTTAGCAGTTAATAGTAAAGATCCTCTTATTTCTCCATCTAAGTCACACATTCCTAAGGATGTTTTGAAACATCAATGCGTTGGCCGTCGACGTACTGAGGAATTGGTACATTCCCTTTTTTGCTTCTCCTTCTTCTTTTTGTTCTTTTTCACAAAATATTTCTCTTATAAAAGTTATTTTTATTATTTCAATCGGCGCAAATGACTAAGGCACTGAATGACTGGAATGACGAATTTGTGAAGATTAAATATCTTCAGGGTGAATATAAGAAGAAACATGATGGAAAATTAAAGGAGATGCAAGTGGTGGAGCAGCAGCTAGCAGAGTGTAGGACAGAGCTAGCTAATATGATGACTTCAGCCTCCATACAGAATCAAAAGATATATTGTCTACATATTGAGTTAGTGGATGCACAGACGACGATCAATCAGCAAATGAAAGATCAAGAGATCCTTGTAGCTGAAAATAAGAGACTCCAGAGTATGCTATCAGAGAGGGAAACTCAGCAGCCACCGTCCATCGTTATAGATGATTTCAAGAAATCAGCTGCATTCAAGATAATTGTTGAAGATCACATTCAAGAAGCTCGCAACCATATCTATGACGTGGAGGTGAAGGCTTTGGAAGCAGACTGTATGGAAGAGGGCTTCATTCGAGGTTTCATGAAGGGTGTGCGTGTAGTGCAGTGCAAGACTGGCGTAGAGATTGATGGGTTGACACCTAGCCAGGCCTCCGGTGACCCTTCTTCAGATTCTGGTGGCGAAGAAATAGAGAGCGAGTTACAGAAGGCTTTTTCCCTTGAGGAAGATGAGGATGATATTGATATCCTGTAGTAGTGTTTGATGTTGATTGTATCACCTTATTTTCTTTATAGTGATAAGTGTATGTGTTTGTTGTGGATGCTTTCATATGATGTATGTCATGTTCAATGATCCATAAAGAAATTATTGATATTGCTCTTTTCTTTCTTGCATATATACATGAGACCGGTTTAATTTTATTTCAATGAGAAATATTTGATAGTCTTTGGTGACCGGAGTGACTGTGAGAGATATCCTCCTTGGATATCTTGACCTTTTCGAGATTGTTAATCAAAGCTTTTGCTTGATGATTCTTAATCTGTATAGAAGAGGTCGGATCAAATCCCCCTGGGATTGAGCATCCAATAATTGAGATACAATGTAGATTGTATATTTCTCGAATCAGAAGTAAAGAGTTTAAGACTGTAGCACAACAAAGTGAACGTCATATTATTGTATGGGATAAGATAATACAATAATCCTTAGTATACTTCTATCCCAGTTCTCATACAAGAGATGTCTGAACATACTAACTTTGTACAAAGACATCATTAGTATAGCTTGAAGTAAACAACAAACACAAGATAACTAGTATTATCAATATCTATTGATAATACTTACGAAGGTTACTAATATTTCAAGTTCGAGGGAGCATTTTTCCATTAGCATCATTCGGTTTAAAGGTACCGGGCTTGATCATAGCTGCTACCAAATAGGGACCCTCCCAGAGGGGAGAGAGCTTGTTGCGTTGAGGGCCCTTTCCGGCTGCTTCGAGGCTGCATAAAACCAAATCCCCGATTGAGATAGATCGAGGTTTAACTTTCCGATTATAGTGACGAACAACCCTTTGGTGGTATGCAACGGTCATAAGTGAGGCTATATCTCTTACTTCTGGAAGGAGATCTAAGTTCTTTCTGAGCTTCTCCTCGTTATTATCAAAATCAAATGTTTGAACTCTATTGCTTGGAACTCCAATATCAACTGGTATAATTGCTTCTGTTCCAAAGCAGAGGTTGTACGGGGTTTCTCCTGTAGGAGTTCTGGCAGTAGTCCGATAAGCCCATAGGACATTTGGGAGTTCTTCCGCCCATTGCCCCCCAGCCTTCCCTAGGCGTGTCTTCAGTCCTTTTAAAATCGTTCGATTTGTGACCTCTGTTTGCCCATTTGCCTGAGGGTGGGCGACAGCTGTGTGGACTAGATGAATATGAAAATCTTTACAAAAAGAAGTGAAGATTTTCCCAATAAACTGTGTCCCGTTATCTGTGATAATTCATGCAGGAATGCCAAAACGACAGACTATATTCTTCCATAAGAATTGTTTGGCATTTGCTTCAGTAATCTTAGCCAACGGTTCTGCCTCTACCCATTTAGTGAAGTAATCGACTGCCAAGATGATGAATTTTTGCTGTCCCGTGGCGATAGGAAAAGGTCCCATGATATCTATACCCCACTGAGCGAAAGGCCAGGGGCTCTGTAGTGATGCAAGCTCCAATGCAGGTGTATGGGTGAGATTGGAATGCAACTGGCAATTTTCGCACTTTTGAGTAAACTCAAGTGCGTCATGTTTCATTGTAGGCCAATAGAATCCTTGTCTCATAATCTTGTAAGCTAACGCTCTTCCTCCCAAATGTTCTCCACATACTCCTAAATGAACTTCTCGGAGTGCATAATCAGCTTCTGATGGTGGAAGACACTTGAGATACGGTCCGGTGAAGGCGCGTTTATACAAATCATTATCAATCACAGTGAAATTTGACGCCTGTCTCCGAAGTCGTGTTGCTGTTATGGGGTCTTCAGGTAGTAATCCATATTGTAAAAAAGCTAATATGGGATTGATCCAAGAAGCTTCAGGTAGTCTGATAAGCCCATAGGACATTTGGGAGTTCTTCCGCCCATTGCCCCCCAGCCTTCCCTAGGCGTGTCTTCAGTCCTTTTAAAATCGTTCAATTTGTGACCTCTGTTTGCTCATTTGCCTGAGGGTGGGCGACAACTGTGTGGACTAGATGAATATGAAAATCTTTACAAAAAGAAGTGAAGATTTTTCCAGTAAACTGTGTCCCGTTATCTGTGATAATTCTTGCAGGAATGCCAAAACGACAGACTATATTCTTCCATAAGAATTGTTTGGCATTTACTTCAGTAATCTTAGCCAACGGTTCTGCCTCTACCCATTTAGTGAAGTAATCGACTGTCAAGATGATGAATTTTTGCTGTCCCGTGGCGATAGGAAAAGGTCCCATGATATCTATACCCCACTGAGCGAAAGGCCAGGGGCTCTGTAGTGATGCAAGCTCCAATGCAGGTGTATGGGTGAGATTGGAATGCAACTGGCAATTTTCGCACTTTTGAGTAAACTCAAGTGCGTCCTGTTTCATTGTAGGCCAATAGAATCCTTGTCTCATAATCTTGTAAGCTAACGCTCTTCCTCCCAAATGTTCTCCACATACTCCTGAATGAACTTCTCGGAGTGCATAATCAGCTTCTGATGGCGGAAGACACTTGAGATATGGTCCGGTGAAGGCGCGTTTATACAAATCATTATCAATCACAGTGAAATTTGACGCCTGTCTCCGAAGTCATGTTGCTGTTATGGGGTCTTCAGGTAGTAATCCATATTGTAAAAAAGCTAATATGGGATCGATCCAAGAAGCTTCTCTTGATTCGTCGATTGATTGTATGACCCATGGTCCTTGGATACTTGGAAAGTGGATTTCCTCGATACACTTTCGCTTGAAGATATCTCCAGTGGTTGCTGTAGCAAGTTTTGAAAGAGCATCTGCTCGCGCATTTTGCTCTTGTAGAATATGAATGATCTGATGTTTCTTTATACGAGCTAGAAGCAATTTGACGATGTTGCAGTACTGTGCCAATTGCAGGTTATGGATTTCAAACTCCCCTTCCACCTGAGAGGCGACTAACTGTGAATCAGTGTGGATTATTAAATTTTGAATCTCACAGTCAATTGCTAGTCTCAATCCAGCAATTAGAGCCTCGTATTCTGCTACATTATTTGTCGCTGGGAACTTAAGTCGGAGCCCATATTCAAGGGTAACGTTCTGCGGGGAGATTAATAAAATTCCAGCCGCAGCCCCGAAACTTCCAGAAGCTCCATCGACATACAATATCCAACCTGGTATAGAAGGTGAAGCATTCGGTTGCACATCGGACACCGGAATGGTGCATTCAACTAAGAAATCTGCTAGCGCTTGAGATTTAATATCGGGCCTAGGTAAGTAGTGGATATCAAATTCTCCCAGCTCTACAGACCATTTAACGAGCCTACCCGATGCTTCTGGCTTTTGTAGAATGCTTTTTAGTGGCAGATTTGTATAAACCCCAATTGAATGGGCTTGAAAGTAAGGGCGTAGTTTCCTGGCAGAGTAAACTAACGCCAATGCTGTTTTATCTGCTAAAGGATAACGTCCTTCCGTTTCCGATAAGATTTTGCTAACATAATATATAGGACTTTGTACAGCATTTTCTTCACGAACTAAGATCGAACTAATGGCCTGGACAAACAGCCAAATACAAATATAATCTCTCTCCTGGTGTTGGTTTAGAAAGTAGTGGCGGGGATGCCAAATACTTTCGTAATTGCTCAAAGGCCTCTTGGCATTCGTCTGTCCATTGGAACCCAGAGTTACGAGCGCCTCTAAGTACCTTGAAGAAGGGTAGATATTTATCTCCAGAGCGTGCTAGGAAACGAGATAATGCCGCAATTCTTTCATTCAATCTCTGAACTTCCTTGATAGTTCTCGAGGGCACCATGTCTCTTAGTGCCTTGATTTTCTCGGGATTAGCCTCAATCCCCCGGTGAGTTACCATAAACCCCAAAAACTTTCCAGAAACGACTCCAAAAGCACATTTAGCAGGGTTAAGTCGCATATTGTAGCATCGTAGCAAATGAAAACACTGTTCTAAATCATATATATGTTGAGATTTCTCAAGACTTTTTACCTACATATCATCAACATATACTTCCATAGAACGTCCAATAAGATCCTTGAAAACCTTATTCATAAGACGTTGATATGTGGCCCCAGCATTTTTGAGACCAAAGGGCATCACTCGGTAGCAGTATAACCATTTATCTGTGCGAAAAGCTGTTGCCTCCTCATCATCCGGATCCATCTTTATTTGATTGTAACCGGAATAGGCATCCATAAAGCTCAACATCTGATGTCCGGAGTTGGTATCAACTAATTGGTCAATACGGGGAAGTGGAAAGCTGTCCTTTGGGCAGGCTTTATTTAGATCGGTATAATCTACACACATTCTCCAAGTCCCATTTGACTTCCGCACCATGACGACATTTGCCAACCAAGTAGGATAATGCACTTCCCGTATAAATCCAGCTTCCAAAAGCTTATCAACCTCTTGCTCAATTGCTTGCTGACGATCTGGCGCAAAATTTCATTTCTTTTGGATTACTGGCTTGCATGTAGGGTTAACTTTAAGGGAGTGCATGATTACTTCAGGATTGATGCCGGGTATATCTGCCGGACCCCATGCAAAAATATCCTGATTCTTACGTAGAAAATCTATATATTTTTCCTTCTGTTCATCTGAAAGAAGAGACCCAATCTGTACCGTTCTTGAAGAGTGTTCTCGTGATAAAGATACGGTAGTGAGGTCTTCTACAGGAGAAGCCCTTTGAGGGATATCCTCATTTCTGAGATCAAAATCCTCAATACTTAACGTCACCTTTGGATATGGTTGAACCTGCCTAAGATAGCAGGTTTGTGCTATTTGTTGATCTCCACGTACCACACCTACTCCAGTCGGGGTAAGAAATTTCAACTTCAAATGAGGGATGGAAGCGATGATCCCAAAAATGGACTGGAGCGGCCTTCCAAAGATGGCGTTGTAAGCTGATTCTGATTTTACAATAATAAACTGAATATAATGAGTAATCTGTCGGGGGAACTCTCCCAACACAACTGGGAGACTGATTGTCCCTTCTGCCTGTACAGGTCGATTGTCAAACCCATACAATGGACCTGCAGCAGGCTGAAGCTTTTCTCTGGTGAGGCCCATATTTAAAAAAGTTGAATAGAATAACACATCTACAGAACTACCGTTATCCACCAAGATTCTTTTGACATTATAACACGGGTCACCTATCCCCGCACTAATCACAAGTGGATCCTGATGAGGGGTTTTTACTCCCTCCAAGTCTGAATCATCAAAAGTGATAAACTGATCAATACGAGCTTTCTTTGGTGTTAGATTTTCAGCCACAGCAAAAAAAACCTGATCAGATAATAATGGTCCTCCTGCAATGGTCTCAATCTCACCAACTGTTGGGCGATTATTTGGTGGTTGCCTCTGCTGTTGTTGATTTTGCCCCCTAGTGGGACGGGGGCGAGACTCCTCTCGAGTAGGTGGACCTCGAATAAACTGTCGGAGATAATCCTGGCGGAGAAGTCTCTCAATCTCATCTTTGAGTTGATTACAGGCTTCCGTAGTATGGCCACGACTACGGTGAAAGTGACAGTACTGATCTTGATTGCCTGTATTCGGCCTTAAAGGATGCGGCCATCTCATTGTATCTTGATCTCGAACGGCCATTAATACATTTGCTCGAGATATGTTGAGTGGGGTATACTCTTTCTCCTATCGAGATTCCCGTCGCGTCAATGGAGGCCTAGGAGGTAGATTATTTTTCCCTTGCTTTTTCCATTGTAAGGGAGACTTATCCATCTCAGGAGCACCTTTGTGCTTCCCATTTGTCTGCTCAAACTGCTTTCTGTGAGCATTAATGGCTTCATCTGCAGAGATTTGTGCCTCCACACGATGAATCAAGTCAGCGTACGAATGAACCGTATCTCGCATAAGAGCTGAATAGAAGGGGCCAGGACGAAGGCCACCAAGAAAGACCCCTCTTAATAATTCAGGATCTACTCCCAGAATTTGTCGAGCCTCCGTAGAAAATCATTGAAAATACTCTTTCAATGATTCTCCTTCATTTTGACGGATTCCAGATAGGTGAGAGGAATCCTTAGTAATTCTTCGATTGGCTACAAACTGTTCCACGAATACTTTAGCCATTTTATCGAATGAAGGGATCGTTCCAGACGGAAGTGAATAAAACCAAGTTCGCGCTTGTCCGTTGAGGGTAGCAGGAAAAACCTGACATAGAAGTGCATCTGAAGCTCGTTGGATATGCATAATTGTTCGATAATGATTGATATGCTCATATGGGTCGGATGTCCCGTCGTAGGATTCTATGCTGGGTAATTTGAATCCAATCGGAATAGGATGTTGTAGAATAGCTTCTATTATAGGTGATGACTCTTGTAGATTCCAACGTCGAAGATTTTGTCTTGTACCTCCTCCAGGAAATTCTTCTCGTACTAATCTCCATAATTCATGACGTAGAACGTTGCGAGGGAGCTCAGCAACGTGCGGTTGGTCTAACTCAGCAGGGAGGTCCAAAGGAACGCGAGGTTGCCGACCTGTATGGGAAGGATGAGTAGAACTTGCTGTGTCAGCCAGTTCATTATCGGGCTGTAATGACGGGTGTCTTCTTGGTGGAGAAAAATGAATCTCTGCTTGAAGATGTTCGAGTTGAACATCTTCGACCCGTGGAGGATCGCGAGGGAGAAGAATTTCCTCCTGTCGGGCTGATGCTGGTTGGCGAGTTTCTCGTCGGAGGAGTTGAAGGATCTCGTTCTGAGATTCTTCCATCTTTCGGATTCGCTCCTCCAAAGATGGTCCTGACGTTCCTTCTCCAGCAACATATTGTCCCCCAAGATAAAAGGAGGTAGAAACTGGACGTCCATGGTTTATGGACTGATTTCTGGATTGATGAGAGTGGGAGCGGGAGGCTCCTACGAGACGATTGCTCTGTCTGTTGGTCATAGAGACAATACTTGCAATTATGGGGTAGTGATTCCCACAGACGGTGCCAAACTGTTGCGGACTCGAATATACGCGGCGATAGAATTTAGAAAAATTGCGTCTTGGCGTTGAACGGATATTCGGCGCACAAACAGAAAATAAAAGAACACTAGTATGTGTACGTGGAAAACCCTGTAAAGGGAAAAAACCACGGGGCCGCGCCCAGTTGAAAAAGATCCACTAGCGTTTTCTTGGAATACAAGAGATGAATCGTCCTTAAAAACTTAGGACGATTAGATTACAATGAATCTCTTTAGGAGTAGACAGTTACAATGTCAAACAGCGCTCCTGCGTTACTTAGAAATCAGGCTGAATGTCGGCGTCCTTCGGAGGTCGAATAGAATTCCGGCGTCGTTTAAGAGAATTCCGGTGTAGAACAGAGTTCTGATTTTACTTGGCAAGAATTTTGACTTCGCTCAGGTGTGACAACAGAATTCCGGTGTAAGATAAAATTCTGGCATGATTCAGGCGTAGGACAGAATTCTGGCGGTGGTCGAGGAGGAGTTTCCTCTCTTCTTCTTCTTCTCTTCTTCTTTTCTTCTTCTTTTTTCTTCTTTTGGCTTGGTCCCCTCTTAAGAGAAATGAGGGGCTATTTATAGTTTTTTGTGGATGACATGAGCAGTAAATAGATGAGAGATCATGGGCTAATACGGAGTGTTTTGAATGGACGGCCGATATTGAATCCTTTGATCATAAACCGTTTATCAGACATTTGAAGGTCTTAATGATATCAGAATTTGATGATCTTAGGGTCGTTGGATTCGTCTCGTCGAGCCGCTCGATTTGACTATAAACATGTACTGTTTGGAAACCATTTGGTAATCCAAATTGTGGATTGAACCTTCCAAATGTGCTTCGGGTCCTTGATTTGGACCTATTTGGACTCGGATTGAGTTGAATTTGGTGTCGTTAGGTTCGTATTTCTGAGATGCTCAGTTCGACTATAAGTTTGTTGAAATTGGAGTTCAGATGATCCCGGATTTAATTTTGAAGCTTCCAAACTAAAATTGCCTCGAGATTCGTGCCGGATCAAGATGATTTTATCATGACACATCAATTTTATTATTTATTACGTCATCCGGTTCGACCCCAGTTCGACCGGTTAAACTGTGAACCTCTCCTTCTTCCGGTTCGTTGTCCGGTCCGATTTTCAAAACCTTGGAAAATCCTAGTTTTCTCTTCGTCTCTTCTCTCGTCTTTCTTTCTTTCCCTCTTCTTCTTTCTTTCTTTCTTTATTTTTTGCAGTCAATCTTAAGAGTAAGGTCCGCATATTGCCGATAAATTTAGACTAAACATTTTCAAAATTATTCCCAGCATATGAATAAATATTATAAATAAATTCAAAGTCGGCAAAAAGAAAAAAGAAAAAAAAGAACATTATTAAATGCAAAGTGTGCAAGACAATATTAGGTTCGAATAGCCGTTATTGTTGGCCAAGTCAGTCTCTGCATTGATTGTGCTATTGGGATTGGTCTATTGAAAGTTTATCCACTGGTTGAAGAAAAAAAATATATTATGACCTAATTTATGTTAGTAAAAATTAAAATTATTTAAATTTATATGGAGATTAATATAGTTTATGATATCTTATAAAAATCTACTCATTTCAACATCTAAAAGCAAAAATGATACACTGTGATATCAAATTGATTTTCTAAAAAATCTGTTGAATGATGTTAAAACATGCTTATGAGATAATCAACATTGTATTTACGCTTAATTCCGCCAAATCTGTTAGATTATAGATTGATTAATTTAGAGCGACGACCATTAATTGGGCGGATTTATAATTTCACAATTTTTTTTTTTTTTACATGCCGGTCGAATTTGGCGATAGTAATTTTCACATTTTAGAGCCTATCTATAGATTTTCATCTTCTTATTTAAATATAAACAAAGTAAACATTTATCTACAACCCCAATTAATAGAAAAAAAAAAAAACTGTTAACAAAGAAAGTTTGGCCTTCGAAAGAAAATAATGAGAATACATGCATATTAACTTAAACGGGTCAACCCTAACCCGATCCGGTATGTAAACGGGTCGAAAATTTGGACCCGAACTCGACCTGTCGGGTTGACCCGACCCGACACGGTTGCGCTTCCGGCGGCGGGGAGACGGAGGAACGGCGGGTGGTGGGCAGGCGGGACGACGGGCGGCGGGTTGCGGGAGGGCGCGGAGGCGAGCAAGCTGCTGCGGAAGCGAGCGGGCAAGCGCGGGCAGCCACGGGCCGGTGCGGGCAATCTCGGGCAGCGCGGTTAGCTCATTTGAAACAAATTTTTGAGTTGACCCGACAACCCGTCGGGTCAACTCGAACCCGACCCTTTTTTTCAAATGGGTCAAATCCAGGAACCCGACTCGTTTTGAACTCGGGTCGTGTCTAATCCAAAATTTTGGATCGGATTTGAATCGGATTTTCGTGTCATGTCAAATATTGATACCCCTAATATTAAGGAGATGATACTCATCTAATAATAAAATGGGTAAGTACAGATAATGAGAAAATAATTAAAGAAAAAAAAATTAGGTAAAAATAATTAATATTCTAATCAAAATTTAATCATTGATAAGTCTTAAAACTGTTGAATTTGCTTATGAAAAGCGTAGCGTACGAGTAATCAATCAAAATTTTATGAGGATTTGCATTCATAACGCTTAAAATAATCTTATTTATATATTAACATTCAAAACTTTATATTTCTTTATAACACTTAATTCTTTTAATAATATTAAAATAAAACCCTTTCTCCCTCCCCCCCCCCCCCCTTAATTTTTCATCACAGGTGCAATCTCTTTTCGCAATCCCAGGTCACCTTCTAGAACATTGTCGTAGCGTTGTCAATGCTCTTCTCAACTAGATCCCGTCACGATTTCTCAACCTCTTCTTCGCCGTTGAAGATTTCAGGATTTAAGTAGAGGATTTTATGATTTTGAGCGAAGAGAGGATCAAAGTGAACAGCGTGTCAATTTAGTAAATATGAAATTTATGTATTATATAGGTAAATAAAATAGTTTTAAATATTAGCTATACAAATTTTAAAAGTTTTATTATACTCGCATTAAAATAGTTAAAGCCCTCAATTTTAAATACCTTCATGACGGCTTGGCTTGTTGGCAACCACTAGAAGCTAGTGTGGGCTTCAGCTGTGTGGCTTGGTGTTCATTCCTCCTTTGGATGATCCTTGCCTATATTTTGGGTGGTTGCAGTTGATCCGCCTTTAATTGAGCCTGGCTGGTTATTTAAATTCTCGTTGATGTCGGTTGTCTGTTTTTGATTGTTTTGGCCTTCTTGTGTTGTGATGTTTGGTCTGTGACTAAACTTGTTTGTTTCTCCCTTCTTTTGTTGGAATAAAGTATCTTTTTATTAAATAAATAAATAAAAAAATAATAATAGCAGTTGCGACAAGAAAAAGGATTAGGGTTTCTTTAAGATAGCTATAGTTTTTATAAATTAATTGTGAAGTTAATATGAGAAAAGCAGCTTAGTTGTTCTGGTTGTAAAAAAAAGTTTTTCATCATAAAAATTTCTGAAAAATAATGAGAAAATAGGGGTAGCAAAAAAGCTATCAAAAAAAGGAGAAATTATTACGTGCAGTCGCCAGCCTGTCCGGAGACAAATCAGGATGCATCACGTCACCCAATACACAGCTATACACAGCACCGATACTCAGCAAAATAGTAGATGTGTGGCGTCCTGATTCAACTCCAGATGACGTCCGGTGACCGCAAGTAATAATTTCTCTCCATGAGACTCTTAATCTAACTACCTTTTGTAATATATATTTTTTCAATTATAATGTCTTTTTAAAATAACATACAAAATGATTGTTATATCATTTATCATCTAAATATTTTTTTAGCAAATTACAATGTAATATATTTCATTATTCTGAGTGTCAAATATCCATTTATGATCCCAAGACTCACAATTGTAATATGATCCTTTCATTAAAAAATTACACAATTCTTTTTGTCAAAATGAGCTTAACTTTCTAGAATTTTTTATGCACTAATTTTAACGTAAATTTTTTTTAAAAAAAAATTATGCCCAACCCGACGAAAAATCCGTAATTTTCTCCTTTGCTGTGACTCGGAATCCCGTCTTGTCCCTTTCCTCCTGCCAATTTTTCTACCCTTCAATTTAAACGACAGAAAATGTTGACCTTTTTTATCTTCGAAAAACTAATTCATAGTATCCGAAGACCTTTCAAACCCACTGGCTACAATCCAATATTTTCTTTCCTCCGAAGCTACATATAAGCCTATTCTTCCTCTAGTTCCTCATCCACCTATCCTCTCCTTTTCCCACTCCCCACTGTTCTATCCCTATGCCGTCCTCAAATTCATCCCCCCTAGATCAACTCTTCGCCGCCACCGCCACTTCTCTCGACGACATCCTGGAAGCCATCCGCACTCCTCCACCAGTTCCGGCGCCAGCTCCCGGTGACATCACCATCTCCGACTACCTCGACTCCCCTGAACAGTTCACAAGCGAGTTCAGAGTCGTTGACTCGACGGTTTCGATGATCCGATCCGGCAGAAATCCCCCGCCATCCTCGCCTTCCGATCTCCGACTCACTCTCAACATCCCCCGCCCCGCCGCCCCGAAAGTGGAGTGGATCGAGCCATCCGGATCCGGACCCGATTGGATAGAAGGCCGGCGATACCGCGGCGTGCGGCAGCGGCCGTGGGGGAAGTTCGCGGCAGAGATCCGCGATTCCAAACGAAAGGGATCTAGAGTTTGGCTAGGCACGTTCGATACAGCGGTCGAGGCCGCGCGGGCTTATGACTGTGCCGCCTTCGAGATGAGAGGAAGCAAGGCGATTCTCAATTTTCCAAACGAGGTTCGAAGCTCGCCGGAGAAGAGAAAGAGGAAGGAAGAGAAGCAGCAGCAGATGCTGGCGGTGAAGATGCGGAGAACAAAAGAGGCACAGAGGAATCTTCCGGACGGTGAGGTTTTGACGCCGTCAAGTTGGACCGCCGTGTGGGGGAGCGCAGACGTGAAGGGGCTGTTCAGCTTGCCGCCGTTATCGCCGAGATCTCCGCACCCAACACTTGGGTTTCCGCAGTTAATGGTGATTTGAATGGTAATGGCGGGTATTAATTCTCCCTTAACAATGAATAAAATAATTGGAAAACAGTTTTCTTGCATATAATAGCATGTTGAGCTGTGAATTATATGTGATGTCACTCAGTATTGTAGCTCTTTTTTTGGATAAATTATTCTGTGCGAAGTCCGAACGGAGTGCTACGTTCAAAGGCGAATCAGGTGCAGCCACGTCAACGGTATCGAGCCGTGGCACCGAGTGGTACAGAACAGTATCGAGCCGCAGTACACAACAAAGCGGTGACATAGTGCATTTTGATTGATCTCTGGACGACGTTCGGCATCCGCACAGAATAATTAATCATGTTTTTGTTGGTTTTGTGAGAGAGAAAATCCTTTGTTATGTTTGTAAAATATTAAAAATATTATACCTTTGTGAATTTAATCTTAAATTCCAACGTCCCTAGAAGTTGAGTTGTTTATTTTGAGCATTAGTTGAAGCGGCAAAATATTTTTCTCTATATAAGAGAAGTTTTGGGAAATAGTTACGAGTAATTTTGTATGACTCATTTATGTTTGCAGTAGAATTACACATTAAAAAGCAGATACAGAGACAGGATCCAAATAAATAAAAAAAAGATAAAACAATAGGTGAACTTAATAAACGAGTTGGAGAAAATAATAATTTCATAATTTTTTCTTAAGGGGCCGTTTGGAAGTAAAGTGAATGCAAAGTATAATAAATGCATTATTTTTTTAATTTTTTTTAGTATTTGATTGGATGAAAAATAAATCCAAAGTAAATGAAATACAATGTATTTCATTCTAGCTCATTTTTTAGGTAAAGCGTTCTCACCAAATTTTGAGCGAGAACGGATTACACTCCTTTTTAGTTTCCTTGAACACCCACGACGGCCGCCGTCTCCACAGCCATCCGCCGCCTGCAACCACCGTCCGCCACCGCAACCCTGTTTAGTATTTATTAGAAAGGACCGCAGAACTTTTCTCCTAATAAAACTATTATCTGGAGACATTTCTACCTATTATCTTCACATTGTATTAATACTCTTCGATACTTGTAATTTGTGTCATTTTTTCGCTTTTTTTTAAATAAGTTCTCTTATGACCATTATAAAAAATTTCCTTTATAATCATTATGATAACACACAAATTTGTTAGCAGAAATAAAAATTGATAGAAGGAATATTATTGTAGCAAAAACTAATCTTATTCTACCTTTTTAATTCTAACAAAGGGATTAGCTTCCCTTTATAATGTTAAAAAAACTAGCAAAATGATAATAACTACACTGATAAATAAAAAATACAAAGTGCTATAGGCTAAGCTACAGAAACAGTACATGCAAAGGAAAAAAAATACAGGTAAGAATCATGATCCATCACAAAATGACAAAGATTATTATAAAGGCTCAATTAATGTGAGTCCCATCCAAAGTCATCTAGATGTAGAGGAGGATAGACCATACACGCAATGCAGAACGAGTGTATAAAATCGAAATTATACGCCACCACTAAAACACACCAAATAGGTTGACATTTCAACTAATCTCATAAAATATGAAGGTTGAAATTTCTAAGATGACAACAAGACGGCTGAGGTAAGGCTGTAAACGTGATGAGTTATTTATTTCTGCTCGCCTTATTAATTTATGTGTTCATGAATATAAAATTTATTTGAAAGTAATATATAAATTATATAATATAATGTATATGTTATTATGTACATATATATTATACATAGAAATATAAGTACATGTAATTTATGTTTGCGAATACATACCTTCCTATTAATGACGTGTCCTTATTTTACTTTCCTCTCCTGTATTCTATAAATACTTGTGTAATCTCTCCGTTGAAATACAATTAATTTCATTTTTCTTTTCCTCTATTTTCTGTTTCCTGCCTCCGCTGTTTCCTTTCAATTTATACATATAAATAAATAAGTATATCAACATGTATAAATTATATGCAAACATACATATATATTATTACATACCGGATTATTCGGGATGGTAAAGAGATAAAAAGTTTTATATCTTAACTTTCACAAAGAGTCAGCACACACACGAATAAAGACTTTTACATTAAAAACATAGAAAAGAAGAATACCATAGGATCTAACTCAACTAAAATGATTCTACTTGTGCTTGCCATTGATTACAAATGATACCCTTCTTTAAGAGAATGCATTGTGTAAAAAATATATTATATAGATGAAGCTGGGAGAGCCTTGTGACAGACATCCAACATAAATCACGATATTATAGTTGAGACTCAGTGTGCATTAATATTATTAGTGATGAAAATTGATAAAGTCAGCAGCTGTTGGAGTACCCATCAATGACTGTAGTCGGGTGACAGCAGTTAGGCCATAGTATTTAAGTGATATAGTCCGGTGTGATTAACTAACTTCAACGTATCCCTTTATCTCCTCTCTAGTTTTCACGTCATGTTGATGGCTTATGTCCACTTGCTTTTTTCATGACAAGAGGAAAAATTATATAATTTGTCACAAGCTGGTGATATAAATGACATTTTTAAATAAATTATAGTTTGGCTTTTTTTGGGAGTGTTCTCATAATCTCACTGCTTTCTATAACATTTTTTAATACAGAAATTTCTTAAAATCAACAAAAAAAATGATACAAAATTATCATAAATGAAGCATTTATCTAGCACTACCTCCGTCGTTGCCATATGTCATCACCGCACATCGTTGATCATCATAACCGGCTATATATTATATTAGGAGATCTATTTTATACATATTGAAATTAAAGAAAAGTATCTATAATAATTATCAAGCCCGGTATGAAAATTCAATATTTCAAATTTTACTAAAAAATATTCAAAACTACCGAATAATCGCTTTCGTTATCTTTGAGCTCATTTGCCAATTCATCAAGTAATAGTGAAGGATGGTCAAACTTTTACCGGTCACCAAGTCAAGGTCTTCTAACGAAGCCCTCCCGCTAATAGAATAGAAGCCCAATCATTATCCCGCGAACATGTGTTTTTGGTCTACTTTACACCACGTTTCTAAATGAAATGATTTCCGTATCTTCAAAGGTCAAACTATTAGCTATTTAGGTTTGTTTTTCCAAGGTCCGATCCTTTTTAATAATAGGCCTATTTTGATCTTATCTATATACTTATTTTATTTTAATTTTTAGTCATATAAATTTTATTTATAAAATATGACCATTTATATTATTCATTCGTCATCAAAAAAATATATAGATTCCATAAAATATGACTTTCGAGGTAATTCTAGAATCTCAAAATACTAAAAAAATTAACATAAAAATATATGTGAATCGATTTCTAGAATATTAGGGGTGTCAATTCAGGTCGGGTTCGGGTCAAACCCGAGTTGACTCGGCTCAGAATGGGTCAACCTGAATCAGCCCCATTTTTGCAAACAGGTCAGCTATTTCAACCCGAACCCGACCCGCATGGGTTGTCGGGTTGACACAACCCTACCCAGATTTACGAGATTTGGCTGAAAAGGCGTGAGCAGAGCTCCCGTCGCCGACGGCGCAGGCGCCCAGTGGCAGCGGCAGCACGCGAAGCGACATGACCTGTCAGGCAACGCAGGCAGCTGGGCACTCGACGCGGGCGGGGCAGGCAACAAACGCGAGCAAACCATTTCAGGGTGATTTTCGGGTTTTCGGGTCAACCCGAACCTGACCCGATTTTTTAAACGGGTTGATTTGTTAAACCCGAACCCGACCCGTTTCATAAACAAGTCGACCCGAACCAGAATTTTTCAGGATTGGGTTTCGGGTCGTGTCAAAAATTGACACCCCTATAGAATATCACACAGCTCACATTAGAGATTTTAATCGGGAGTTTTGACTACCAACTAAGAGGTCTTGGGGTCGAAGTTTACGTATATAATATGTGTGAATTTGCCTTAATTGACTCAAAAGTCCCTAAAAAACTTCTAGAATCTCCAAATTTAATTTTTAAGAAATTTACGGCGAACAAGCGTTTCAAAGAGATGAGCTCAACAATACACCAAATCCAAATTAACATAGATCAAATACTAAAAAATATAGTTAAAAATTTTCATTACACGTTTAAGGATAATTAGCTCATATGTACGTTCCTGAATTCTATTAAAATTAAATGATCATCAAAATTTTCGCAAACAAATATTACAGTGCAAATAAAAGAAATTACATGTTCATTTTTCTCTATTGCTTTTTTGGATTGGAAATTAAGGGAGAAAATCATCCAAACTTTCTCCACCTACGTATTATGTATGGATCCCCCTTAATTAATAAAGCTTATAACAAACCCCTGAGGCCCTGAATACCGTTTTTGTATGTTAACATTAATTATTTTTTGAAAAAATTAAATAAAAAAAATGAACATAGCTGAAGCCATATTTCAAAGTCATCGGCAATCAATAACTGTTAATCGTGCTTAAATCTATCTCGAATGATTTCAATCATATCGACTTTTCACCACCAAAAACAGTGGAAATTAGAAAGTCGTGACATTGGAATCTGCTAAATATATGAATTCTTTACATAATTTAACAATCATTTACAATAATTGTTCGATATTCTTTGACATAAAAAAATTATTATTATTATTATTATTATTCTGAAGATGAGAAGCAACTTATGTATCGAATATAATCTTAAATCATGAGAAAAATATGAGATTATAATATAATTGTTGCGTCCTGAAATATTCACGGCGGTAGAGAAATATAGAGTTTAGCATCCTAACTGCGTATGAAGATTCAACACACAAACAGATAGAAGCGATGGATGCATCAATAATAAAAGACACGAAGGATTTTTACGTGAAAATTTCTAAAAAGGAAAAAAACCACGTGACCTAGCCAGTTGAAATGATTCCACTAGTATTGGTGGTTGATTACAAAAGATGCCCATCCTCAGAGGAGGGTGTTGGCTCAATGTAGCAAATGTACGCCATATATAACAAAGTATATAATCGGAGAATGGCATGACTGTTGCTTTTAAGATAGTGTTGGTATGTTCGTTTGATTATAAGGATCGTAGTCAGCGGGGGAAAGTGGTCGAAGAGATAGTAGTCGGCGGGCGATGGTGGTCGGAAGGATCATAGTCGACGGGTAATGATGGTCAAAAGGACTATAGTCGGCCGGCGACAGTGATCAGAGGATCAAAAGGACTATAGTCGGCCGTAGTCGACGGGTGATGGTGGTCGGAGAGATAGTAGTAGGCGAACGACGGTGATGGTCGGCTAGAGGTTCAACAACGGTAGCCTAGTGACACAAATTCGTTAGCGGTGGTGCCAAGGTGGAGCTTCAGCCTCAAAGCTCTTCTTTTCTCCCTCAAAGCCCTTGAATGCGGAGCGTTTATCAAACATTTGAATGCCCAAATGATGTCAGAATTAGAGGATCTTGGGCTCGTTCAATTTGTCTCGTCGAACTGCTCGATTCGATTATAAGCATGTTATTGGATATTGGTCTAAGATTTAGTTAGTTTCTTGAATGACTTGTATTACCATTAGTGTTGCATTTTTGTGTAGCTTATTTTGTAGCTATTTTGTGCCTATAAATAGGCTATAGGTTGTAATAGATTGGAATGGTTAAGAAATAAGAATTTCTATTATCTCCCTCTTCCCTTCCCTCTCTCCCTCCTCCTCTCTCAAGATCAAGAAGAGGAAGTGCTTCTTCCTCTCGAATAAGATCTCACATCTAGTATCAGAGCCTGGTGGATGTAACCAAGTAAGCAGGAGGAGGAGGAAGATGTTTTCTTGTCTAAGAAAATGATTCAAGAAAGGGGGAGCTGACGTGGGCATCGGACCGAGCGGAAGCATAAGCGCGTAGGAGTTCGCGCGGGCAAACGCTGTTGTGGCGTGTTCGCGATAGCCGAGTGCGGACGGGAGGCAGAGGCAAGCTTCTGGTCCATGTGCAGGTATCCAGAGGCACAGGATTGGCTCTCGCGATTCACGTGAGCTTGCAGATTGTGCGGATGGAGCGGGAGGTCTCGGAAGTCGTCGGGCCGAGCACTGTGTAGATGCGATGGCAGCAGGTGGAACAGGCATTCGACAAATGCAAGAAGCTTAGAGGTTTTGTTCGGCTCTGGCGAGCACACGATGTAGAGTTCAAGAGTTTTATGTGGAAGCGACACTCTTGATCTTGGATTCGATCAAGATGGAGAATTACAGGAGCCGTATCCGAAGGCCAACTTAGAGTTCTTAGAGGACAATGAAATGAATCTTGCTGAGGGCTTGTGGGAGTAGATTTTGCGGTTCTGGAAGACAGCGACGACATTGCCGAAGATGAAGTTGACAGTGTCATAGACATTGCGGTAGAACTAGCGTTGGCTGTAGATATTGATTAAGGGTTTTCTGTGTAAATCTTTTGAGGTGGAGCCAGCAAATCAATAAGAAGCCTGGAGGTGGCTTCGGGTGTTTGTTTGATCAGAAGTGGAGTCGGCCTGTTCTTGAGGACCAGCACCGGGAATGGACGCGGAGGAGCGAGGGCGTGCGGTGCGTAAGGAGGGCCCACGGGAGCACGGAGGCCATGCAGGGCACAGGTGAATGTGCAGGGCGTGGGATTGAGACGAGCAAGGTGCAGGTGAAGGCGTAGGGCTTGGTGCGTGGGTGGATACGCGCAAGATGTGGTCAGAGTCAAACCGCATAAGTGTAAGGCACGAGAGTGAAGCTGGAGGCTCAGGGGGTGAGCACGAGGCGCAGGGTGCCGGTGGACGCACAGGGCGCTGAAGCGAGGCACAAGGGGTGTTCAGGAATTGACTGCGTAGGTCGCAGTGCGACTGGGGCAGATCTGTCGAGAGGTGGAGGTAAGGGCTCGCGAAGTAGGAAACTTAAGCAGAGGGTGGAGCAGTTCTTGAGGTGGTGTTAAACTGTCCGGTGGACGCTATTGGCGGGGAAGACCGGTAGGGCTGTTTTTTGTGAACAACAGTTATCTTTTTGTGTAAATCTAGGGCTAAGGTGGAGATTGTTAGATATTGGTCCAAGATTTAATTAGTTTCTTGAATGGCTTATTTTGCCTTTTGTGTAGCTTGTTTTGTAACTATTTTGTGCCTATAGATAGGCTATAGGTTGTAATAGATTGGCATGGTTAAGAAATAAGAATTTCTGTCATCTCCCTCTTCCCTTCCCTTTCTCCCTCCTCCTCTCTCAAGATCAAGAAGAGGAAGTGCTTCTTCCTCTCGAGTTGGATTGGACCAAATTAGGTGTCGTTGGGTCCGTCTCTTTGAGACACTCAATTTGACTATAAACTTGCCAAAATCAGAGTTTGGATAGTCTCAAAATTAACTTTTAGAGCTTTTGATTTATATTTGCATCGAGATTTGTGCCCGATCAAAGTGAATTTTCGGTGACATATCAATAATAAATTTTTTTCATATTTTTATAAATAAAAACTATTATATAACAAATACTAAGGTAAAATAATTAATTAGCAGGATTAAAATAGGTTTACATTAAACAAAATTGGAACTTGGAAAAACAAATCTAATAGTTTGACTTTTGAGCATATGGAAGTAATTTTCTAATGAAAAAAAGTTGTCAAGTGGACAAAAGAGTTGGACGTGAGCATGAGAGAAGAAATCAAAGCAGTTTGCCGTGGCTCGTATGATAGGGCTTCTATTTGCTTAACATTTAGATATTTAAGAAACATTGATGAAAAAAAAACAAAGAGGTAAAGATAATCACTTAGGCTTCGTTTGGAGCAGTTTTTTTATTGATTTATAAAATAATTTTCTAGTACAAAATTTTCTAATTGAAAAAATTTTTATACAAAAAAGCTGTTTAAGAAAGCAACAAAAAGCTGTCCCAAATAAAGCTTTAAGCTTCTTTTGGGACCGCTTTTTTATTATTTCTTAAAGTAATTTTTAAGTATTAGAAAGTTGCTTTAAGAAACAACAAGGAACGCATCCCAAACAAAAATTTAATTTGTATTAGATGGGATTAGAATTCTTTGAATTTGTATAAAGGTTAGTGCTTGTATATGATATCATAAAACGGCTCTAATCTTAACACAAATTCAATGCTCTTAAGCCCATCTTAATAAAATTATATTAGAATATCTTTACATAAATTTTTTACTCGCCCTTTGATAGTAAGTACCTAAATTTTAGATGTTTTCTAAAGATAGTATAAAAATTTTCAATTTATTCAAAATTTTTATTTTATATTTGACTGATTGTGAAATAAATTCAAATTAATTTTCAAAGTCATTGATCGACATTAATCAACAGTTATCAATTATGATTATAAATTATACACAACGTTTCTTTTTTATTTTATTTTATTTTATTTTATGGTAATAGAGAAAGTGAATGTATCATATTAACATTAAATGAAAATATAGCACAAATATGAATAAGTAAATTGAGAGTAACTCATAAAAGACATTAGATTTTTTTATGTGAAAAATTTTGGGAAGAGGAAAAAGTGATGGTTAATGGGCTCAATTGAAATGATTATATATTAATGAAAGTTGTACGCTACAAATGATTATTTTCCCTGTAATTGAAGAAGGCAATGATATGATATAATTAGATATGAACTTTGAAATATAATTTTTATGGTTGAAGTAGGAGGAGCCTTGAGGCGATATAATTGTCATCAAAATATCATTGGTAGTCTACTTGATTATCATTCTATTGGAGAAGAAAATGACGACTAAGAATATGAGCATGTCTTAGTAAATATGACAAGTGTTGGTGTTAGGGTTGACGATAAGCATTAATATTAGTGTTAATGACAAGAAGTAACATTGGTATTGACAGTGGGTATTAATTTGATGTCGACAAGTGTTAGCCGTATTGAAGATGGCAGGTGTTGGGGTTGGTATTAAGGACAAGGGTCAGTCTTGTTAGCAATAATAGGCATCAGAATTGATGTCAAAGATGGGGTTCAACTTTGCTGGCAATGATGAGTCTCAACATTAGTGTCAATGGAGGTGTTAATATTTGTGTTGATGGTGGGCTCTTGCCTTATTGGCAATAATGAGAATCGAGGTTAGTGTCAATCTTGTTGTCGAGGGGAGGGGGAAGGGGAGGGGAGTGTTAGTATTGGCGTCAATGATAGTCATCAATATTATCAATGAAGATGATCTTCGAGGTTAGTATCAATAGAATTGTCAGTATTAGTGTCAATGGTAAGCCTGAATCTGAAGGGTGAAGATAAACATTGAAGGTTAGAGTTAACAACAAGTGTCAGCGTTGATGATGATGATGATTGTGGGGGTGTTCAATGTTGATGTCAACGTCAATCACTAATCTTATTGGGAAAGATGGATGTTGGTGTTTTTGTCAATGACAAGCTTTGACCTTAGTAATAATGATGAGCATTAGTATTGGTTTGATGGGGGACTTGAGCATTATTGGAGATGGTGAGTGCCCGACATTGCTGGCGATAATGAACCTTAATATTGTTAATGATAGCAAAAATTAGCATTGGTATCAAAGATGGGTGTTGGTATTGGTGGTGATAGTGGGTGTTAACATTGGCATTGATACCAAAAATCAACCATAATTGTGATAGCAAGCATCTGACTTAGTGTTGATGATGGATGTTAACAACGATGTCGACGATGAGAGTTGACCTGGATAGTGCGATTAGCATCGAACTTTTTGGAGACGATGAATACCAAAATTGTTGTTAAAAAAGAGCTTCTATGTTGGTGTCAATGATGAGCAAAAGTCCTAGTTGCAATGGTAGGCATCGACATTTGTATTAATAGCGAGCATTAGCATTGAAGGCGATGATAAATCTCAACCTTAGTGGTGATCATAGATAGCAGGTGCTTGCAAGCATAAATGTGTAAAAGCTAGGTATATTTATAGATTTCTAATGAGGAAGATTCTTTCATATTCAATTAAAAATTAAAATATTCCATTGAACATTTAGAGTTCATACCCTTAATTATATAATATTTTTTAGGCATCTTAATATATAATAATATGAAAATTGAGTGATCTTGAACTTGTTAGATTTATATCATCAAGGCATTCATCTTGAACATAAGTATAAAATTTTTTAGACTTTTTAGTATCTTAAATATTATCATGAAGATTCTAACTATTCTTACTAGTGCTTGACTCGATTAAGTTGGACTCGAATAAATACACTTTTATATCATCGAAATATTCGTTTCAAGTAAAAAAAAAAATTATGATCTTCAATTTTAAGAAAATTGAGGATCATATTTATGAGAAAAATATTGTGTTTATACTTTATACAAATACAATTGCTCTAAAGGCTGAAGTATTATAATTACTAGAAATCAAAAGTTTCTTAAAAAATCTTTTTTTAGTCGAAAAATTGCACTGATAGGTAAATATGGGAGCCAATATTATATTTATGCCCTTAGAGCAAACAAACTCATTTTTATACGAGATTTATTATAATTGTTGCTACCAAAATCAATTCTATGACTCATTTCTTGCTTCCATGACAGAAGATCAAGAAGTTCATATAGCTATAGTGAATACGAAACAAAAACGCTGCGAAGAAAGAAAGGCCTATTTTCTCCCATCTTGAAAATGGTAGAAATATCCACCAAAAAGATAGGAAAATGGTATATTTAAACGAGCTTTGACCTCTTCAACTTAGGATACTAACGGCTTCCATTTAAATAATGTTCATTTAAGTTTTCTTCCTCTCTCTCTCTTCTTTTATGCCACTTGACATTTTGTTCAACGAGAATGAAAAGTATCTTCAAATAACAATGAAAACTTGAATGTGTAATCACATTGAAAATTCATATCGGTTTAAGACGACTTAATTTTGCCTTTTCTGTTTCAAAATGATAAATTTATTTTTAGATTGCTGTTTGTATGTGACACTTCTGTAAAACTGTTTTTACAAAATTTCATTTTTGCATTGTTTTCAAAAGCTTTTTAATATTGACTTCTCCGTTAGAAACCTTCATTCTCTCAAACAAAATTTTTAAAACAACCTTTTCCAAAAGGCATCGTGTAAGCAAACAAAGCCTTAATGTCCAACATGAAGCCAATTATAACACTTGTTATCTAACGGATTTTACAAAATTCTTCAAAACACTTTATGAGGATTGAAGTTCTGTAATTTAACGAACCAATAGCACTCTAAGTCCAAATAGGAAGAGGCAAAAATATTTGTTTTAGAAACTAAAAATTATATTCCAACATAGCCATGAATGCCAACATTCCCAATTTTTACCCCAAAAAAAAACATATGATCAATGCCTATCAACATTATAAAAGACTACCAAGAGTAAATCGTTTTGTTGAAGTCTTCATGGTTCAACTCTCTCTGTTTATGTTCGTACAAAACATCAGCTTTCAATTCAATCTGCAGGGGAAAATGTTTTGCCTAAGATTTCAAAAAAAATGAGAAATGGTGTACATAAAAAGTTGCAGTTAATAAAGTGCTCAGGCAGAACTCAAAAGAGTAATGATTTACCCACTCGAAACTTTTTTCACATCAGGGCAACATGTACGAGATTAAGAAAAATCAATGTTCAAAATGCTATTTCCCTTAATAAATTTATGAAGCTCTTTGGCACTATTTATGGACTTCACATAAATCCTGCTAAAAGCTCCATTTTACTATGTCCTGATACCACCACTGCCATGAAGATTTGCAATATGCTCAATCTTAATTTGGGCGGCAACTCCAAGACCTATCTTGGATCACCTCTCTCTCCAAAAAGAATACATATCTCTGGTTTTCAACCTCTTAAGAATAAAATCACCACATTAATGGAAAGCTAAACTTATGTCATTTACTAGAAGATTCCTATATATGAGGTTCACTATATAGAATACCATTGCTTATTGGATTAGAAGCTCAATTTTACCTAATACATGATGCAAATACATAGATAAGCTCTGTGCTAGATTTATCTAAATAGAAACATCAATGTCAAGAAATTGCATCACATTTCTTAGAGGAAAACTTGTTTATCAAAAAATTTTAGTGGCCTCAAAAATTCCTGTCATACACTTCCTCTACCATGCATATCGTTGCTCTCTTATTTAGCACGTATTTATTGAAGATAGATTCCTAACCTGTTGGTGTAGATCCAAATATTATTTGCATTGGAAACCACGTGCTTCTAAACCCTAAGCTTACTGGAAACATTTGAGAAGTGTCGTAAAAATATCTAAAAAGAACTTCACTTTTAAAAGTTTCACAAATAGCAATCTTTCTCTATTATGGGACTTTGGTCTAATGGGAAATCTTTACAAGAGATGATTGATCTTGCCTCATTATCTCCTATGTTCTCACTGAATTCCCCTGCAAGTACTATCAGGCTCAATAACACATGGAATTGTTATGCCGGTTCATGCCCAGCCGGCCCAAAGGGGGCCGGTCCAACATACCTACAGGAGGCGGAACCAGTCCGCCTCCTCTTCCTTGGTTCCGCCCCATGGGTGGGTCCCACCCACTTAAACCAATTCAAAATCAAATAGGAGGGGGGCGGCTAGGGCTTTGGGAGGGAAATTAATTAGGAAATCCTTTGTATTAGAAGGGGGAAGAGGATTAGGGAGGATGTTATGTTATGTTTGGGGAGAATTAGGGTTTCTTGGAGGCTTGGGCTCTAGACAACCTTGTCTAAAGATTTTGGAGAGACGATCCTCCTCTCGAATTGAGGATCTCTTGTATCTTGCTTTGGATGTCGCTTTGCTTTATTCCCAAGATCGCAATCTATCGTTTCTATTGATTTTCTCTCAGATTTTGTGATTAATTTGTTGTTTTTCCTCCAATTAGTGGTAGGTTTGCTTGCGAACTCAAGTATTCCCTTAGGGATTCTTGCGAACTCAAGTATTTCCTATCAAATTGGTATCAGAGCGTCGTCTTGGGACCATCGACGGCTGAAATCCTGAAATTTCAGCAAGTTTTTGGGCATCCAGAAGAAAAATTTTCGTGATTCTTGAAGGAAAGATGGCCGAGAAGAAGGTTGAAGTCTTGGAAGGCGAAATCGGGCAATTGAAATCAGATTTGGAGGGAAAATTTTTTGATTTTCAAAAGCAAATCACCTCCAACAATGAATGGTTGGAAGGGAAGTTCACCATTATGGAGGAAATGTTGAAGAAATTAATTAAGATGAAGACAAATCCGACGACATCGGAAGTAAGAGAGACCACCGACGGCTATGGCATAGGAGGAAATCCGAACCCGTCTCGGGGGAGAAAAAATTCGAAGGTGGAGATCCTTGAGGGGGAGGACGACATGCCACCTCTAGAACCGCTTTCCAGAGAAGAGATGAGCATGGGGTACGACAGAAGGGGTGCTGATTTTGAAGGGAGAAGAGGAAAATATGATGAAGGGTTCCGGTATAATCGCAGGAGGGATGATCGGGACACTTGGGGAGCACATGTTTGATTGTCATGCTATACGTGTTATGATTGCTTGAGAATTTCGAATCCTTCTCTTATGAGATTATTGTAGATACAAATCCTTTCCTCAAGATATTGTTGTAGGTATGCATTATGGATGCCTTTGTTGCGAGAGGAATTTGGTTATTTGGGCTGCTGTATGCAATTCACCCCTTTACTTGGACTTGATTTCCTTTCTTTTGATTGATCTATTATCAATGGTTAATACAAAATCTGGGTAAAAGTAGTGTATTTTGCTCTCAAAGTCCGATTTTTTTTTTAGGCATGTGAAAGTTGTTTTTGTTTGTTCAAAATTGAGAGCTCTATTTGTTGGTTTGACATCGTACGCATCATTCAAATATATGTACAATGTCCCTATACCTTTTTTTTTAGATTAAAAAAAAAAGATGATGAATATGTTTGGCATTACGAAGTGTGAGCATTATGTCATACCATTTTATTTACTCCAGGTTTCCTAACTTTGACCACACTTATCTCTCTAAGAGAGGAAGCTTTATGTGAATATTTTTTTTTTGAAAGCTCTTAACTAGGAAGCAGTCCGTGCTTATATGTTATCTTCACTTGTACTTAATGTGTGGGCTTAAGTAAAAGAAGTGGATAAAAGGGACCTATAACAATGTGCTGTTTAATCCACATGGGATCGGATTTGGTGTGAGGTTAGTAGTAAGTACATGATTTTATTTTATATGCCAACATCGACATAGAAGATTTATGAGGTGTAAGAGTGCTCTAATGGCATGTATACATGTATAGCCATGCGAAGGAGCCCTGATTAAATTCATGTACGAGTCTTACTTGTTCTATATTTTGTTATGATTCATTGCTAAAGAGTGGTGTTGCATCTTATGGATGACATCTAGTGAAGTACCTTTTTTTATGATTCATGATTAATTGGAAGCATGTGTGACACATCTTAATGGATCTCTGATTACATTACTTTAGTAACCGTTCAGTTTTCTTGTTTTCTTTTTATAAAATCTGAGAGATGAAGCATATTTTCTTTAATGAATGTGAGTTTCTTGTTTGGAGAATGTTCATGCATTTTGTGGATTCAAAGCAATGTTACTTATCATGTTGGAAGCATATTTAGGTATAAAGAATTGATGGATTTTGAGGTCTTGTATGCCTTCTCGAATCTCATTTCTTCTCTACTTGCTTGAATTTCATGTAAAGGCAGTATTGGCAATCATGTTAAAAAGTCCTTAGATTTGTTTTATGTTGAAAAGCTTTATGATTCATCTTATGTCAAAAATTCTGTGACTTGTTTATGTTGGAGGAGTTTTATGAGTCATATTTGTTGGAAAAGCTTTGTGAATTATTTTTGCATTGAGAAGTCCTAAAATACGCTTTGTGAATGTTTTATGACGGTTTATAAAACTTTCTTGTTAGAGAATTTTTATGGATTTACCCCACGTTAAAGAAACTTATTGTTTGTTTTGCGTCGGAAGAAGTCATAGTGGATTTCTTATAGGAAATTCTTATGTGTTGCTTTGTTCATAAGGTTCTATAAGTTATTTTGGGAATTTTGTGAAAGGCTTTATACTTGGAAAGCTCGATGCTAAAAGGCTCTTTCAGTTCTCTTTTCACGGATGATTTTTCTTTCTCTTATTCGCATTTGATTCCAAAAATGAGTTTAAAAATGGTGAGTGGAGACTTTTTGGGCTTTGATTTCAGCATTGGTTTTCTTCTTTGCTACTTTGAGTTTTATATAGGAGGTGATATGGATAATTGTGTCAAGTGTTTCGAGCGCTTTATTTAAACGTGGGAAGATTAAATAGCATAAAAATTCCCTTTCTCATGTTTGCATTTGGCTTAAATGTTGAATTGGAATGAAGGATGGGTCAAAGGCATGCTTAGACTTTGAAAAGACATGCATAACACTGAGATGCTTACATTACATTTTGAAAATAATAAATAAAAATCACTTTTTTGTAACAATATTGGAAGGTTGCTAATATTCGAAAATTCCCGAAGAGCAAATAACCGATTTGGTGTCAAAGTATGAAGAAAGGTATGTTTTTATTTAATTGCATTTTATTCTGATTATTTGCATATTGAACATTAACTTGCTCTCACCCCATCTTTATTTCCTTTCTATGCTCTTTGCGAGGGACTTTTGGAGAGCAAAGAAGAAATGAGTATTTAGAGCATTAGACGAAGGAGCTTGGACAATCAGATCCGAGCATAAATCGCCCCCATTCATTCTGGTGGGGGTGCTACGGGCGAAACCACCGGATCGTAGCCCCCGATGTAGTAAGTTCTCTTAAAACTTAGAAAGCCCATAGGAGCCCTTCTAGTTGTACGCTTCCCAACCTTAGGACCTTGTAGAAACTTTATTTTTAACTAAAATGCTTTTATTTATTTTAGATCCCTAAACCCACTTACACACACGTATATGTCCAAAGGGTTATAAACAAATTTTTTTGCATCCTATACAACACTAGTGACACCTAAGGACAAAAATTAAGGACTAAGTCTTAGAAAACTTAGACTTACGATGCATGCTCCCTTAGGATAGAAACACTAAACATAAAAAACTTAGTGACGCGTTATCCTAGGGTTAGTTTTCCTTAATTGATTAATAAAACAATAAAATTAATAATAATCTAAATCAAATGAATTCAAACGCTCAACTCTCAATCAAACTATAATCAACGTACATAATCACTATGAGATAAAATTTGATTACAAACTTGAATTAAATCTAACTAATCTATTTATCACCCCCTAATCAAATATTAACTGAATAAAATTCGTTAAAACAAACTTAAATTCAAGGAGTTATAAAATTAGAAAAATAAACCTAAACTAAAATATGTCAAGTGAAAAAGACTTTTAATACCCAAATTTTGAAAATTCATAACTAATTCCAGAAAAATCCAAATTGAATAAACTAAAAAAACATTCAACTCCAACTAAAATCTAATATTAATTAAAAATATTAGCTTCCCATAAACCAACCTAATCTAAAAAGTTAACTCCTCAGTGAACCGTAGTCTAATAACTAGAGCCTGAAACTATCAAAATTCATAATTTTGCCTAAAAAAATTCTAAATCCAGCAAACTTAAAGGCTAATTACTCCTTGTAAGATCTAATATTTTAACAAAATGCTAGAACCCTCGAACCTAGCCCATTTTCAATAATGACCTTTTGGACCCCTTAACCAAGTGTATAGGAGGACCCTGGACCTTCTAAAAGTTATTAAGGCAACTCAAACTTCAAAGATCATTATCCTAAGCATTAAAATGGACCAACTAACTTATTTAACTAAAATGGACCCCAATCCATTAATATTTAAACTTTAATTAAAAGCTTCTTTTTCAAACCTTCAATAAATCTGAACCCTGGGCAACTTAAACTAACTACCCAATATAGGACATATCCAAAGCCACACAAACCTTCTAAGCACGTAAACCTTCTACACACGTAGAATTGTTTACTAGGGAACCACTTCTAGTTCTAGGTTAGGCCGGTGTTTAACTTTTCTGTTTCTGTATTGTGGCTCTCTTGCATGTGGCACGTGTGCTGTTTATTTTGACTTGGAGTGTTTGTTTATTTTACTATTGCACTGTACTTTACCTGTGATGCGATTGATTGTGCATTAGAATTACCCCTAGGCTAGGAACGATTTATACTAACTCAATCTTATGCAGGTGGCCACGCTCATGTAGTGTTAAAGTAAAGGGGGCAATAATCATCAAGCTTTAAAACTAACGATATTTTCTGCAGATGCTCAAGAGACTGCTTAGCCTCCTTTAAAAATTAAAAGAGCGTGGTCAAGCATGTTTTCTTTCTTGTACAAATATTAACTACTTGGGTTGTTATACATAAATTGCTTGGATGTTTTATGAGGATAATCATGTAGGAGAGTCTAAATTTTTCTTCTTCAAATGTAATATAATTTGTAAAAGTATTGAGTTGTGAAAGTTTTTAAAAGCATGACATTTCAAATATCAGGTACTCAAAGAGAGAAAGAAAGGCTCTCTTTCGAGGAGTTTCTTTCTCATTTGGGTACCCTTTTGAAGGACGATCTGGAGAAAGACGATCCAAAAGGAGGACGATCCGAAGGAAGACGAAGACTTGAAGACGAAACACCTTGCATTTAAGACTTGTGTCGTTCAATAGAATTAGAATCCAGGTTGTACTTATACGGCACTTACCGTGGACTTTAAACTTTTCTGTGTTTTATGGATTTATATTGATGTGTTTATATTGTTTGTGCAGTAAAAACGGCATGTTTTTCTTAGGTTTCTTACTTGCATATGCTTGGCCTGATTTCGCTAGGCTCTTTAGAAATAAAATTTTTCTATACGTAATTAATATTCAAAATTTTAAGAAAATAAATAACTTAAAAATCTAACAATCTAAGAAATAGCCGAAATCGTTCGAGATCGCATGTATATTAATACATTTTCTCTCCCCTTTTATAAGACACTTCCCCGCCTGCGGGTAGAGTCTGGATAATCTGGCCTATGAGGATGAGGTGCCGGATCTGGGAAAGCCTAATCTTTTCTAAAAATTATTTTTTATAAGCCTTTTTAAAATTTTATGCATATCAGATTTGAGACTGTTAACTAGCATACACTGCATTAGAAATCAATTAAATTAAATTTTTAATTGCATTAGTTTTAGAAACATTCACCCTACATAAGTTCAGGGCCATTTAAGAAACTCTCTAGACGTCGGCCTTACTTCCAAAAACTCAGCCACCCACCCATCTTTCATAAAGACTGGATATTATGGATTTTAAGCGCTTAAGTGGCTAGTTGGCATTCCTTTTCAGGCAGGATATAAGTCCATGATGTATTAGTTAGAACATGGGTGTTAGTGTTGTGTGTAGAACACTAAACCTACTTTAGATTTAGGGTTCAAGGCTGCTACTTTCGAAGTCCTGTAGTACGCCTCATCGGTGGGTAAGTCCTCCATCTTTCAGGGGCTATAAATCCTGCCTATTCGCGTCACATAGATGAAGCCACCTCCATTCCTCTCTCCTGTCTGCTTTGAGTGAATTATTTATTTTTTTTCTCCAATTTCTTCTCATCATCCTAATTTCTCTGGATGTTGGTGTGAGCCATGATTGTTGACTAAGCCAAGCCGAGCCCTCTCCTTCCCCTTTTGAGTAGGAACTTCTTGGTCTCCTCCCTATGTGCCAATCCCATTTGAAAATATAATGTAGGATCCTTAATCGAGAGTCTTCTCAGGCCCTGACTTGAGATGTAATTAATCACGGGGGCTTGCGTCCGTGGGAAATCGAATACCCCAATTAAACCTCACTCGAGCTGATGTATTGGGTGGAAGAAACCCCATGACTTCGATCAGGTTATACATATTATTGCCCATCGAGGTGCGTAGGCGAGAGCCGCTATCCTCAATGATTGATTGTATGTATGATCTAATATGCCCTCCCATTGACCCGCTTACAAAGAGCGCAGATGCCTGCGATTATTTTGTCCTTCGGGATAGTGCGGACGTACCCTCTACATCCTGTTCCTTCACACGGTGGTGTCCTTTTGGAGGTCCACAGGTTTCTGGCGACCACGGTGAGACAGATTTCTCTCTCCATCTTTGAATTCTGTATTATTCTTTCTTGTGTGTACTCCAAGTTTGGTACTCTTTAGATTAAGCCCATCATACTCTTAGTTAGGTTCCTTCCTCATTAGATTCGTTTCTTCTTAGTTAGGGTTCTTCCTAGCTAGCTTCTTTTCTTTCTGGCCTTCTAGATCATTCCGTCCCTTATCAATTTCTTTCTTCTCTCATAATTTCTATTCTTATTAATCTTCTAAATTTTTTTGGCTCTTTTGTGGCAGAGATTGTCATGGCCTCTTCAGTTACTTTTTGTTTTGATTCGGACACACATGTGACACTCACTGAGCCCCTGCTAGCTAGTCCTCCTGTTGGAGGAATCACTTTTGGTTCCTTCACTGACTCGATCTTCGTCACTCTTTGCGGGCCAACCCCTGCTGAGGCTGTTGCCTTTTCTCCTCCTCAGAAGAGAGGTCGCGTAGCCATGCGCCCCTTCGGACGTCCAGTTGCTCGGCGGACAGCCCGGGCACCTGCTCGTCCCACTCCTGTTCATGTACAGCCAGTGCACCCTGCCTACCATGTCAGTATTTTAGACTGCTCCAGCCCCTCAGCGCCGGCAGACAGTAGTTACTCCTTTCATTGCTTCGGCAAAGATAGATCGTGTTCGGGCTCCCCCTCCTTCCTCTTCCTAGAAGAGGGGTGCCCAGACCGAGGCTCCTTCGCCTTCTTCCCATCAAGTTTCTATTTTTGGTCGACTCTCTCACCCTGAGACTGTCGAGCAGACTCCGGCACTTCCTGTAGTCCCTATTCCCCCAGTCCTTCAGGCAGTGGATTCAAATGTACCTTCGTCCTCCACCTCCGGCCTTGGGAGAAGAGCCAGGAGGAATAGAAATAGAAGACTCTGGTTAGCTGCATCTGAGGCAGTCAGGCAACAGATGGCAGATTCAATGGCTCAGCAGGAGCGGTTTAGCCTAGGGTGGTCCCCTCGCAGCTGGAGCCATGCACAGTTCTAGTTACACCTACCCTTGATATCATAGTAGCACCTGAGATAGAAGCAGTTCAGGGAGGACGCTTCTCTCCTTTGGCACATAGTGGTGATGAGGAAAGAGACCCTATGGGGGCTAGGAACTGGAACTGCCTCTACCCGGACTGGTGAACCATCGAGAGGAACTACAACATCTGTATCTGCCACTGTATCACAAATCATCGGAACTGCCTCTAACCCTGAAGGAGAAACTATCTCTAATTGTCCAACCGCCTCAACTGACTATATTGCCTAAATAGCAGAGTCTGCCTGTCGTCGTCTCCATACCTATCTGCTACGACTGGACCCAATAGGGGCAACTGACTGTTGAGGATCTACAACAACTTAATTGAGCTGAGATCGGACAAGCTCCAACTGTTGTCTCGTCCATGACGACGAGGGCGTCGTCCAATAATGAGAACACCTACCTGAGGTCTAACTACAGGAACTGAACTAGCTGGCTGTCCTCTCCGCCACTAGTATTTCTATCTCAAGGACTGCCTCTGCAAGTGAACAGTCGCTTGAGAAATCTGACAGAGTAACCTCTCCGCTAAGCTGATAATGCTCCGGATCCTATAAAAAAGAACTCGAACAGCATTATCCCTGGGGACCCTAACACGTGGTAAAGTAATAGTAACATGAGGGGCCGCCGCAATGCGAGCAACGTCCTCCTCATCACCACTATGTGCTAGAGGAGAGAAGCATCCTTCCTGAACTGCTTCTATCTCAGGTGCTACTATGACATCCGGGGTAGGTGTAATTGGAACTAGGCTTGGCTCCCGCTGCGAAGGGACCACCTTAGGCTGAACCAGCTCCTACTGAGCCACTGAATCTGCCATCTCTGCCTGACTGCCTCAGATGTAGCTAATCGAAGTCTTCTATTTATATTCCTCCTGGCTCTTCTCCTAAGGCCGGAGGTGGAGGACGAAGGTACATCTGAACCCACTGCTTGAGGGACTGGGGGAACAGGGACTATAGGAAGCGCCGGGGTCTGCTCGACGGTCTCAGTGTGAGAGTCGAGCAAAAATAGAAATCCAACAAGAAGAAGACGAAGGAGCCTCGGTCTGGGCACCCCTCTTCCTAAAGGAAGAGGAAAAAGGGGGAGCCCAAACACAATCTATCTTCGCCGAAGCAATGGAAGGAGTAACTACTGCTTACCGGTGTTGAGGGGCTGGAGCAGTCTGAACAACTAGTACGATATGCACAAGTCGCCTAACCGCTGGACGAGTATGCTAAATAAGGAGTGGTCTAGGCATTGACTGCCTAACCATAAGTTGCACTGGCTGCACACGAACAGAAGTGGGACGAGTAGGTGCCCGGGCTATTCGCTGAGCAATTAAACGTCTGAAGGAGCAACAGCCTCAGTAGGGGTCGACCCGCCAAGAGTGATGAAGGCCGAGTCAGTGAAGGAACCAAAAGTGATTCCTCCAGCAGGAGGACTAGCTAACATAGACTCATGGAGTGTCACCCGCACGTCCGAACCAAAACTGAAAGTAACTGAAGAGGCCATGGCAATCTCTGCCACAAAAGAGCCAAAAAAATTTAGAAGATTAATAAGAATGAAAATCATGAGAGAAGAATGAAATTGATAAGGGACGGAATTGCCTAGAAGACCAAAAGGAAAAGAAGCTAGCTAGGGAGAACCCTAACTAAGAAGAAATAAACCTAACTAGGAAGGACCCTAACTAAAAGTATGACGGATCTAATCTAAGGAGTACCAAATCCGGAGTACACACAAAAAAGAATAATACATAATCCAAAGATTGTAAGAGAAACATGTCCCACAATGGTCGCTAGAAACCTATAGACCTTCGAAAGGACACCGTTGTACGGGGTAATAGGATGTAGAGGGTACGACTGCACTATCCCGAAGGATAAAATAATTGCAGGCCTTTGCGCTCTTCGCAAGTGGGCAAATGAGAGGGCAGATTAGAGCATACATCGATTAACCATTGAGGATTGCGGCTCTCGCCTATGCACCTCTATGGGCAATAATATATATAACATGATCGAAGTCGTAGGGTTTCCCCCACCTGATACATCAGCTCGAGTGAGGTTTATTTGATTGGGGGATTCAATTTCTCACGGGCGCAAGCCCCCATGGTTAATTACATCTCAAGTCGGGGCCTGAGAAGACTCTCGATTAAGGATCCTACATTATACTTTCAAATGGGATTGGCACATAGGGAGGAGACTAAGAAGTTCCTACTCAAAAGGGGAAGAAAAGAGCTCGACTTGGCTTAGTCAATAGTCACGGCTCACACCAACATCCGGAGGAACTAGATGATGAGAAAAAACTGGAGAAAAGAAATAAATAATTCACTCAAAGCAGACAGGAGAGAGGGATGGAGGTGGCGTCATCCATGTGATGCGGATAGACAGGATTTATAGCCCCTGAAAGATAAATGACTTATCCATCGATGAGGCGTACTACAGGACATCAAAAGTAGCAGCCTTAAACCCTAAATTTAAAGTGGGTTTAGTATTCTACACACAATACTAACACCCTTGTCCTAGCTAATGCATCATGGACTTATATCCTATCTGAAAAGGAATGCCAGCTAACCACCTAAGCGCATAAAATTCATAATATCTAGTCTTTATAAAAAATGGGTGGGTGGCTGAGTTTTTGAAAGTAAGGCTGACATCTAGAGAGTTTCTTAAATGACCATGGACTTATGTAGGGTGAATGTTTCTAGAACTAATGCAATTAAAAATTTAATTTAATTGATTTCTAATGCAATGCATGCTAGTTAACAGTCTCAAATCAGATATACATAAAATTTTAAAAAGGCTTATAAAAAATAACTTTTAAAAAAAACTAGGCTTCCCCAAATCCGGCACCTCATGCTCATAGGCCAGACTATTCGGACTCTACCCGCAGGCGGGGAAGTGTCTTATAGAAGGGGAGAGAAAATGCATTAATATGCATGCGACCCCGGACGATTCCGGCTATTCCCTATGTCGTTAGATTTCTAAATTATTTAATTCTTAAAATTTTGAATATTAATTACGAGTAGAAAAGTTTTATTCCTAAAGAGCCTAGCGAAATCAAACCAAGCACATACAAGAAAGAAACCTAAAAAATATGTCATTTCTACTGCACAAATAATATAAACACATCAATATAAATTCATAAAACACAAAAAGTTCAAAGTCCACGACAAGTGTTGTATAAGTATAACCCAGGGTCTGCAAAAAAGTAATTGTGGCTAGGCCCCACCGACAACAACATGGATTCTAATCCTACTGAGCGACGCAAGTCTTAAATGCAAGATATTTTGTCTTCAAGTCTTCGTCTTCCCATAGATCGTCTTCCTTCGGATCGTCCTCCTTTTGGATTGTCTTTCTCCAGATCGTCCTTCGGAAGGATACCCAAATGAGAAAAAAAACTCCTCGAAAGAGGGCCTTTCTTTCTCCCTTTGGGTACCTGACATTTGAAATGTCATGCTTTTGAAGACTTTCACAACTCAATACTTTTACAAATTACATTACATTTGAAGAAAAAAAATCTAAATTCTCCAACATGGTTATCCTAATAAAATATCCCAAGCAATTTTTATATAACAACCCAAGTAGTTAATATTTGTGCAGGAAAGAAAACGCGCTTGGCCACACTCTTTTAATTTTTAAAGGGGGCTAAGCAGTCTCTGGAGCATCTGCAGAAAATGTCATTAGTTTTAAAGCTTGATGATTATTGCCCCCTTTACTTTAACACTGCATGAGCAGTGGCTACATAAGATTGAGTTAGTATAAATCATCTCTAGCCTAAGGGTAATTCTAACGCACAATTAATCGCATCACAGGTAAAGTACAATGCAATAGTAAAATAAATAAACACTCCAAATCAAAATAAACAGCACACGTGCCACATGTAAGAGTGCCACAACACATAAACAGAAGAGTAAAACATCAGCCTAACCTAGAATTAGAAGTGGTGCCCTAGCAAATAATTCTACGTGTATAGAAGGTTTGTGTGGCTTTGGATAGATCTTATATTGGGTAGTTAGTTCGAGTTGCCCAGGGTTTAGATTTATTGAAGGTTTAAAAAGGAAGCTTTTAATTAAATTTTAAATATTAATGGATTGGAGTTCATTTTAGTTAAATAAGTTAGTTGGTCCATTTTAATGCTTAGGATAATGATCTTTGAAGTTTGAGTTGCCTTAATAAGTTTTAAAAGGTTCAGGGTCCTCCTATAACCTAGGTTAAGGGGTCTAAAAGGACATTATTGAAAATGGGCTAGGTTCAAGGGTTCTAGCATTTTGTTAAAATATTAAACCTTACAATGAGTAATTAGCCTTTGAGTTTACTGGATTTAGAATTTTCTAGGCAAAGTTATGAACTTTGGTTGTTTCAGGCCCTAGTTATTAGACGATGGTTGACTGAGGAGTTAACCTTTTAAATTAGGTTGGTTTCTGGGAAGCTAATATTTTAAATAAATACTAGATTTTAGTTGGAGTTAACTGTTTTTTTTTTAGTTTATTCAATTCGGATTTTTCTGGAATTAGTTATGGATTTTCAAAGTTTGGGTATTAAAAGTCTTTTTCACTTGACATATTTTAGTTTAGGTTTGTTTTTTCAATTTTATAACTCCTTGAATTTAGGTTTGTTTTAATGAATTTTATTCAGTTAATATTTGATTAAGGGTGATAAATAGATTAGTTAGATTTAATTCAAATTCGTATTCAAATTTTATCTCCTAGTAATTATGTACGTTGATTATAGTTTGATTGATAGTTGAGCGTTTGAATTCATTTGATTTAGATTATTATTGGTTTAATTGCTTTGTTAATCAATTAAGGGAAACTAACCCTAGGATAACGTGTCACTAAGTTTTTTATATTTAGTGTTTCTATCCTAAGGGAGCATGCATCCTAAGTCTAAATTTTCTAAGACTCAATCTTTAATTTTTGTCCTTAGGTGTCACTAGTGTTGTATAAGATGCAAAAAAAAATTATTTCCAACCCTTTGGACATATACGTGTGTGTAAGTGGGTTTAGGGATCTAAAATAAATAAAAACATTTTAGTTAAAAATAAAGTTTCTACAAGGTCCTAAGGTTGGGAAGCGTACAACTAGAAGGGCTCCTATGGGCTTTCTAAGTTTTAAGAGAACTTACTACATCGGGGGCTACGATCCGGTGGTTTCGCCCGTAGCACCCCCACCAGAATGAATGGGGGCGATTTATGCTCGGATCCGATTGTCCAAGCTCCTTCGTCTAATGCTCTAAATACTCATTTCTTCTTTGCTCTCCAAAAGTCCCTCGCAAAGAGCATAGAAAGGAAATAAAGATGGGGTGAGAGCAAGTTAATGTTCAATATGCAAATAATCAGAATAAAATGCAATTAAATAAAAACATACCTTTCTTCATACTTTGACACCAAATCGGTTATTTGCTCTTCGGGAATTTTCAAATATTAGCAACCTTCCAATATTGTTACAAAAAAATGATTTTTATTTATTATTTTCAAAATGTAATGTAAGCATCTCAGTGTTATGCATGTCTTTTCAAAGTCTAAGCATGCCTTTGACCCATCCTTCATTCCAATTCGACATTTAAGCCAAATGCAAACATGAGAAAGAGAATTTTGATGCTATTTAACCTTCCCACGTTTAAATAAAGTGCTTGAAACACTTGACACAATACCCATATCACCTCCTATATAAAACTCAGAGTAGCAAAGAAGAAAATCAATCCCGAAATCAAAGCCCAAACAAGTCTCCACTCACCATTTTTAAACTCATTTTTGGAATCAAATGCGAATAAGAGAAAGAAAAATCATCCGTGAAAAGAGAACTGAAAGAGCCTTTTAGCATCGAGCTTCCCAAGTATAAAGCCTTTCACAAAATCCCCAAAATAACTTATAGAATCTTCTGAACAAAGCAAGGCATAAGAATTTCCTATAAGAAATTCACTATGACTTCTTCCGACGCAAAACAAACAATAAGTTTCTTTAACGTGGGATAAATCCATGAAAATTCTCTAACAAGAAAGTTTTATAAAGCTTTCTGTCATAAAATATTCACAAAGCGTATTGTAGGACTTCTCAATGCAAAAATAATTCACAAAGTTTTTCCAACAAATATGACTCGTAAAACTCCTCCAACATAAACAAGTCACAGAATTTTTGACATAAGGTGAATCATAAAGCTTTTCAACACAAAACAAATCTAAGGACTTTTCAGCACGATTGCCAATACTGCCTTTACATGAAATTCAAGCAAGTAGAGAAGAAATGAGATTCGAGAAGGCATACAAGGACCTCAAAATCCATCAATTCTTTATACCTAAATATGCTTCCAACATCATAAGTAACATTGCTTTGAATCCACAAAACGCATGAACATTCTCCAAACAAGAAACTCGCATTTATCAAAGAAAATATGCTTCATCTCTCAAATTTTATAAAAAGAAAACAAGAAAACTGCACGGTTACTAAAGCGATGTAATCAGAGATCCATTAATATGTGTCACGCATGCTTCCAATTAATCATGAATCATAAAAAAAAGGTACTTCACTAGATGCCATCCATAAGATGCAACACCACTCTTTAACAATGAATCATAACAAAACATAGAACAAGTAAGACTCATACATGAATTAATCAGGGCTCCTTCGCGTGGCTATACATGTATACATGCCATTAGAGCACTCTTACACCTCATAAATCTTCTATCTCGATGTTGGCATATAAAATAAAATCAAGTACTTACTACTAACCTCACACCAAATCCGATCCCATATGGATTAAACAGCACATTGTTATAGGTCCATTTTATCCACTTCTTTTACTTAAGCACACACATTAAGTACAAGTGAAGATAACAGATAAGCACGCACTGCTTCCTAGTTAAGAGCTTTCAAAAAAAATATTCACATAAAGCTTCCTCTCTTAGAGAGCTAAGTGTGCTCAAAGTTAGGAAACCTGGAGTAAATAAAATGGTATGACATAATGCTCACACTTCCTAATGCCAAACATGTTCATCATCTTTTTTTTCTTAATCTAAAAAAAAAGGTATAGAGACATTGTAAAGATATTTGAATGATGCGTATGATGTCAAACCAACGAATAGAGCTCTCAATTTTGAACAAAAAAAAACAACTTTCACATGCCTAAAAAAAAAGGGACATTGAGAGTAAAATACACTATTCTTACCCAGATTTTGTATTTACCATTGATAATAGATCAATCAAAAGAAAGGAAATCAAGTCCAAGTAAAGGGGCGAAATGCATACAGCAGCCCAAATAACCAAATTCCTCCCGCAACAAAGCCATCCATAATGCATAACTACAACAATCTCTTGAGGAAAGGATTTGATCTACAATAATCTCATAAGAGAAGGATTCGAAATTCTCAAGCTATCATAACACGTATAGCATGACCATCAAACACATAGCAGAGTCAAACATCTAATATTCTTCTACATATTTAAGATTTATCTCTACCAAAATATATGTTGTCTTTAGAAAAATAGTCAATTTATAGATCAATGTCCTGAATCGAATGACCCATCCACTATCTCCTCATTTCAAAAAAAAATCGAAAGATCTCCCACCTCTAATAGACACAATGAGACTGATTAGGCCAAGGCCATGCAACCAACCAACGGCCGACAGTGATAGTCCAACATAAACCAATAATAGCAGGCAACGAAAAGTCTCCAATAGGCAAACAGAGGGTGCTTCCTCATAGCTCATAGTGTAACGAGTGTAACTGAGTCGAAGGATAAAAAATATAATGCTAGATTTTCCAAAATAACTTAAAATGTATAACCTAATTTCATGATTACCAAAAAATGATTAAAATAGGCAATAATCTTGTTTTTAATTTATTCGTCTCAATAAGTGTAATCCAACATCGTTGACAATTCATAAATCAGAGGTCTATATGAGTCACAATAATTCCAAAAAGCTTATGAACAAAGTTATAGACCACCAAAAATGTCATCGGACACCATTTTTGAAGAAAATGTTTTTCTTCCCAAGAGCAGCCCAATGTTGCAAACGGCTTGCAATTTTGTGCCCCATAGAAGTTGCAATGGCTTTGAGAAGTTTTGAACTTCAAATCTTTGTCAAAGAATTGCATGCAATATGAAGCTTCGTCATGATCTGAAAGTAGGTTTGAACTCCTCTCAAGGAGAGAAATCCAAGGATGGTTGCGATCTAATCGTAAACTAATTAGTTGCGTAGGTCACACGATATAGAAAAGGGGGCATGTATAACTGTAAACTATCACAGCTCGAGTCTAAAAGATGGTGCATTGTTTAAAATTAAGCAATGTGAGGCCTGCCTCAGCTCAATTTTAGTGAAAATGCCTCGAGGCTTACGCCTTGAGCTTTTTTAATGAGGCTTGCACCTCAACTTGGCTAAGGCATGCCTTGCCTTGCTGACTTGAGCCGTACGTCCCACCCTATTTATATATATATTTTTATTAAAATTTATGTAAATCCTAAACTAAAACCCCCAACAAATCACGCTTTTATGCACCACAAACTGCAACAACTTTTTTCTCGACTACCTCCACCTCCAACCCATGCTACCTTCGCCGTACCAACCACCGTCATAGCCACCATCAGGAATCACTTTAAAACCGCACACCAACACCTCCTCTAAACATTTTGGAGAGTAATCTCATCTTTCTGTTGATGACAAACATTTATGAAAGAGGAATATGATTAAAATAAATCAAGAAAAAAATATATTGGAAGGCATTGGACACAAGATGAGGCAGGGGAGAGACCAATTTGTTATGATGACGACTCAAATAAAGACCATCTCAGTGATGACAGTACAGATGATTTCTAAGTAGTTGAACTATTTCAGCTTTCTCTATGAATTAAATGTACATGAGTAGGAAACTGAGAAAGAAGAAATTTGGAGTTAAACTTGATGTTATATAATACTTTTATGCAATTCTTATATTTTATGATGTTTTGCTGTTGTAATATTTGAATTTCAATTATATTTCACACAATTTATCACTTGCCACTTTATATCTTTTGCATTTTTTTTTGTTTCAGATATATGACAATTTGTTACTTCATAGTTCAATAAAAGGTTAATATGTTATCATTTAACATATTATTTTAGTATTATATAATAATCTACTTTTAACCTTTATTTTTACTTTACGCAATTTTTGGATTTGAGGCTTACACGTTAAAAAACCTTGAGACTTAAGACTCGTCTCACAAACGAAAAACGTCTCAATACCCAATTGCACAATTTTAAACCTTGAGATGGTGCACCCTCGAAATACAGTCTATGATGAAGGAATAGAATATGAGTTTAACATAAATCATGAGATAATCTCAAAAGTCAAGATCAAATAAAAATGCTCTAAATTTAAGAGAAAAATTTCATATATAAATAATATATATATATATATATATAAGGAAATAAACAATATTAAATTACATCAATAAAGTATTAATAATAACTCAACAAGAAAAATAATATATCAACTAATAAAAAAGAAATGAATGAACCAACTAAAAAATAATGACTAACCTAAAACCCAACAAAAGTCTAAATAAGAATTACGACTAAAATATAAATACCAAAATAATAAAATAACTAATGTTGAAGGACTGGTGCAGTAACAGTTCAACAAGCAATCTAGTAGAATTTGTTAATGGAAAAATTTTACCACAAATCAATTTAACAATCAAACTCAATAAATAACTCCTATTTATTAAAATATAAATAGCAAAACATGGACCTACAATATAAACACTAAAAAGGCATGATTTATAAAATAACAATAATATAATAAAATGAATTTAATATTTCAAACTCAATCAAAACCTTTTTCATTTGCTTAAGAATAGAGATTATACATATCACCAAATGAAGATCCTCGTGAGCCTCTTGATAGATCATAATGAATACACAAGGTTGAATTGTTTGCATAGGCCACTCCTAAGTCTAAGTCAATCGTGACTACTAATGCTGCACCAATTTGTAGTTATTTGTATGATACTCGAGGCTGTTGTGGTGGTGGAAAACAGAAAGGCACTACTAGAATGGGTGAGGTGCCAAAAATTGGTGTTATTGTTGTTGATGAGGTTGAAGATAGCAATGATTTGCATGCTCTTTGCCATTAAGCCTTTGAAATTGGCCTCCATGTGACTTTTGTCTTGTTCTTAACTATCAGAAGGGCAATCCTTGATTTTATAACCAATATTATAACAATTTAAAGGCTCCTCAATGATCAAATGGCAAGATTCTGAGTGTCATTTACCACAATAAGGACAATGAGAGTTGCTCTTAAATTTTTGGCCTTGATAATTCAGATGATGCTTTTTCTAGTAACCTTCATTTGCTTGAGTGTTTGCATTCTTTCGCTTTCCAACATTCTTCTTTTCATAAGCAATAATTTATATCCCAACATGTATAGCTTGATCCAACAATTCTCCTACGACAGTATTTAACAGCAGATAAATATTTCATAATATGCTCCCTTAAGCTATAAAGAAAACTATAAATTTTTTAATCTTCATGTTGACCAATGAAATGAACAAATTTGATGATCTTAGCAAATTGAGTCTCATACTCTCAAACAGTCTTTGAGCCATGCTCCATTTCCCTAAATCAATCATTTGCTTTGTGTGGTCTGAGAAAAGCTATTCGAACTATGCCCGAGGAATCACTACATCAGGTCCAAAGATGTTGCGATGATGGCTTTCCTACCAATCATCAACACCTTCTCAAATATTAAAATGGTGTTATATTCATTTTGTAGTCTTCAGGGAATTTTAAACCTAAAAATTTGTTCTCAATGTCATGAAGCCATGCATCAAATTCTATCAATCTTATTGTTTCATTAAATGTATGAGGATGTGTCCCTAAAAAACTATTCCAACATTTGGTCTATCTATCTTCTATTAACATGAACATGTGGAACTTCAAACGCCTTGTTAATATGAACGGTTAGGTCCACCAAAGTCACTTCAGCTTTTTAGGCATTCAATATTGGTTGATTTGCTTGATTTCTTCTGGTGGTCAATGTGCTTATAGTTGTTCGCGTGTTGGCTGGGTTGCTTGCTAAATCGCTTGAACTGCTAGAATAACCTAAGTGGGATTATTAGCTTGCAAAGCTTGGGTGACGTTCTGTGTCACAATCTTGGTGAGGGCAGCATCGTCAAGAGTTGGAGCTCCAACACTCCCAATTGTTTGAGCAATAACACCAAGGCGATTAATAGAATGGGAACCTCTATGAACAAGTGTGGCTTCCCTAGTACTCTCAAGCCATTGTTATTACAAGCAATGTTAGCACCTCTTCTCTTACGTGTCATTCTATACAAATAATACAACACAACAAAACAAAATAAATAGGCAAATAGTGTTCTATACAAATAATACAAAACAAAAATCAAAACAAAATAAATAGGCAAATAGTATAGAAGATAATAAATGTAATAATAATTAAAACAAACTTAAAAGGAATCTACCCCTCCATCCTACACTAAATAAATTAAGATATATTAAATATATAATAGATATCTCTAATAAAACTTTGTCGCACCTTAGTCTAGAAGGTGATATACCCCCTTCATTATGTCCCTTATTCCTAAAACATGACACCTTCTAGAATGGTGTGATCGGATCGGTCTAAACCAATCCAATTCAATATTTTTCTCATATTAGATTTATCTCATTGAATTGCACTATCTTGAAAATAAAGTTACTAAAACAACTTGGATGGCTTTTGAAATAACTTCAATAATTTTTTAATTTATTTTTAATGCTTTTTGGATCCAAAAAAATGCGCTATCAACACCTATATATAAAAGTTGATAATCCAAAATTCAAAATAATGATTAAGGAGAGATCAAGGAACTCAAATGAACTTCAACAACTGTTTGCATACAAGGAGAACCAAGTTGGCAAATATTCATAAATCCCCACCTCCAAGTGCACTCTCACTTAATCCAAGGTTGACGATCCAAAAACCCTATATACAAAATATGATATTTCTCCATGATAAGAGGTCAAAAGCATCCCTTGCATTCAATAACAATTCTCTTCTATAAAGTCATTTATAAATAAATATATATATATATATATATATATATATATATATATATATATATATATATATATATATCACAAGTTTTTGAACAAAGCAATCTTATCCAGGATGTTCTTTGATCAACCTTACTCTCAAAAATTAAACATGAAAATAATAATAATAATCACGTGCATAGTGTAAAGCAAAGAAAAGGGTCCACAAAAGATTGTTAGCTATGTTAGAGTATGTCATAAAAGCTCAAAATATCATGGATAACAGTTCAATTACAGAAAAAAGCATTATGCATAACTTATAACCAAAATCCAAATAAAGATAGAGCAAAACATTCAAATAATAGTTATATACATCCTATACGTTCTTGTACAAATGAACTTACTTGACAGCTGAGCGCAAAGTACGACGAGTAGTGTTGGTCTGCAAGTTGCCATTGCTTGTAATTTGTTGAGGATGACCGCCAATGACGGGAAATTTTTTCAGCAGCTTTTGTTCCTTCAAGAAGTCCATAATGATCTATTATAAGATGACAAAAGTGATTTTTTCTTTACATGGCAAAAGATGTGATAACATAATCAACATACATGATCATGAATACGCATTTGAAAACTCCAAAGATGCTCAATTTGTTCTTCATAAAACTTCTTCCTCTTCAAGCATCGGAGTGCAGCTGTGAATAAAAAAACCTTAAAAAGGTTGCCAAACTTTGCATTTTAGGCATAAATAGATGCTTCTCCTAAGATATATTCCACGCACCATTCAAACAAAATAAATGGTCAAAACACAAGAGAATGGTGGGTTTCTATTTCCACTATTGATTGTTGATGTAAATGGGCAAAAGACTGTGTAATGATGGCCGCATATGTTCTGACGTTGTTCTGCTAAACATACTAAGTCTATTGTTCGTTCGCGGTTCAGATTTCATGCGCTTACTGATTGCATCTGTCAGTTTGCTGTTATCTAATAAAATGAGCGACAGATTTTGTTTAATTGCAGTATTAGTAGTGTAGCTTAGCCTTTAGATATAGTTTTTTTTTGTTTTCTGTCTGTAATGCTGTGAAGGGTACAAAACAGCGAGTCCTGTAAAATGAAGGGGTTGAGGACTTAAGTAAATAAGAGAGGATCCCATGGTAGGCAAAAAAGAACTGCAGGAGCAGCAGTGTATTGTTCTGTAAACTTGATGGTAATACAAGTACACCATTCTTATCCTCCTAACTGAGCATTGTTTCTCCTCTGTTCTTCTAGAATTTGGTTTATGTTTTTGTGATCTTGGGCTTTGGCACAAAATTTTCAACCTCCATGTTGACTGATCAGGCTCATAGACAGACACATCAATTGTCGTGTGGAGAGAAGCAGAAATATATTATCTCATTAACATACAGCATGCTACCAACCACTTACAATAATGCAAAGCTTATCCAACATATAGCATAACTGTAATCAACATGACAGCACTAAACCTTCAAAGATTTTACATTACTCAGACTTAAGTATCGTATCTGATTCGCACCTTCTCTGTTTTTTGCCTTAGCAAATTCTTTGGCCCTCTCAATTTCCACAGCAACCTTTCCTTGCAATAAAAACTCCTTCTCCTCGAGCTTTTCAGATGTCTGCCAATGAATTATTACAATAAGATGTCAGAACGTTGCATGTCTGAGAGAAATTATGGGAAATCAACCACTTTATAATACAATGAATTTCAATGTGAAGTGACATTCCTAGCAAACAACTAAAGGTTGAACAATTTTCATTTGAGTAGACTTTCAAGCTTAAATGCAATACATTCTCATTCAGAAAGAAAATCTGCGTACTACAATTATAAATAAGAGTAAAGCTAATCAAAGCTAACTTTGCAAGTATTTGCATGATTTAATAGGAGCACGTGCAAAAATAAATTATAGCATTCATCGTATTTAATGTAACAATTTTTTTTCTAGATATGGTAGAAACTTTCAAATCATGGGTACAATTTTAATCGACGGGAACTGTATATTTAGATGCTAAAAGATTTGGTAAGGCCCTAAACGGTACCTGACCTTCAATGCTAATGTGAAATTGGAAACGAACCCATGATTTAATGAAATAAAACCATGATTTACACATGCATTAAGTTTAAGAAGCCATTTTCTAGTAAGAGTGGCCAAAACAAACACTACGCGTAGCAAAGTTAAGGTAGCCAGTTCTCCTATTTTACATCTCTGTTCATGTTGATCATCTTCACCAAACACAAAGAAACAACTTTCGTGCATACTGAAGCCTCGTTGGAGTACTACCTCAACTTTCTAGCAAATGCAGGCTTACAAAACCATGAACCTTTCCGAGGCAATGACAATTGAACACAGAAACCAAATAGCAAACTTCCCTATGAGATTTATCTAAGACCTCCACATAGATCCTATTCATCTTCAATTCCCCAACAAGTAGGTCATTTCATGCATAAAGCAAGATTCTTCGCAATACTACTGAAAACCCAATGTTCACAAAATTCAACACCACATCTTCCCCTAGACGAGTCTTGTTTCAACCTCAAAATGTAGGGTATCAATAAATTTCAAATAAAAAAGCTGCATCTATCTCAATTCTCAAGCAATAAAAATTCTTTCTACTTCAATCAATAATAAATACTCCAGTTCTTCTAATCTACAGATTGTTTTCTCCACTATAAATCTAATACAAAACTCATTAACCTTACTTTCAGTACCTGAAATCAACTATTAAAAAAAACTAATTAAAAGGATTGTCGCTTCGAGAAATACCTACACCATTGCTCTGCTGTGCCCTAAAATCCCAATCCGGATAAGAGAAAATTACCTCCTGAAGCTTGCAGGGCGACATCGCCACGCTCGCATCGTCACTGCAACGGCAGAAGAGCTTGGCAAACATCATGAGAGAGAGAGAGAGAGAGGGGGGACGCAGGACGTGGGGGAGAAGAGAGGGCCAAAGAGCGGTGTGGAAAAGAAGTGAGCGGGAAAGTTATTTCAACAAGGAGAGGGTAAGAGAAGCCGTTTTTTTTTTTTTGGGCTGGTGTCTTAAATAAATTAAAAAGACGATTAACTTATAACTTGTTTTTGAAAACAATAATGAGAGATTTACATAAATAGCATTAAATTTTCATATATTTACAATATCTATTTTTTATATTTATATATATGATGCTTCAATATTTAAATAATATTAAAATATATGTATTGCTACAGTAACAAAAATTTCAAATTATCAAACATGAACTTCAAAGCAATATTTAAATTAAAATTTTTTGAAATAAAATTCTTAATCATTGGACTTTTTATTTCAATAATCTTGTAATCAAACCAACATTTCGATGAGAATAATCCAGCAATGCTAAAATTATTTTGATCTGAGTCCAAATAAGTTCAAATAATGCACTCAGAATATAATTGAAAATTTTCTCCACAATATTTGAAAGACCAAACAATTTATGCATCTTGCATTCTTATAGTCAAATTAGATGTCTCAACGAGAGAAATCCAACAAGCCCAAGATCAATCAACTCTAATATCATTATGACACTTAAATGCTGAAAAAGATAGATGGTAGAAGAAATCAACATAGGGCATCTAATTGAGTGTTTGGGATTTTAATTAAATTATTAAAAACCCACTTTATAATTTTATAAATAGACGCTCATTTTTCACATTAAAAAAATATAATTCTGAAATTACACAAAAATTTTAAAGATCTCAAAAATTTTAAAGGCTTATCCAATAATTGACTTCAAATATCATTATCAACTACCCAACCGTCCAACCGCCTTTGTTTGATTGTCATCATGTGATAGTCATTTTCCAGTCATTTTCATCTTAATCATCATCATCTGATTATCATTGCTCAGCCCCTATTATCTGCCTAATGTTACAAGGTCATCGTTGTCCAACTGTCACCACTCAACCATCATTTCTCAATTATCATTGGCCAACCATCATCTCTTGATTGTCATTATTTCACTATGATCATTAAAATGGTGTCATTACACATCACTGTTTCTCCAACTTTCTCTTTTACAACCATAGGAGATTGGCTAGTGTTCTAAACCATATGAGCTCATCTTTTTCATTAAGAGGAAGACTAGATGTATGTAATTATAACCTCATTTATATATTGGACTATTTTAATTAGGTCAAGACCTATTATATATATATATAATATGTGAAATCTTTGTATAAAACTATGACATAAAACTCTCACTATATCAGGTGAGTATTATAGCATACAACTTATAAGAAAAATAATATTTCATTTTAGATAAATAAATATTAAAAAAATTATTTAAATATTAAGATTTATATAAATAAATATAAAAAATTATATGTTGTGTCATAGCATTCGTGCTGGTAAAGAGATAGAGAGTTTAGCATCGTAGTTTTGTACAAAGATCTGAAACATGCATGAATAAGAGAGGAGTTGCAAGAGGCTAAAAAGGGAAAAACCATAAAGAGGCATTCATGTCAGAGGACCATAATTAGGCGTCTAAGATTTGATTACTCTAGTTAACGATAGTAGTTGGAAAGGGCCATAATTAGTGAAAAAGGTCAAGGGCCCATAGTTATGCATCAATGTTTGGGGATCTTAATCGATCGAAATTGGTTGGAAGACCGTAATCGAATGATGGTGATCGAAGTATAGTAGTCGGACGACATAGGTCAAAGAACCATAGTCAAGCAACATGACTAGAGGATTGTAGTATGACGACGGTGGTCAAAGGATCATAATCAAGTGATAGAGAATAGTAGTCGGGAGATGGGGGATCATAGTCAGGCAATAATAATCGAGGGGTCAAAGTCAAACTATGGTGGGTGAGAGATCATAATCAAGTTGATGGTGGTTGGAAGTACAGTGTTCGACGATGGTAGTTGGATGGACTGTGGTCGAGTAATGGTAGTTTGAAGGATTATGGTATGGTAATAGTGGTTGGAAAGGTTGTGTTAGGGCTATGGAGGTTGGAGGATCATAATTATGCGATAATGGTTAGAATGATCATAGTAGGGCCATGGTGATATGACAATGTTGATCGGGTTGAGATATGATGGTGGTGGTCTAATGGTGGCGTTCGAGCAATGATTCGATGAGGGTAGTCTAGTGGTGGTCGAATGTCAGTGATCAAGTAGTGTTCTAACAGTAGTAGTCAGGCAGTGGTCCGACAACAACATTTGAATGGTGGTCTAGAAGTGTTGCTTGGGGTGAAGCTCTTGGATTCTTAAAACATGTGAGCACTCTTGAAATCTCAAGCCAATGCACGTCCCCTATATAGAGAGTGGAGACATATTTATAGATTTTTTAAAGTGGCATGCCTAAAAAATACGGTGAAATTTTGAAATACTCTAGCATATGACTTGTATTGATTCTATTGATCATAGAGCCTTCATTCAATATTTTTAAGTGTCTTGATATTGTTGAAATTAAATGATTATGAGCTAGCTGGATTCATCTTGTCTAAACGGTCAATTCTACTAAATTTGGGTATCATTTAGTCATCCAATTAATATCGAGAAGATTTCAATTATGTTTCAAACATTTAATCTAAGCTCATCTGGACTCGGATCAAAGTACTCTTACTATCAATGGGTTCGTCTCATTGGTTCATTAAGTTGGACAATATGTTTGTTAAAATCATAATTCAGATGTTCCTGAATTTAATTCTAAAATTTTTAAATTTAAATTTGCATTGAAATTCACAGCTTATCAAAATAAATTTTGATAACGTATCAAATATACAACTACATAAAAATTCCATGATATCGCATATGTATGTAAATCCGTGAAAAATATTACCTTTTTTTTTTTTTCCAAATGTTAAGCAAAAAAAATCAAATGATTTACTATTTGCCCTCTTCAAAAGGTTGGATCATCTCAATCATTAGAGCAATCAATGGCCATTACTTACTTTAATTTGCAGATATTATTAAATATCATGACTTTCTCTAAATATTTTTAATATCTATTCATAAATATGGCGTGATCCAGATTATTAAACCGTTTTATTCATATAAAATTAATTTTATTTGATTCTTTTAATATTCGGTAAATATCTGCTTTGGAAAGTAAATCATTTTTTAGGAAATAATAAGCACTGTTTTCATTTTATAAATGCTAATGAAAGCTCTCTAATTTCTATTCAAATAACTATTTAATGCTATTTAAAAGGAATAATACGTTTGAAATTTCAACAGCCGTTTCATAATTGCTTCCTACATATTTATTAACAACTTAATGAGTCTACGCAAATAGTCAAAAGCAATCATTCCATTAAAAGAGAAATAAATAGTTACAGGTAAGGTCAAAAATAAAGTGCTACAATTTGAATAAAAATCCACCTTTGAAGTTTATAGGCAACTAATGCCTTAGTTTTTACCATAATTTCCACAAGTGGTGTACTTAAGTTGGTAAACATTTTATTATTTCTCTCTTGCCATATAAAATAGATTATAATAGAAGATAAGTGGCAATATGATATTTTCACGGCTTTGTGTTTAAGGCTTCGTTTGGGGCGGCTTTTTTATTGCTTCTTAAAATAACTTTTTAGTTAAAAAATTAAATATTTTTACTAAAAAACAGCTTTAAGAAGCAGTAAGAAAGTCGTCCCAAACAAAACCTAAATCATTTGAAGACCCGAGCACTTATCAGTTTCTGTTAACCACGAGCTTGAAGCAAATTGATGGTTTTAATGCCATGTAAGATAGCCATCCAGCAGAAGGGATAGTGTTTGAGAAGAAATTATAACTTCTCCAACAAATTATGTTTGAAGAGGGAAGAATATTTATGTTTTAATAAATTATAGCAATTTATATTTATGATAGCCAACTAGTCTAGCAACCTCCAACCTCCTTGAAAGATGGAGTTCCGCTTAGCATGCTGAGGAAGGTTCATAATATTATAGTAATGGTCCCAAATTATAGCACAATGTTGAATTGTTTTTAATAATGAATGCACAAGATTTTTTTATAAAAAATTTGTATTCACATGCGTCATGTGGGCGTGTATTTTTGTGGAAGTTAATCAAACCAAGTTGGTAGCTTGCATTATATCATGTTGGGGATGAGGAGGAGTAAACACCACAATAACGAAACAAGCAAGAAAGTAAAAGCAGTGGAAGAGTAAATGACACCAAGATTTAACGTGAAAAAATTCAAAATAGGGAAAAAACCACGGAGCCACACCACGCCAAATTAAGAAATCCACTATGAAAATTGGGAGAAATATGTACAGATCTCTCTTCTCTCTTACTCTCCTTGCTTCTCTTCTCACATTCACCATTCTCACACTCACCATTCTCACACTTGCTATAACTGAAAACACAAGAAAAAGACAAGTAAAATAACTCGACGGGGCACAACTCTTTAGAAAACTAGAAAGAAAACCATCCAATCCGTCTGGCAGCGTTGCGCCGCTCAAGCCTCTATCTTGAACAGCTGCGGCGCCATATCTAGGCCGTTGTGGTGCTCAGCTCTTTGTCGCTCAATGCTGGGGCGGGGGCGCTCGGGTACATAACGCCGATGTGTTATATGAAAAAAAATCACTGTCATTGAGATCAGAGACAACAAAATAACTAGATTGATCAACACAATCAGATTCCACACATAACATATCACTGTACGTCATTGGAGTTTATATATTTCTTGGATTTCTTCTACCAGTAGAAGTTTATTTCATAAAATATGGAATAAGTCTGAATTGTCTTCTTCTTTTGGTTCCTATCTATGGAATGTATGAGGGGTTACATTAAAAAAGATCATGCATTTATTACTCAAATTTATGATCTATAATACACAATGTAAAACTCATATGCTTTAAATTCAATAAGTTTGACTTAAGCATACTTTATCCTTTTTTAATTCCGTTACTATGTCTTCTTATATTTTATTATAGGCCAATTCATATGTGAAAAATTTATCTAATAAGTTATTCTTGTCTATCTTAATTCAATTTACATAAACTTTGTCTGATTGCTGCTAATTGTTAGTCTTTCTCATTGTGGTCATTGACCATTGCTTGCATGATAAATTTATGCTTTTGTGGGTAATGCTCTATGATAGTCTTACTTTTTTATTTTGAGTAACTAATTCAATCATCTAATAGATGCTATATTGATGTCAATAAATAATCGATTAGAAACCCCTTAGGCTATACCAAAGCCTGATTTTTAACTTTTCATCTAACTGTAATAATTGTATTTCAAGGATAATAGAATTTTATATACCTATTAATTATATATAAATCATTTATCAAATATTATATTTAATATTGATATAGAATTTAATATCCTTGATATAGTATTGCATAAATTATTTTTAAATTTTATTATATATTTATTTTTTAAAATTATATTCACATGCACCATGTGCACGTGAATTTACATTAGTTTCTTTAAATGTTTGAGATCGCAACAAAGAAAAAAAACAATATAATTAATTTTTATTATTTTTTGGTAATATTATTAATTTTTTATTAAAAAGAATTATAATTAATCACATTAATTCTTTTATTCATCCCCTTATAATTTTTTTTTTACATGGAAATAAATTACAGTCTCAAGCATGAATGAAAAAAATTAAGGGAATATTTAAAAAAAATCTAATTTGTGCTCTCACAAGAAAAATTTCTGACTCCATCATTGTAAATAACATTTTTTCTTGCAAGTATTATGATGGTCCACCACACCTATTAATAAAGGTCAATCCGATCCTTTTTTCAATATTAATGGTAATTATCTTGTGCGTAGCTCACCTTGCATGATCTGTTGGTTAGGAGCTTTGGCTATCAAAGGTCTTAAATTTGAGTATTGTATATGTGACATATGTGTCATGTTCCCACCAAAAAAAAACAAAGGAAGGATTGAAACTTACAAATAGATTGTTATGATTAGGTGGATAGCCATTCATGCCATTGGAGACAAGTGAAAAGAATTTGTTAGATGTCTACACAATTAAACTAAATATCTAGCATACTATTAATTGCACCTTTCACAATTACATAATTACATGTATACCAACTGACTCATCAGGCCAACCACTAGTCAGCTAACCACCATACTTAATAATAACCTAGCACATTTGTGCCCAAATTCCCATGCATCTCAAATATATTACTATCCATGATGTGCAATTGGCAAATGTTGGAAGTTCTGGATTATATGCAAAATAATAGAAAAACTTGCGATTACAAAAATGAAAGCAAAATAAAAAAAAAAATGAAGAAAGTTTTTGGAACAATCTGTTTGAATGCATAAACTTAGTATAATCATAAAAAGTAGTAAAACTAAAAATTGCTACATTTGAAATTTCGAAGTTGTAGCCTACAAGTATTGCTCCAGCAACCTGGCTTTATTCTCATCCCACCATTCTCTTGCATTTAATTCGCCGAACCTCTCTTGGCTGCAAAATTCAAAGATAAGAAATTACATACTACTGTAGTATAAACTGAGCGAAACACTAAATGTCATAAATATGTAGCATTCGCATCTTACCTAAGTTCAACACGAACTATCTCTTTTATATCATCTGGCAAGGAGCGTATAGTCACATAAACACCTGGTTCATCTTCAACTACCCATTTTATCACTTTACCCTTGACTCCTTTTAGACAGGTGGTTGTTGAATTATGTTTTACAGCAATAGTGTTGTCGTGGTTTGCTTCTATTGCAATGGATAGGTCATTTGAGTTTGTAGTAGCGCTTTGCTTGTGTAGTTGGATAGAATTAATATCATCCTAAGAACAAAACACACGTGCTTAGAGCAAATTTTGAAGTTAATGAAATATGAATATGAACAGAGTTGTCTTTTTTTAGCCTTTGTTCTAAAACTATAAAGAAAAAGTAAACTTAGGCTTCGTTTGAGACAGCTTTTTTATTGCTTTCTAAAGCAGCTTTTTAGTACAAAAATTTCTCGAACGAGAAATTTTAGTACAAAAAAGCTGCTTTAGAAAGCATTAAGAAAGCCGTCCAAACGAAGCCTTATACTTTATCAAGTAAGAGTGCAGTTATTTTCTCAGTAAGAGAGATTTCCTAACAATTTACAAGCAACGCTTTGGAGACTATAGAATATAAATAACAATAGGTTTAGAATGCTTTGCTTACCTCATCCTCATCAGACTGATATGGAGATGGTGGCAAACGAATGCTATACAACTCTATTAACTTGTCGTAGTTATCACTCCACCACTTCTGAGCTTCCACAGTATTAAACTTATCCTCACTGGTAATCCATATTTATGTAGCAAATTTTTTAGTAAAAGCCTCTATTCATCACATACTTTTCACATAAAATAGGTAATGAGATGTTATAATACATAAATGATGTAGAAAAAAAGGTTTGGAAATGACATTGATAACATTTATAATACTATGTTCAACATTCTCTTCATCATCATTAGTTTTATCTTAACAAAATTTTATCTACTTTGTGAATTATTATTTCAATTATTTTATTAAATATTATACGAAGCATTAAATATTTAATAATATGTTGTGCAAATAAAAATGTTTATCAATATTATCTTAAATCTATAATTTTTTCTCCTAACCCTTAGAATCTAATTTTATTTATTTATCTTATGAGCGTATTTTCATAAACAAGTCATTATCCTATCTCTCTCCTCCAAACTCATTTAGTTCAATTGTTATAATATTTTTGTGACGATTAATACTACTCTCTAAAATTTTATGGAGGATGAAACCACTTTTATCTCTCTAATTTATTTATTTCCCCTATATTTTTGTTTAATACATAAGAAGGTATGTTTCTGAGGATTCCACATTCTCCTATTAAACTAACCAATGAGAAGTCTCTAAAAATTTAAAATTAATCCATTTCGTTGCACAAACAATTTTCAAACAAAAGAGGAAAAAAATATTAAATTATAATGCTCACCTGAATCGAATTTTCTTAAGATAATTACTTCCATCAATTTGAGGCACTAGTGTTATCACTACCCCTTGCTCAGGTTCAGCCATCCATTCCTCCTCATCCCATGTTGCTATTTGTTTGGCTTTTCTCTTTGCTAATTCATCTGCATCAATCTCCCTAGCCTTTCTCTGCCACCACCCCTTCGTTGTGTTCACCTTCAAAGACAAGCCCTTTACTTTATATGAAAGGATAAATATCAAAGTACGAAATAGTTCTTATAAACTGTTGTTGAGGAGGAGAATACCTGGTTAGTGATCTCATTCATGTGTTTTTTGGTATTTGGACAGAAAAAACAGGTTAACATTCTTCTTGCACCTTGATTTCTTCCTCTGTGTAGGCTAGACAAATTAATGTCCCTATATTTTCAGGGATTATAAAAATAATAATAATAACATTAATATAACTTACACCAAAGCAATTTTTAGATGCATCAGTATTTTAGTACACACAATTACATCCAAACAAAATTGTCAGGTCATCAATATATCACTTAGTAAGCACAAAAAAAAATCCGGGATAAATCTAGCATAAATCATTCCTATATTTTCAGAGATTTCAGCTTGCATTTTTTGACGTTGATTATCTTCACCAAACACAAAGAAACAACTTTTCGTGCAAACTGAAGTCTCGTTGGAGCACTACCTCAACTTTCTAGCAAATGCAGGCTTGCAAAACCATGAACCATTCCGAGGCAATGACAATTGAACACAGAAATCAAATAGCAAACTTCCCTATGAGATTTATCTAAGACCTCACATAGATCCTATTGGTTAGAAAACATCAAAAGGCTCCGAAGTTTTCTATTGACGAATTAAAATCTGAGAATGCATAGGAATGTAAACCAATAAAGTATACTAGTAGATGTTAAGAGGATTTCATAATATTGTCTAGCAGATCTTCTACCCATTGAAAATATCTACCCATTGATTAAATATCTACCCATTTTCTTCTTCAGCCATGGAAAGAAACGAACAACAAGAATATCTTTAAGAGAAAAATGAATGGAGAAAGGAAAAACGGATTTGTAAAAGAAGATTAACCTTATTCCGTTCTTAATCCCTTTGATTTCCTTAACTCTGTATAGAGAATATTCTCCAACTGGTATTGAAAAAGACAAGAACCAGACCAAGCCGTCTTCTCTTCTCTTTCTTCTTCAACCAGAAACCGAACGCCTAGGTAGTTCTGTCTCCTTCGCTCGTTCAGTAAGAACGAACCGCCAGCACGAAGGGGCGGAAGAGACGCCATAATAGGAAGGGGAGGAGGAGACTACAGAATACCCTTTTCTTTTTTGAACTGCCCTAACTCCCCTTATTTGATCGCGCGAATCGACGCCGAACCCGCCCCGACGTTTTATCGCATTTAAGGCTTCGTTTGGTTATTTGGTAAAAGGTAATTTTAAAAAACATCGGTTCAGAAAAAGGAATTTTTTAACGGAGAAGTATATATAAAAAATTTTTTCAAAACAGCAGAAAAATAAAAAAAATGAAGTTATTGGGAATGAGGTTTGACAAACTAAACATTAAAGAAAAATAAAATTTACTGTTTTAAAAAGGAATAAGCACCAAAAACGTCCAATCAAATTAGGCCTAAGACTCGAATAAAAAATATTTTGGTTGATGGATAAAGTTCTCAACAAAAAGATTAAGGTTTTATTTGAGACACTTTTTTATTATTTTTTAAAATAATTTTTTAATTAAAATTTTTTAATTTTTAAATTGAAAAATTATTTTAAAAATTAGTAAGAAAATCGGGAACAATTTTTTTATTATTTTTTAAAATAATATTTAAATAAAATTTTATTTTTTTATTAAAATTTTATTTTACATAATGTAAACGAAGCCTAAGAGGAGTTGCGTAAAATCTGTTTATTTCAAGCAACATATAAGGCGGTGATCGCATACATTTTGCAGCGTGGAAGCTGCAAAAGCGTGGAAGCTGCAAAAGGCGTGCAAGCACAGGATGTGAAACAAATTAAGGGAAGATTTAAACAAATAAATATTTTGAAACAAGCGATAGTATCGTCCATCTCATTTTTGCTCATTTTGGGTTTACTAATTTTTCATGTTGATCATGTGAGAGTGATTTTCAAAATTCGAACAAAATATATTTCAGATTTTGGCGCCTTATCAATAAAGTATTCCCTTTATTTTCAATATTATTTAACTTTATTACTTACTAGTTTATTGTTTAATTACCAATAAGATAAATTTTAAAAGGATAAATTTTTATTATAAGAAGGATGGTATAACAAAAAATTTAGAAGGGCTAAATAGCCCAATATATGAAGAACTACCCACCCATTGCTTGCATGACTTGAATGTTGGCCGGCCCCATAAGCCGACCACCAATTTTATTACTTTTTAATTTTTATAAATTTTAAATTATATGGAAAAAATAGAAATATTTATATTATTTTTACTTTATTGTTTTTAAAATAATAATTTATAATTTAAAGTAAATTATAACTTACGAAATAATTATTTTTAAAATATTAAATTAACTTGTTATTTATAAAACAAGTAAGAATTTTTTAATACATTTTGTTATTATAAATATTTTTAAATTATCATAACTTTAACCAGGGCTGTCAAAATTGGGTTTTGGGTCGGGTTTGGTTTTAATCTGAAACTGACCAGTATCGGATTCGAGTCGGGTTTTCGGATCGTGTCAAATATTGACACATCTAGTTATTGCTACAGTCATGATACAATAAGGGCTTATAAGCTCAAATGATTCCCCTTGTTCTATCATACGCATTGTAATGGAGGGGCCCATTTTCATACTGTCCTATATCATTCTTCGATGTTGGTCACAATTAATCATACATAAGGGCCAAACATATTTTATCATCATTAAAGTAAATTAAAAAAAAAAGAAATTTTTATCAGGAAAGAAATGACAAGAGATACAGCGACAATTTTTTAATTTTATGTACCATGCTGCAAAATAAAAACACAATTGCAATCTCGAATGCATGAATTGCTCGGGAGAAGAAATACTGAAGTTCTTAAGTAGTAATTAACATTTTCTCTATAATTTATTTATTTTATTTTTATAATCATTCTATAGAGTCATCCAATATAACTCGTAATTTATTCTGTCATTTTTACCTTTGAGTTATATCTAATTTCTAGTACAAAAATTTTTTGAATACGAAATTTTTGTATTAAAAAGCTGCTTTAGAAAATAGTAGAATGAGAAGAATCTTTTTACAATAAGTAAGAAATCAACACGCTTGATATATTTAGAAAGAAAACATTTTAAAAGAAACAACGCCCATCAAAAGTAAGGCTTCGTTTGGGATGGCTTTCTTCCTGCTTCTTAAAGCCACTTTATACTACAAAAATTAAAAATTTTGTACTAAAAAGTTGCTGTACAAAGCAGAAAGAAAGCTGTCCCAAACGAAACCTAAGATAGGTAGCTCTCCTATTTTCCATCTCAGTTCAGGTTGCCTTTCCAAGGCGATGACAATTGAACACAGGAACCAAATAGCAAACTTCCATAAGAGATTAATCTAAGATCATCACGTTGATCGTATCCAGCTTTGATTCTCGAACGAGTAAGTTATTTCATGCATAAAGCTAAGATTCTTCACAATATTTCTGAAAATCTAATCTTCAGAAAATTCAACACCACAACTTTCCCTCAAAGTAGAGGGTGACAATAAATTTTAATTCAAAAAGTCGCATCATTTTCAATTCTGATCAAGCAAGAAATTCTTTCTATTCCGAAAACAAAAACTCTACTTAAACTAATCTACAGATTATTATTCCATTACAAATCTAATAGAAAGACTCGTTAACCTTACATTCAATTCTTGCAATCAGTGATAAACAAAACTAAATAAAAGGAATTTTAGTTCAAGAAATAGTCACACCATTGCTTTGTAGTGCCCTAAAATCTCAATCAAACGAATAGGAGAAAGTTACCTCGAGAAGCTTACCGGGGGGGAATCACCACGCTCAAATCGTCACTGTAACGTAAGAAGAGCTTGGCAAACATCATAAGAGAGAGAGAGAGAGGAGGCGAGCTGGAAAGCTATTGCCTTTCTTGGACAAGGAGTGGTAACGGTAACATAGCATAAGAGATCCGTTTTTTGGGAATAGAGTTAAGAAGTCAATTACCTTATAAGTTGTTTTTGGAATTAATAATAAGGGATTTACATACATGCCATTGAATTTTCATATATTTATAATATCTAAATATTGTATATTTAACTATATATTGCTTTATTATTTAATAACATTAAAATATATGTATTGTTACATTATCAAAATATTTGAATGATCAAATATGATTTCTAATGCAATATTTAAATTCAAAAATTTTTAAAATTAAATTCATCATCATTTGAACTCCAATTTCAACAAATTTATAGTAAAAATGAATATGTTTTATAAGCTAAATCCAACATATCAAAAGTGTCCAAATGAGCTCAAATCAAGAACTTAAATTATAGTTGAAAGTTTCTCTATAATATTTGAGGCATCAAAAGATCTATAAATTTTGCAAATATCTCGATGAGAGAAATCTAACAAGTCTAAGATTACCCAACTCTCATGTCATTAAGATGCATAAATGCTAAAAAAAGATATATGATAGAAATAATCAGCACGATTCATCTAATTGTATTTGGGATTTTAGTTAAAGTTGTTATAGGAACTGCTCTTGATTCTCTGTCAAGCACCGAATCTCATGATGAGTACACTTCGTTTTCAAATACGAAGAAGTCTTGCCACTTCTGAAAAGATCTTTAGCTATCACATGTAAAGAAAACTCAAGACAGAAAGCAAGTAACAGAGAGAATAGAGAAAAGCAGAGAATAAGAGTAATGGAGAAATTTTGTATGCACTTTTTCCTTAGGCTTAGCCGTGAATATTACACATCTTATATAATGGACTAAGTAACAGAAAAGGGAAAGTGGAGAACGTTCATTACAGGAAATCAGTCCTAGTTACAACTGCTATAAGGTAATGGCCTTGTGTTTGCGTGAATCAGTCCTAGTTACAACTGCCACCAGATAGTGGCCTTGTGCTTGCATTCTACTCACTGGCGGAATACTTTAACAGGCCCCCGCAAGCTGATGGTGCGGAGGAAACCATGAGCTTGTCACAAAGATAAGTGAAGCGAGGTCGTGGAAGAACTTTGGTGAAGATATCAATGATCTGATCCTGGGTATTGATATGATGAAATGTAAGTGCATTGGACTTAATACAGTCACGAATGAAATGATAATCCACTTCGATATGTTTAGTCCTAGCATGAAATACTGGATTATGAGCAAGTGCAATTGCTGAAACATTATTACAATAGAGAGGTGTAGGGCCAGAAACAGGGAATTGAAATTCATCAAGTAGACGGTGAAGCCAAATTAGATCGGTAGCAGCAGTAGCTAAGGCCAGATACTCCGCTTCAGTGGACGATCTAGCAACTGTCGGTTGCTTCTTAACACACCATGAAATAAGTGTATCTCCAATGAAACAATAATAACCAGTGGTAGACTTGCGGTCAAGTGGATCACCAACCCAATCGGAATCAGCATAGGCTCGAAGAGAAGTTGACGTGCCGCTAATGGGAAGACCAAACTCAATAGTGCCTTTTAGATACCGCAGCAAATGCTTAAGTGCTTGGAAATGATGGCGTAGTGGACTATGCATAGCTTGACAGAGTTTGTTTATTACAAAGGATAAATCTGGCCTTGTAATAGTTAAGTATTGTAAAGCACCAACTAAGTGTCAGAAGTGTTCTGGATTATCGACAGGTTGTAGTGATGTAGTATCTACCACTGATTTAAGAGGAAATGGTGTTACAACTTGTTTGCAGCTGTCCAACCCAGCTCTACGAAGTATATCCAATGCATATTGTGATTGGTTAAGATGGTAACCAGTGGGCATTGAGAGTGCCTGAATCCCAAGAAAATGATTTAAAGTGCCTAGATTTTTAATGCGAAAATGCTGTTGGAGATTTCGGAGCAATGAATGAAGGGCCGTTTGAGAATTTCCTGTCACTAGTATATCGTCCACATACACAAGGAGATAGAGGAGTGTAGCATCATGATTATAAATAAGTAGAGATGGGTCGACATCACTATGGCGAAAACCAAGCTGTTGTAGATGTGTGGTCAATTTGGCAAACCATTGACGAGGTGATTGTTTAAGGCCGTAAATAGCCTTATGAAGCCGACAAACAAAATTTGGATGTTGCGGGTCTTTAAAACCAAGTGGCTGATGCATATAGACTAGTTCGTTCAAATTACCATGTAAAAATGCATTGGAAACGTCCAACTGAATTATATTCCACTTGAACAGCAACAGTGATAAATAGGCGGATAGTGGGTAACTTCGCCACCGTACTAAACGTTTCTGTATAATCAATGCCATATTCTTGACCATAGCCTTGAGCTACGAGGCGGGCTTTGTATCTAGCAATAGAATCATCTGAGTTATGTTTAGTTTTATAGATCCACTTACTGCCTAAAATTTTGTGGTCCGATGGTGGGGGAATTAGATTCCATGTCCCTTGAGCTTGGAGGGCTTGGAATTCATGTGACATTGTATCCCGCCAGCACTGAGATTTACTAGCAGCTGAGTAACAGGTCGGATCACTGGATTGAACTAGGATGTGCTGGAGACTAAACTGCTGCTTCGGTTTGAGGCTTCCTATTTTGAAACGAGTCACCATGGGATGACTTTTGGCTGGCATGTCTGCTGGTTGCACATGAGATGGAAAAGAGGGAGGGGTGGGTACGTCAGAAGTATGGGAGGATGTATTTATAGCGTTGGAGGAATTATGATTAGTGGGAATAGAATCTGGATAGGATAAAGGAGCAAGAGGAATTTGGTTGCTGGAAGACGTGGGTTGTAGTCCTGTAGTGGGATTTGGGACTAGTATTAGTGGGAAATAAACAGAGGTAGTTGTAGACACTAGGGTAGAGGGAGGTGTGGGATGTGAGGAAGCGAATGGAAACACATTTTTGTGAAATTTGACATGCCGAGAAATGAGTATTTTGTGTTGCTGTAAGTGATAGCACCTATAGCCTTTATGACTTGAGCTATAGCCAAGAAAAACACAAGCAGAGGGTTTAGGAGAGAATTTATGTGGTGCTGATGGTTGTAACCAAGGATAACACAAACATCCAAAGGTTTTGAGATGAGAGTAAGATGGGGCATGTTGATAGAGGATATGATAGGGAGATAAAGATTTAGTAGTGAGTGAGGGAAGACGATTTATTAAATAAGTAGCTGTAAGAACAGATTCAGCCCAAAATATTCTGGGAAGATGGGCTTGAAGAAGAAGTGTGCGTGCTGTCTCTATTATATGATGGTGCTTGCGTTCAACAAGACCGTTTTGTTCTGGTGTATAGGGGCAGCTAAATTGATGGAGAATACCATTAGTGGAAAGAAAATTTTTAAAGTGGAGACTTAAGTATTCACCACCGCCGTCAGAACGAAATATTTTAATTTTAGCGGAAAACTGTTTTTCAACCATAACATTAAATAATAAAAATTTTGAGAATGTTTCTGCTTTAGAAACCATAGGATAAATCCACAAAAAATGAGAATAGTCATCAATAAACAAGACATAATAGCGATATCCATTGAAAGATAGAATTGGGGACGGCCCCCATACATCAGACGCAACGACTTGAAAGGGAGAAGTACATTTAGAGATAGAACGAGAGAATGGTAACATATGACTTTTTACTAATTGACAAGACTGACAAACATCATTTGACATAGATATATGTAAATCTGGAGCTAAGGCGGCGATGACGGAGAGAACAGCTCGGTGTGGATGACCCAAATGAGAGTGCCAAAACTGAGAAGAATCTGTGGTTGTAACGAGAGCTTTGAAGGAGAACAAAGAAGTGGATGGTACTGAGTAAAGTCCGTCACGGCAGGGGCCCGAAAGGATCAAACGGTTTGTTCTCTGATCCTTTAGCTGGTAGCCATGAGGATGAAAAGAAATAATGCAGCCATTATCAGTGAGGAGGCGATGAACCGAAAGCAAATTATGAGATACTTGAGGTACATGGAATAAAAGAGAAAGGGTTAACTTACGCTTGGGTGTAGGTAAGATACCTTGACCTGTATTAGAAATTGGTAGGGATTGACCATTCCCAACCTGAATTTGTTGAGAACCAAGATATGGTTGAGAAGTCAAGAGCTGATTGGCATCATGAGTAAGATGTGAAGTGGCTCCAGTATCCAAAATCCACTCAGGCGTATTGGATGGCACATCTGTGTTCTCGGCAATTAGAGCAGATGAACTATTACTAGTGTAATTTAAATCTGTTCTATGCCAACATTTTACTGCATAATGTCCCAATTTTCCACAGATTTGGCATTCAACACGAGCAGTATAGGATCTTCCGCCTCTGCCACGACGACCACGCGGAGAACGAGACTGGCTGCGAAAAGTACCTCTGCCGCAAATAGCTGCAAGAGCAAGTGCACTATCGGAGATTTGGACTGAATGGAGATCCTTAGCAGCTTCATTTTCTAAGTTGGTCGCTTCACTACATAAGAGAGAGTAGAAGTCGTCGATATTTAATGGCTGTAAATTGGTTCGGATTGCCGTTTTAAAGTCATTGTAGGAGGCATGTAAACCATTAAGAGTGTATAGAATCACATCTTTAGGATCGATGTAGCTACCAGCCGCGGTCAGGGTGTCCACTTTCAGCTTAATTTCAGACAGATATTGTTGCATATTTTTGTTGGCCATAGTAACATGATGAAGACCATTCTTAATCTGTATAATACGGGAACGGTTTATGGATTTAAGGCGTTTCCCAATTGTTTCCCAAACTTCAACGCAGGACTCCAGATTAAGAACATAGGGCAGTAATGGTGAAGAAATGGTGGAGAACAACGCGGCAGCAAGATTTTGTTCGATTAGCATCCAAGTCGAATACAAAGGATTAGGAGTGTTAATATCGGTATCTGATGTGAGTTGTCGGGGTGGGCGTCAAACCGAACCATCTAAGTATCCCTCGAAACCATTTGCTCGAAAAATTTTCTGCACTTGAGACTTCCATGTGAGATGATTTTTAGGGGTTAATTGGACTGTGATGACATTCTTAATGGTAGACATGAAGAACTTTAGTTGAGGAGGTATAGTCGCATTGTCGAGCACTTGAGACACTTCGGTTGAGCTGTTTGCTGTAGAAGAGTTTGCAGATTCCATTTCAAAAAAAAACTGAAAGAAATAAAGCCGTGGGGCTTCGCAAGGCACTGATACCATGAAAAGATCTTTAGCTATCACATGTAAAGAAAACTCAAGACAGAAAGCAAGTAACAGAGAGAACAGAGAAAAGCAGAGAATAAGAGTAATGGAGAAATTATGTATGCACTTTTTCCTTAGGCTTAGCCGTGAATATTGCACATCTTATATAATGCACTAAGTAACAGAAAAGGGAAAGTGGAGAACGTTCATTACATGAAATCAGTCATAGTTACAACTGCCACAAGGTAATGGCCTTGTGTTTACGTGAATCAGTCCTAGTTACAACTGCCACCAGGTAGTGGCCTTGTGCTTGCGTTCTGCTCACTGGCGAAATACTTTAACAACTTCCTATGATCATTGGCGCTCCTGATGTTGCTATGCCAATATATCTCTATCGTTGCTCTATTCTGATCCAACCGTTAGAACTTTATTTACTCTAGCTCATACTAAGCTTTCTTCTCTATAAATACACTCATTGTACGTGTTTACACATATACTAGAAAGCTTTATACATGTTACATGTCTTGTATTTTCTTTACCTTAGTTATCATGTTCTGTTGCTAGAATACTTGTTCTTTATGTACAAGTATTTCATCATGATATCAAAGCCCATGCCTCACGGCCTTTCGCCTTCATCTTCTAATCTAGCTTAAGTTGTAACAGTCGGTTGATGCAAATGGACTCTTCGACAACATCTCCAGCTTCTCCTGCAGCTGATATCAATAAGTCCAGCATGGCAGACCTTCACATTCCCTCCCAACTGAAGCTCCTTATGAACAATATCAAAAATGTTGATCATTCTCAGCTAACCATAGAGAATCATCCTAGATGGAGATCTCATGTGGTTAAATTATTCAAAACTAACGGGTTTGAGGCTACCTCGATGGCACAACAACACAACCATGCAAGTATATATCCAATGCAAACGACGTCCCATCACCTAATCCACATTACAATCATTGGATACTAGTTGATCAAAATTTAATTAACATATGCCCTGTACTCTCTCATATCGTCTTCCTTGTTGCCTTAAGTTTTGAATCTGGAAATTTCTCATGAAGTATGGATAACTATTGACAAACGATTGCAATCAACTAATCGGTCTAGAACTCTTCAAGTCAAAAGTTGATGTAATCAATGCAGTGGGAAGTTCACTTGATACAGAGGATATCATTTCATATACCTTGAATGGCCTCCGCTCTTCTTACAATGCATTTAAAATATACATTCATACCAATCTTGATCAGCCCCTTCATCTAGATGATCTTTATTCTCTATTATGCAGTGAAGAAATTAATTTGGCAGCTGAGGCATTACGTGAAGCTAATATTTTAGAATTTATAGAACCATTTGTTTCTCTTAATATCTTCAAAAGCCATGGAAGAGGATGAAATTTTCAATTCAATCGAGGCCACCCATATCCTCGTGCTGGTCGAAGCATTGCTGGTAGAGGAAATCGCAACAACCGCTTTATTAAATGCCAAATTTGTTTTAAAAGGGGACATTTTGCTGCTACATATTGGTTTCGTGCTGATTTGTCATACCAATCCCAAAATAATACTGCATTCTCTGCTCAAACTTAGTCAATTTCATCAGAATGGTTCATCTCACATGACGTCTGATCCAACCAAACTGCAATATGCTCAACCTTATGAAGGTACGCAACAAATCACAAGGTGTAATGGAAAAACCTTGCCCATTAGTCCCACTAGCAAAGGACTTCTGCCTACCCCTTCACGTAAGTTGTTTCTTCATCCTTTATATTATGTCCCTAACATTACTCATAATCTCTTATCAGTCAAACAACTCGCTTATAACAATAACTGTTATATCTCATTTGATTCTCATGGATTTCAAATTAAGGATATGAAGAACAATGCTCTAATTCTTCATGGCCCAGTCGTAATGGCATCTATCCTATTCCAGCCTCTTCTACAAAGCTCAGCACACCATCAGTTTTTCTCTCCACCACCACAATGCAGTCTCTTTAGCACAAGAGACTCGGTCATCCTCATGCAGCAGTTTTATCCTCTGTTATAAATAAAACTTTGTATATACCTGCTACATTCTCTCCTTTTACTTATAATTCTTATTCTCAGGCTAAATGTTATAGAATAAGTTTCTTTCTATCTACTTCTATTTCTACTAAACAATTAGAGTTAATCCATAGTGATATTTGGGGTCCTGCCACCATTTCTTCTTTTAATGGATATCGATATTATTTGCTATTTGTGGATGATTTTTCACGCTACTCTTGGATATACTCAATGCATCTACAGATTAAGTATCTGTCTCTTCATACCTACCTCCACTTACATTGGTACCCTCTTCCTCCTCAAATAGCCAATGCCTCAATCTCCACCAGCTACTTTTAGTATGTCCACATCTCCTACTGCATCTCCTTCTTCCTCCTCTGTTCCTCTTCCATCTTCTCCTCATAACAACAATCCCTCCTCTACATAACAACCTCCTCTACATTCTAATTATCCTATTCTTACTCGATTTAAATATAGCAATCTCAAGCCCTGACAAATTTTCAATCTTCTCCATTCCAACAGCTTACCTAAAGATCTTACTTGCTACACTTCTACTATGAAGCACGAACATTGGCGGCAAGCTATGTTTAATGAATTTCAAGTCGTACAATCACAAGGTACTGGAAATCTTGTTCCTCCAACAATTGATCAAAATATTCTTAGCTGTAAATGGGTTTTTTCTACAAAATTACATGAAGACAGATCTGTTGCTCGTTACAAGGCCCATTTAGTAGCTTAAGGCTACTAGCAAGAATATGGGTTTGACTTTACTGAAACTTTCAATCTTGTTGCAAAGTTACAAACCATTCAAGTGTTCCTCTCCATTGCCATATATAATCATTGGAAAATCAATCAACTAGCTAGATGTCTCAAAATGCCTTTCTACATGGACATTTAACTGAGACGATCTACATGGCTCAACCACCTGGTTTTAAAGATACAAATCATCCAACCTATGTTTTTAAACTGAATAAGGCTATCTACGGTTTAAAACAGGCTCCCAAATGATGGTTTTCAACATTCACAGACTATCTTCTACAATGGGGATTTAATACTAGCACAACAGATCCATCACTTTTAATATTCTCCAAACACTCTACATCACTCTATTTGTTAGTGTATGTAGAGGACATCATACTCATGGGAAATTCACCTGACACTATTTCTCAACAAAAAGTTTAAACTAAAAAATCTTGGCTATCCATCCACATTTCTAGGCATACAGGTAGCTACAATAAGATCAGGTCTTTTACTACATCAGTACAATTATGCCAAATCAATTTTGCAGCATGCTGGAATGACACAGTGTAAATCTCTTTTAAACCCCATCTCCAACAAGCAAATTACTATGCCTAATTCCATACTACTGTTTGCTGAATCCAACTCTTTATAGAGATCTAGCTATATCATTACAATATCTTACCATCACAATGTCAGATTTTTCATTTTTTTGTAAATCAGATTTGCCAGTATATGAATTCACCTACAAATTTACATTTTAATATGTTGAAATGCATTCTTAGCTATCTCCAAGGCACTCTCGATTGTGGTTTACCAATGGGAGTAGCTCCAAAAATCCCGGCCTACTCAAAAATGAGCTTGAAGGTAATTTATGTCTGTTTGCATTTGTGGATGCTGATTGGGCTAGTGACAAACAAGATCGAAAATCAACTACAGGTTTTTGTGTATTTCTAGGATCCACACTTATTGCCTGGTGTGCTAAAAAGTAGTCTACAGTTGCCCATTCTTCAATAGTGGCTGAATATAAAGCACTCAGTACAGCTGCAACCGAGATTATTTGGCTTCGAAGACTTCTGCTTGAGTTCCATCTTCCATCTCTACCACCGACAGTTTTCTATTGTGACAACATTTAGGCAATGTCATTGGCAAACAATCTTGTTTTTCACACAAAAACTAAACACATAGAGATAGATAATCATTTCATACTTGAATGCATCAAGTCTCAAACTATTATTGTAAGGCATATCTCCACCACCGATCAAACAACAGATATCTTTACTAAAGGTCTTTCCCATGGCAGATTTGCTCTTCTTTGTGACAAACTAACGCTCCGTTCACGAAACATCACTTTGCAGGGGCTTGTTACAGGAACTGCTCCTGATTCTCTGCCAAGCACCGAGTCTCATGATGACACTTCATTTTCAAACACAGAGAATTCTCGCCACTTCCTCTGATCACTGCTCATGATGTTGCTATTCCAATATATCTGTACCTCTGCTCTATTTTGATCCAATAGTTAGATCTTTATTTACTCTAGCTCATACTAAGCTTTCTTCTCTATAAATACACTCACTGTACTTGTTTACACATATACTGAAAAGCTTTGTACAGGTTACATGTCTTGTATTTCCTTTACCTTAGTTATCCTATTCTGCTGCTAGAATATTTGTTCTATATGTACAAGTATTTCATCAAAAGTAAAGGTGCTCAAATTCATGATATCACCAAGCATTGATGCCCAGTTGTCATTGTCCAAAGATCATCACTTGATCATAGAAGTTTGACTATCGTCATTCAAACGTCATCTACCCCTCAATGCTTATCCAACATTCTTTATTACAACCATATGAGTTAAGCCAGTTTCTATAAACTTTGTGATCTCATCTTCTCCATTAAGACTTAAGAGGAAGAACATACTTCTATAATTATAACCTCATTTACACACAATTTTAACAAGTTCAAGATATTTTCATGTAAATACTTAGATGTTTCTTTTGGATTTTCTTATTTTTTGTGTACATGAGAAATCTACGTATAGTAGAACTAAGGTCTAAAACTCTCACTATACCGTCGTAAGTATTCTAACATTCAATATTTCGTCTTAGATAAATTAATACCAATAATATTTTTTTTATGATTTAAATATTAACATGTTATATAAATAAATTAAAAATTTTATATGATAAATATATAAATACCTTAAAAATTCAGTTGCATACCGAAAATTATTACCTTAAATTTATTTTTTCCAATGTTAAGCAAAAAAATTCGCAAGATTTATAATTTGCGTTCTTCAAAAGAACGGAATCTTCTTAATCATTAGAGTAATCAACATCCATTAATTACCTTAATTTGCATATGTTTATTAAGTATAATGACTTTCTACAGTTTTTTAATCTCTCTATTTTTTTGATATGACGTGGTCTAGATTGTTAACCATTATATATTCATATATAATTTTGATTCTTTTAATATGTGGCAAATATCTGATTTGGAAAGTAAATTATTTTGAGGCATTAATAAGCACTGTTTTTATTTTATAAATGCTAATGAAACTTCTCTAATTTCTTTTCTAATAACTATTTAATGCTATTTAAATGTTAGGATAGGTTTGAAATTCCAACGGCTGTTTCATAATCGCTTCCCACATATTTTGTTAACAACTTAGGTTTCCTTTGGGACAGTTTTCTTATTGTTTTATAAATCAAATTTTTAGTATAAAAATTTTTTAAATTAATTTTTTTTGTACTAGAAAGCTACTTCATAAAATAATAATAAAACTGTCCCAAATAAAATCTTAATATTATATTTTATAAATTTACATCACAAGTAATTAGTTATCAAGCCTCGTTTGCCTATGAGGACAAAAAGAACTCCTACAAATAAATATAATTATATTGTGGCATAAAAAAACTAGTAAATGTGAATACAAAAGAGAACTCTTAGGGAACAAAATCTTGGAAGGCTCATAAGGAGGACCTAACAAACCTCACTGCTTATGTTCGAGGGTTGTCGAATAACAATCACATGGTGGGGACGTAGAAAATTCTATGATACGAAGAAGGACATGATGTAAAAGAGGTTATTGTTGTGCAATACATAGCAAAAACAAACCAGAAATATTCACACAACCAACACAAAGAATACGACAATTTACGTTGTCCGATGAAGATGCCTACGTTCATGGGGAGAGGATGATGATTCCACTATATTGGAGAAAGTAGATATTACAATTTGGCTCTCTTCCTCTCATGCATATATTACAATAGCCCTTAAGCCATATTTAAAGATTTTAATTAAACACAATAAGAAAAGCCTAATCAATAAAAAATCTAATCATGCCATAATTAGATATCCTAATCAATGCTTTTCAAATCAATACATAAATCAAATATCCTAATTAATATAATAATCAGATCTCTTAATTAATACATCAATCAAATCTCCAATTAAATCAACTTAATTAGGAAAATAATCAACTCTCTAATTAATTAAATAATGAGCCATTAAAGCTTTTCAAAATAAAGCTTATTTGGATTTCAAATCAATAATCTTCACCTCATTTTTCACTTCAGAAAATGGAAGATGATAAACCAGGCTCCAATATCAAAACGATTACACCCAGTCTCCAATCTTCAAAATAAGTGGACAATTAGTCATGAGTATGTATGTTCACCAAACTCCTATAATAGATAAACATATGAACTGGTAGTACTTTTGGGAGCATGTATGTTGGATTCTCGTTAGTATCTATCTTTTTCAATTGGACATTGCCCTTAGCAATCAAGTCTCAAACAAAATAGCACCTTACATCAATGTGCTTGGTATGAGTATGAAATACTAGATTTATGGCCAAGAATATCACACTTTGACTATCACAAAACACTATTAGAGACTTTTGATCAACTCTCAAATCATCTAGTAGGCCCTACATCCATATTGCCTACTTCATCTCCTTTGAGACTGCCATGTACACAGCCTCAGTAGTACACAAAGCAACTGTAGACTGAAAAACCAATCTCCAACATACTAAACCTCTTGCTAAAGTAAATAAGTAACCAATTATAGACCTATGCCAATTAATATCAATGGCATAATCTGAGTCAATGTACCCTACACATAAATCAATAACAAATGACTATATCTCAAATTAATATTAAGCGTACATCAACTATACCCTTTAGATATCTCAAGATACTCTTAACAGTTTACCAATGACTCCTTCCTAGATTATGCATAAACCTGCTCACAACACTAATTGCTTGTACTATATCTGACTTAGTACAAACCATGATATACATCAGATTGCCAATTGTATTAGCATAAGGAACCGATCGCATATCTTTTCCCTCCTAATCATCCTTAGGATACTGATTTGAACTCAACTAGAAGTAAGGTGCAATGTGCAGACTCACAGCCTTGCTTGAATCATCAAACTCAATTTTTTTCAGCACCTTTCAAACATGAGCTCCTTATGAGAGATAAACCTTCGCAGCTGCCTTGTCCCTACGAATTTCCATGCTAAGAATTTTGCGAGCTTCACCCAACTCCTTCATCTCAAATTGTTTGGACAATTGCTTATTCATGCTATTGATACAAAAGAAGATAAATGAACTCACCATTTGCCATTTTTTTTAAATATGCACAATAATCGTAGTGGCTCCTTGTGTACTCCTCTCCAATCATGAACTAATCAAACTTCTTGTACCACTGACGTGGTGACTGTTTCAACCCATATAAAGACTTGTTTAATCTACAAACCAAGTCTTTTGAGATTCCATATCCAGGCAATTGTAACATATAGATCTCTTCCTATAATTCTTCATATAAGAATGCAGTCTTAACATCAAGCTGCTCCAAAATCAGACTATAATGTGCTATAAGTGCTAGAAGAACATGGATCAATGGATGCTTCACCACTTGGGAGAATACTGCATCATAATCAATCCATTTTCATTATTCAAAGCTTTTAGCCACCAACCTAGCCTTGTACCGCACATCAGCTCCATGAGATCTTTCCTTCTTTACATACACCTATTTGTACCTAATAGCTTTTCTTTTTGGAGGAAGCTTCATCAATCTCCAAGTAGTATTCTTCTGAAGAGAATCAACCTCTTCATCCACATCCCTCTTCTAAAAATCATCATCAGGATTTTTCACTGCCTCTTTGTAGTGACTAGGAATTTCAGCCTCCTTGGCCGAAAGTACAAATATAATGTGATCCGTTAACCAAGCTGGTTTTGAGACATTCTGACGCCTGGTCCCATTCCTTGCAATAGATTCCTAAGAAGGAAAGTCATCCTCAACATCATTTTATACCTCCTAACCTGCAACTGAATCACATACTTGGGTAAAAGTGATCTATCTCTATGGAATAAATGAAGTTGCATCAAGCTCTAACTTTTTTAGTACATCTGTGGTCCCAATAGAACTCTCCACCTGTTTCGAGTACTGAGAATTCAACATGCTCACCTCATCAAAAGTAACATCCCTGTTAATGATAATCTTCTTCTCTACTGGATCATAGAGTTTGAAACCCTTGACTCCATACCTAAAGTGAATAAATATCACCTTCTTTGCATATAGTTCCAGTTTATCATTTTGAATATGATAGTAAGATAGACACCTAAACACTCTCAAGTGCTCATAATCTTTAGCAGGATGCCCCGACCACATCTCCTTTGGATTCTTCTTCCCAATAGCTGTAGAAGGTAGACGGTTCACCAAGTGACAAGTATAGTCTATCATCTCAACCCAATAGACTTTATCCAATCTAATATTGGATAATATATACTGAACTTTCTCCCCCAAAGTCCAGTTCATCCTCTTTATTGACCCGTTCTGCTACGATGTCTCTCTAACAATGAAGGGTGCTCTATCCCAGATCTCTGGCACTTCTTCCACGTATATTTTTTCTTATATTTGATATGATACACCAGATTCTTTTGACATTCTGAGTCTCAATCCACTTCTTCCAAGTTTTAAAAATCTTTAGTACCTCTCTCTTGAGCCTCATGGTGTACACTCAAACTTATCTAGAGTAATCACAAATAAAAGAGATAAAGTATTACCTCCCACTAAATGATGTTGTCTTCATCGGGCCCCAAATATCTGTGTAATATACTCCAGGATACCTTTTGTACTATGGATGAAAGTACCAAAGGATACCCATGTCTTATTGCCAAACACACAATATTCACAGAAATCAAGCTTGCAGGTGTTTACTCCTTTAATCAATCCTTATTTCACCAATGCCATAAGAGAAATCTTTCCAGCATGAACTAGTCGTATATGCCACAATATAGTAGTATCAGAAGAATCACTAGCAATAATAACAATTCTAATTACTGTTATTCCCTGAAGATAGTAAACATTGTAGTGTTGAACTCCCTTCAAAAAAATTAGCTTAATGATTCAGAACTCCTACCTCAATGACTAGCTTATAGCCCTTGGTCTCTAAATCCACAACAGATAGTAAATTCTTCTTAATATTTGAAATATATCCCACATCAATTAGCTCTCTCAAAGTATCATCATGTATTCTAATAAAGATGCTTTCTACACCAACAGTACAACATGCTTGATCATTTTCCATGGTCATAACATCATTACCAAGCTTCTTATAGGTACAGAATCACACACCATAAGTTCAACCAATGGTGTACTTGAGTTTAACATTTTTTCATTTCTCTCCCACCATATAGATTAGATCATAATAGAAATGATGAGGCAATATAAAATTTTCACAACTTTGTGGTTAAAGTCATCTGAAGCATGTAGCACTTGAATTAGATTCGATTCAAGTAGAAAAAATTTAGCAAAAGGCAATAGGCTTCTAACTAACCGACTCGAGGGGGGCAAGCAAAGAAAAGATTGTTATAACTCTCCCAAGCGGCATCACAAATCTTGCGTTTGCAAGAAATGGGAAAACCGCAAGCCTAGTGCAAATTGAAGGTTTTGAGGCCATCTAAGGCTTCATTTGTGATAGTTTTCTTACTATTTTTAAAGAAGCTTTTTAATACAAAGTTTTATTGAAAGTAACAAAAAAGAAGTGGCTAAAAGTTGTCCCAAACATAGTATAAGATAGTCATCCAACAATAGCAATAGAGAGAGTGTTTAGCAAAGTACCCTTTAAACCATATAAAAGTAGACAATTCCACTCTATGGTGATTTTCAAATGGGATCTTTTTAGCAATCATGTTTGAGGAGAAATAATAAGTACGCCAACAAATTATGTCTGAAGAGGAAAGAATAGAGATGTTTTAATTAAATTATAAGTCCGCCAACCGTGCAAGCAATATCTTACCTCTATGGATGATCAAGTAGTTAAGTTAAGCATGCTCAGGATGATTCAAAATATTTTAGCAGTGGTGTTCCAAATTTTCGTATATGGATTTTTCAGCCATCAATAGGTAAAAATATCAAGAAAAAAAGTAAACCATCCCCAATGCAATAATTCAAATTTCTTCTCATATTAAAAGGAAGGGTATGACTGAGTAAACTCAGCTAGTGATTCGGCTCGAACTCAACTTGCTAATGAGCTCACAAGTCAAGCTAATCAAGCCACAAGTTCAAGATTGAGCTTAAATTCAAACTCATATATTATATGAACCTCGAGCAAAGTCTGGCTCTGCTCATCGACTTTTCAATCGAGCTCGATTAATATGAATTGACACATTAGCAATTATATTAATATAATTAAATATTTAATGTTCACATTAAAAAGAAGCAATTGAGCTCCAAAAACAAGTCAAACTTGAGATTTTATAGTGAACTGAAGCATTCAAGTCAAGCTCAAGCCGAGCTCGAGCTCAACAAATGATTTTGAGTAGAGCTCGAGTTCAAGCTAAGTATGTATTAGATGGTCTAGGCTCTACAAAGAAATAAATCAACTTAACTCAACTCGTTTACACCCCTAACAAAGACCAGCTTACTTAACATCCTTCCAGAACGTAGAAGAATATCTAGTATGATTATACCAAATGAATCTAGAAGTTGCAAGATACCATTGAGATAAAAGATGAGATTAGCAAATAATTTTCTATGCCACTTTCATCTTGCAAATTTGATTGCCGTAGAAATATAAGTTAAGCACGTACCTATATTCTCTTCTAGAAGAGTAGTTTGGGCTCAAGAGATAAGGTGTAGTTTTTTTTTAAGGATTGCCATCAAATAAGACTTTAAGAGTGATGGGAGTTATTCTTTTTGAGAATGTACTTTGGGATGGAGATCGAACTGAGACATAAGAGAGAAATTTGTTGATAAAAAATCTAATCAATTGATGTCTTCCTTTCTTCCAGCCGATCAAGTAGATATTTAACTTATTGATCAAGGAGGGACATTTTTTAGCCAACAATCATCTCCCAATAAGAGGAAGATGCACATATAAGGGAAAGTCCCTATTTTTAATGCTCAAAAGATCGATGAGGCGCATAGGGTTTTGAACTATTTTTGAAATGCAACTTTTAGATTTGTGAGTCTTTACCTATAGCCCTATCAAAGAAGCAAGGATAAACAAATTTTAACTTAAAGGAGTAAAAGATTTGGATATGGATTTTACCTATAGCCAAAAGGCCATATGAAAATAAAATATGAGAAATCTATATATTATTATTATTAGTGATAGGAGGATAATTCTAATTAGAACTAAACTCTTATCTTAGAGACAAGGAAAAAAACATTCATAGCAATTGTGAAAAGAAATTACAAAAGTGTACAGCCTTGTCTCCAACCATTTTGAGAGTTGAAGTAGCTAGTGATTTCTCCCTTGAGGGTGATAGCAGATAGAGAAGAGAACATTCATAATGCAAGCACAGCTTCTACTACTTTTTAATAGCTTTTTAGTATACAATTTTCTTTTTCAAAAAAAATCTTGCACTAATTAAAATCTGTTTTATTGAGCAGTATGAATGCTGTCCTAAATAAAGCCTAATTTATGAAGTTCACGAGGAATCCTTCTTGGGAAAGCCTGAGCATATTAGAGTGTTTGCTAAAATTATTGAAAGCCTTCTTGAGATCAAGTTTAGCATATAAAACATTATCACGATTCCTTCCTATTGAATTTATAACTAAATACGTGGGCTAGGATAATGTTGTTGGCAATGTCTTTGCTTTTTTACAGAGGGTGATTTAGGTTTTGTTTGGGACAGTTTTCTTAACTCTTTGCATAGCAATTTTTAAGTACAAAAATTCTTAGTTTAAGAAATTTTTGTTCTAAAAATTGCTTTAAAAAACAGTAAGAAAGCTGTCCCAAATAAAATCTTAGTTAGATGAATAATAAGATAGTTAACACATTTGAGACGATTTGCCAATATCATCATAATGCCTTTATAGAATGCATTGCATAAGAATATGTGTCTAAAGTTAGTAAAGAACTTGAGTACTTCTATTTTGGAACAATGATAATAATAGAGTTTTTATCATCTTTCATAAATTAAATTATAGACCAATTATATATTTATTAATGATTAAACATTTACCATAGTTAAAGTAAGTCTTTTAAGATATAATTTGACAAGCTTATATTTAGTCAAAATTTAGAGTGCTTAAGTTAAAAATAAGTAATCAGATAAATTAAGAATAAGTTCCTATAATTTTTTTTTTACGTCTAAGCGACGCTAAAGCGCCAACCAAAAAGTTCCAAAAAAACTCATAAAATAAAAGAGGTCACGTCCGTAATAATATTCAAATATAAGGGCTATCGTTTCCAAATTATCGTTAATGATATTTTCTTTCTAATTTCCATTTTCATTTCCGCAAATAGTCTTACCCTTTTGGCTTTCCACTTTCCTGAGAAGGATAAAACTAAAAGCAGGTCTTAAAAGCTGGAAAATAATTTTTAATTTACAGGCTGCGTCTCGTCGTGTGGCTCTCTCTTTCATTGTAGATCTAGTGAGGGTTTAACCCATCGCCGGAGAATCCTTTTTCTTTTCCGCGGAGTTCCACTGTCTAAATGCGGCTCGCCACCTCGAAATTGCTTGATTCAGGCGTGATTTCGAGCTGCGTGATGTGATGCTTCGAGCTGGTTTTTGATTTCTAGAAGGCTTTATCATTTTCTTTGATTAATTGAAGTGAAATGCCTTCTCTTCTACCGCGATCTTCTTCGAGTAAGGAGCTGAGAAATGGGGATGGGAACGGCGGCGGGAGGTCGCACCTGTTCTTGAACGTCTATGACCTCACTCCTATCAACAATTACCTCTATTGGTTTGGGCTAGGGATTTTCCACTCTGGAATCGAAGGTATGCCCTCCTTCGTTATCTGCTTCTTTTCTTGGAATTATTCTTCTAATTCCGATCTAAATGCTTTTATTGTGATACTTTTTTTGTTCTTTTGCAATTTCATCATGGCCTGTTAGAATATTTTATATTTTAACTTTCTGACGCCTTATTTTGACTATATTCGGATAATTGTTCAAATTTAACAATCAGATCAACAGATATTCGCCCGACCATAGTTCAGTACTCTTTTGCAAATGCATAGGCGATCCGTTAACACATACGGTACTTATCTGTTACGATTACATTTCTTTCAGCTGCCTGGCTTGATTTAGACTTGGTGGATGCTAGAATATTCACAATTATATAGTAAGAGTTGTTAACATTCTAGTTTTGCAGTAAGATCCCAAAGGATTTGATCGCCCCAGGCTTTACAAATATTTCTCTACCTATCCATCAATCAAAGATAACATAACAAAACTCGTGAAGACCACCTATGCTTTACTTGGGAAAATTATATGCATAGAATGGAGGAGCATCAAGTTCAATCCTTTAACTTTAGAGGAGATTGAACAACAAATAGCCCGATCACATAACAATAGAGTTCTCTCAACACAAAATCATAGTAGCTCAAGATATCCTTAGGAGGTCTCCCACCATAGATTTTCTTCAGAGGCTCAACAAATTTCAGGAGTAGATCTAGATCTGATATGGGATGTTTTTTTTAGAGGTTTTCACTTCTGGTCTTTCTACTCTTTCTCCGATGCAAGAGAGTTATTTCCTATGTTGATCTTGTCCGTCAAGTAAAAACAAATAATTATTGATGAGGCTATCAACGCCCATCATGCTATGATGGTGCTCTTTATTATCAAGTCTTTTCTAAGAGCTAAAGGATTTGAACTTGATTCTCCTCTATCATGTGCATAAGATCCTCAAAAATCAAGCGTGGGTGGCCTTCACCAACCTGGGATGATGTGATATCCTTCCCACATATGACATTAAACTGTGTATGTTGTCTCTTCATTCAAAATTAAGACAATAAAACTCTCATTTTATTTTCGCAAATATTCTAATACGCAACAAAACTAGTCTTTGTTAAATTGAACTTATAGGAAGTAAGATGGCTTTGAATTTCACCTTCATTCTCTAGATGTTGCTTATCAGCTGGATCATCTAAGTTCAGCAACATGAGTAAAAGATGCAAGAGAACTTTGGAACAAGTTTTGCTGAATTTTGAAGCTTTGGTAGATTATTGGGTATGTGATGGGGACATCAGATCATGGAAAGTGTATCAACGACATGGCCAACGATCTACGGCCATGATCACGCCGATCTATTTTGAGTCTTCATATGTATTTATTTTATTTATTTGTTTTATGTATTTGTTTTATTAGCATTTTTCGTTTTACCCTTACTTAAGGGTTCTGTCATATGTAAGCCCTAGGGGCAATGTCGTCTTTACTCTTTAGTTCCCTTTCACTATAAGAACCCATATGTTTCTTTTAGAGTTAATGAATGATTATCAAAGAAATTCCTGCATCCTTATGTTTTGTGAGAGCTTGAGAGCTATGGAGAAATATCCCTAGGAGAGAAAGCGGATCACCCACCAATCTTCGAAGAGTCCGGGTTCGTGACTAGTTTATTCTTATTTCTTCTTCTTCTTATTCCCTCCCTTCTCTTCCACCCTACGGCTGCTAGCCACCACTCCAGGGCCAAGCCCCACCGCCGGTCAAGACCCCTCCCCACGCCACCTAAACGCTGGCCATCCAAGGGGATTCACTCCTTGGTTGATTAATCCACTTAACTCCACCTCCACCTAATCCTAGTCCAAACCCTAACCTAACCGCCAGCCTCCTTACCCAAAACCAGTCACCGGCCCCCTTTGATCCCCCATTCAAACCTTTCCAATTTAGTTTTCTAATTTATGCAATCCAATTAATTCATATTCAGATCAATTTTGAATTTGAATTGTTTCCTAAATTACAAAATTCTATTTTTGGAAAGTTTCTATCATGAAATCCTATTTGAATTTTAAATCCAATTCAAATCCGATTGGATTTAATTAAATCTTTCCTAATTCCCAATTCCAAAACGAGCAACTCTAAATCCCTTCCCACAATCCCCTCCCTCTCTCACCCTCCCCCTTTCTCACTCCATCCCCTCATTAACTCCTCCCAAATTAAGGGGATTAACTTGGAAAACATTTTCCCAAATTTCCCTCCACCCTTCACCTTTCAAATTTGAACCATTTTCCCTCCATCTCATCTCTAAACTTAATCAGCCCGAACCCTAACCCCAACCCCACCAAAATCTGAACTAAAACTCCCCCCAAGCTCCCTACCTTGGCCGGCCACCCTCTCACCCCTTCCCCCACTTAGAACCCTTGCAGAAGCTTCGTACTCTCAAGGAAAATCCACAAGGACAGCAAAGGACGACGTTCTCAACGCTTCAACACTACTTAACCTATGAATAGCCGATCCTGAACTCGACTCCAGCTTCGTCTACGACGAGCAAGGATCCGTCGACATCCTTCCATCGCCCTTCTTCGACGTCAATCCGGAGATAGATCATTCTGCCAAAGAATACTTGGAGCGCATCATATTCACTCTTTCAGAAGCTATCGAAGAACAATTGTCCACCATTCAGTGGAAGATCACCGCCAATCCAAGACAAGGATGAACTCTATTCCTTTTCATTTTCCCTCTCGTTTTCCTTCGATTGTGGCTATGTATCAACATAAGGGATCTTGCAAAGCTCTCCGCCAAAGCTTAGTAAATGTAGGGCATGAGTGATGGACTTCTATGCATCTAATTTCGTTGTTAATCTAGGGATGTTATTGGAAATCTTCTATGTTTGCTTATGTTGAATTTTATAATTATTTTGTGATCTTAACTCTTATTGTGTGACTTAGCCTAAACTAAGGCACCCCTTTCTTGTTTTTCATTTTTGTTAAGTGGTTAAAGTTTAAATTCGTTATTGCTCTTAATTGAAAGCATGCAAGCTCTTTAAATATCATTGTTGCATTATTTAATTCTACATCATCTGGTATCAGAGCATGGTTGCATTTAGATGCCTATTAGGAAAATTCTTTTACATGTTTAGCATCTAAAACGCATCCTGCACATTTGTTGGTTTGCATATTACTTCTTATTTTTGCATAAGGCTGAGTCACCCTAGACATTAGGATGGACCCTGAACAACTTAGCAAGACTCTATACTTGTTGGTAGGTCAAATGAATAACATTAATCAACAACTCAAGAAAAATCAGGTTGACTTAGTTGACCTCCGACGGTAGACAACCGATCGTTTTGATGCCCTAGATCGAGATAGGAACCACCCTCCCCTTTACACACCTTCTAGACCACCATCAATGTACGGGGACGATATCTACCAAGATGAGGGGCCTCCTCTTGTCTCTTATCGAGCTCCCCACTATGGGCATAACCATAACCACGACCCTGATATGCCACTGATGAAAAATATCAAGGTTGATGCCCCCACCTTCGACGGAATCTTAGTTCCGCAACTTTTTCTAGATTGGATTAAGGGTACAGATAGTTTCTTCAAATGGTACAACATTTTTGAAGCCAGGAAGGTTAGTTTTGCCGAAATGAAACTCACTGGTAGGGCAAGCCAATTTTGGTCCAATTTAGAGAGTCTTAGGCAAGCCCGTAACGAGTACCCCATTACTGACTGGGTTTCTATGAAGCGTGAGCTTAAGCAGAAGTACTTGCCTCTCTCGTACTTCCCTAGGCTCTTGGATAGGTGGAATAGGTTAACCCAGGGCAACAAACCGGTCAAGGAGTACATCACATCTTTTGATGATTATTTGATTCGTTGCAAAGGGGAGACCTCCACTACCCCCGCGCAAATTCTGTCCATGTTTTGCACCGGGTTGCGAGAGGATCTTCACAACAAACTATTTGCCCGGAACGTCACTACCTTTGAAAATGCCTACAGCTTAGTGTTAAACCTGGAGGAAACCCATTCCCAACACCCTAATCGACACGACGACTCCAGGCCTTCCTACAAACCTTCCGATAGCTCCACTCCTCACACCTCTATTGCCCGACCGACCCCGGGGAGCACTACCCGACCACCCTCTGGTCCTCCTACACCCCGTCCTGATTTTAGAAGTAAGCCTCCCGCTGCGGATACCCCTCGGTTCACCCTCGGGACCAAGTGCTTTAGATGCCAGGGGTAGGGGCATATCGCTTCTCAGTGCTCCAGTCCCTACAAAGTCTCGATTATTGAGGAGATCACTGAAGAGGATTTTGAGCCCGAGGTTGATCAGGTCCACCAAGTGGAAGATGAAGGCGACTTTTTCGAGAAGGATGATGACACTACTATCCTCCATTGCCTTCAGAAACTTGACACCTCTCACATCTACGTGGTGAGATGTGCGCTATCACACCCTGCTACCACCGATGGCTAGCGTAGGACTGCGATCTTTCACACATACACCAAAATCAAGGATAAGAACTGTAAGATCATCGTGGATAGTGGTAGCTGCATTAATGCTGTCTCCTCCAACATGGTGTCCAAGTTTTGCCTGTCTGCCGCTCCTCACCCCAACCCCTATAAGGTAGCGTGGGTCAACTACACTGCCTTGGAGATGAAGGAACGAAGCTTCATACCCATCTCCTTCGCTGACTATAAGGAGAATGTTTGGTGTGATGTGCTGATGATGGATGTTGGACAAATCCTTTTGGGCCGTCCCTTGATTTTTGATAATGATGTCCATATCTATGGGCTTTCGAACACTTGCGTGTTCGAAGATGCGAGCAAAAAGATCAAACTTTTGTCATCGCAACCCCGGGTTAAGAATGACTCGAAATCCAACCCTGTTAAAGCCAAGAAAGGATTGAATCTGGTCACTGCCAAGGTTCTAGATTCTGAAATTGCCCAAGGCGTACCTCTGTGTTCCTTAATTGGTCGTGAGACTTCCACTGAGTCTGACGAGCCAATCCCTCGGGAGGTCCAACATATTCTTGGTCAGTTTGCTGATGTCTTTCCTGATGATCTCCCTGACCAGTTATCCCTACTTAGAGACATTCAGTATGCCATAGATTTTGTCTCTAGAGCCTCCCTTCCTAACCTACCACACTATCGCATGAACCCCACAGAACATGCTGAATTCAAGAGGCAGGTAGATGAGTTATTACAGCGAGGCTTTATAAAACATAGCCTTAGTCCTTGTGCTGTACTCGCCCTTCTTACTCCTAAGAAGGATGGATCCTGGCGAATGTGTGTTGATAGCTGTGCTATCAACAAGATCACTATCAAATTTCGTTTCCCTATCCCGAGGTTAGACGATATGCTAGATATGATGACGGGAGCCACTCTATTTTCCAAGATTGATCTCAAAAGTGGATACCAACAGATCCGGATCTGACCCGGTGATGAGTGGAAAATTGCCTTTAAGGCCAATGATGGTCTCTATGAGTGGTTAGTCATGCCTTTCGGGTTGAGTAACGCCCTGAGTACTTTCATGAGGATCATGACTCAAGTGTTGTGCCCTTTTATGGTAAAATTTGTCATCGTCTACTTTGACGATATTCTTATTTATAGCTAGTCAGTGAGTCAGCACTTGGACCACTTAAGGCAAGTTTGCGAGGTCTTAAGGAAGGAGCAACTTTATGTTAATCCCAAGAAATGTACCTTCCTTGTAGACCATGTTATCTTTTTGGGCTTTATTGTTTTAGCCCAAGGAGTCTCTACAGACCCCGAGAAGGTGAGAGCCATTATAGAATGGCCGGTTCCTCAAAACATCCGGGAAGTTCACAGCTTCCACGGACTAGCCACCTTTTGTAGGAGATTTATTCGAAACTTTAGCACCATTATATCTCCTATCACCGATTGTCTCAAGAAAGGTGATTTCCACTCGACCCCGGTTGTTACCAAAGCCTTTGATGAGGTTAAGAAAAGAATGGTGGAAGCCCCAGTGATGAGACTTCCAGATTTCTCCAAAGTTTTTGAAGTAACCTGCGATGATTCGGGGTTCGGAATTGGAGGAGTCCTATCCCAGGAAGGTCACCCAATTGCTTATTTCAATGAAAAGCTAAATGACATTCGGCAGCGTTATTCCACGTATGACAAGGAGTTCTATGCAGTGATCCAGTCTCTTCGTTATTGGCGACACTACTTGCTCCCGTAAGAGTTCGTTATTTTCTCGGATTACGAAGCTCTGCGTTATATCAACTCTCAAAAGAAGTTGAATGCACATCACGGACGTTGGGTCAAATTTCTTCAGGAGTACACTTATACCCTTAGGCACATGGCGGGAGTTGAAAATAAAGCTGCCGATGCTCTTAGTCGTTGTATAATGACTACCACTGAGATGAGAGTTGAAGTCGTGGGATTCGATCAAATAAAAAATGACTATTTAGAATGCCCCGACTTCAAAGAGACTTATCCTCTTTTGGCCACAGGCAGCACACGCCCTATGGATGATTTCTTTCTGGAGGATGGTTATCTCTTCAAAGCTCAGAAGCTTTGCATCCCTAGCACCTCCCTTAGGGAATTTCTTATTTGGGAACTCCACGCTGGAGGCCTCATTGGGCACTTCGGTCGGGATAAGATGATAGAAGCCGTGGAGTATCGTTTCTTTTGGCTCAGTCTGAAGAAGGATGTTGGTAAAATGGTCAGCAGGTGCCGCACATGCCAGCTGGCCAAACAACGCAAACAAAATACGGGTTTGTACACCCCTTTGCCAGTCCCCAACTGTCCTTGGCAGGATGTTAGCATGGATTTCATCCTAGGCCTGCCCAAGACTATCTGTAGGAATGACGCAATCTATGTTATAGTTGATCGATTCTCCAAAAATGGCCCATTTTCTACCCTGCTCCAAGACATCCGACGCCTCCCACATTACCAAACTTTACTTCAATGAGGTCGTCTGATTACATGGTTTACCCAAAATTATTGTATCAGACAGGGATGCAAGTTCACCAGTTATTTTTGAAAAACCCTATGGATGAAGATAGGCACTAAATTACAATTCTTCACAACCTTTCATCCTCAAACTGATGGACAAACCGAGGTAGGCAATAGGAGCTTAGGCAATCTGTAAAGGTCCCTGATAAGGATTGAGATTCCATACTCCCCGCAGCTGAGTTCGCATATAATAATTCTGTGAATCGTATCACTGGTCTAAGTCCCGTTGAAATTGTTTATGGGTTCAAACCTAGACAGCCACTAGATCTCATACCCATGTGTTCTAGGTATAGAATTTCTGAGTCTACATCCTTATTTGCATCGCATATGCATGAATTTCATAAAGAAATTGCACGCCAGATTGAAAAGAGCAATAATGATTATAAACTTTATGCTGACCTTAAACGAAAATTTAAGACTTTTGAGGTTGGTGACTCAGTGATGGTGCAGATTGGTCCGGAGCAGTTCCCGCAATGAACGGTTAAGAAGTTACACGCTAAGAGTGCGAGACCATTCAAAATAATTAAGAAAATCAATGATAATGCTTATGTAGTGGATCTGCCTGCAGAATTCAATATCATCCCTCCTTTAACATATAAGATCTAGTAGCATATGAAGGTCCCGATTTTAATCCACCAAATCCGCTTCAAAAGTAGCTTTGTGTGACCCCACCTTGTGAGAACCCAAACCTACCTCCACTTTCAAACATTCCCAAAATACCTATGGCAGAAAAGGTTGACACAATTCTGAGTGATGATATTATTTCCACAAGAGAAGGTAGACGAAGAAGGTATTTGATCAGGTTGAGAGGTAAACCTAAGTCGGATGATACTTGGTTGGATTGCGAGGAGTTACAGCAGATTGACTCCGGCGCACTGGAGATTTATGAGAGCACCTGGGACGCTTAATCGACGGAGTTGAGCTTTTTCCCACCCCGAGAGAATGATGGGGACATCATATCATGGAAAGTGTATCAGGGACGTGGCTGACGATCTACGGCCACGATCGCGTCGATCTATTTTTTAGTCTTCATATGTATTTGTTTTATTTATTTATTTTATGTATTTGTTTTATTAGCATTTCCTGTTTTATCTTTACTTAAGAGTTCTGTCATATGTAAGCCCTAGGGGCAATATCGTCTTTAGTCCCCTTTCACTGTAGGAGGCTATGTATAAGCACTATATGTTTCTTTTGGAGTTAATGAATGATTATCAAAAAAATTCCTGCATCCTTATGTTTTGTGAGGACTTGAGAGCTATGGAGAAATATCCCTAGGAGAGGAAGCGGATCACCCACCAATTTTGGAAGAGTCCGGGTTCGTGGCTAGTTTATTCTTATTTCTTCTTCTTCTTATTTCCTCCCTTCTCTTCCACCCCACGGCCCACCCAAATCCCTCAACCGCTGGCCACCACTCCAGGGCCAAGCCCCACCGCCGGTCAAGACCCCTCCCCACGCCACCTAACCACCGGCCATCCAAGGGGATTCAATCCTTGGTTGATTAATCCACTTAACTGCTCCACCTCCACCTAATCCTAGTCCAAACCCTAACCTAACCACCGGCCTCCTTACCCAAAACCAGCCGTCGGCCCCCTTTGATCCCCCATTCAAACCTTTTCAATTTAGTTTTCTAATTTAGGCAATCCAATTAATTCATATTTAAATCAATTTTGAATTTGAATTGTTTCCTAAATTACAAAATTCTATTTTTGAAAAGTTCTATAATTAAATCCTATTTTAATTTTAAATCCAGTTGGATTTAATTAAATCTTTCCTAATTCTCAATTCCAAAACGAGCAACTCTAAATCCCTTATTGTATAATTGTTTTGTGATCTTAACTCTTATTGTATGACTTAGCCTAAACTAAGGCACCCCTTTCTTGTTTGTCATTCTCGTTAAGTGGTTAATGTTCAAATTCGTTATTGCTCTTAATTGAAAGCATGCAAGCTCTTTAAATATCATTGTTGCATCATTTAGTTCTACATCAGTATGGTTGCATGAAACCTCTTTTATATTTATATCTGAATAGTACCATTCAATTTATTTCTTGATCAACATTTTGAAATAAAATCTTTGAGGCTTTCCTTTCTTCTCTTTAAGCCTTTCTACATAAAGTTGGTTTCTTATCCTGATGGCAATATATCGCAATCCCATTAATTGCCATAATTTGTTAATTTTGAACTCTAACCTCTTTTGTCTCAACAACATTAATTACATGATTGTTAGGCATTGCTAGTCATTTGAATGTCATTGCCTCTCACATATACATAAGATAGGGACAAAAGCTAGACACTTGATAGCATGCCTAAGATGCTTCCCAACGCTCATCCAACTTTGTGTACACCAGCAGGCTATGGGGCATGAAAATGATTTAAATTGTTTAATTGAATGCTGCGTACAGCCTGGCAGAAATATCCATAGAGTATAGCTGTTCATATTACTTTTCCACATTTCGCTGAATAAGCTCCCACAATGATTGTTTCATGGCACCAAGCCAAAAGAGGTAATTGAAAATATAGTCATCCTACAGGTGATGCATACGTGCAAACCAGTAAATGCAAAAGCATCAAATGAATGGAACTAATTATCCAACCTTATTTGCTTAACATTTCACGGTATTATATCAGGTCTTTAATTTTAATTGCAACGGAGCTCCACAGTCTTTCTATTAAACATCATAAAAGGATAAAGAGACCATTCATATGTTTCATCCTACTTTTATCCTGTAATGTAAAGATCATGTATTCTCATAGTTTCTAACCGAATCTCTTCAGGTTACAATTAAGCAGCAATAATTGACCCCCATTCCCTGTAGGTGTTTGTGCATTTATCCCACTGCAGCTAATCTATAGTCAAATGTATTCGGAAGATATAAAATCATCACATTTTAGGACTCATAAGAAAAAGTTCAGTTTGCATAGACGACAACAACAACAACATCAAGCCTTTGTCCCACTACGTGGGGTCGGCAACATGAATCCTTTTTCTCCATTGTGTCCGGTTCAAAGTCAAATTCTCGTTTAAATCTAATAAAGAAAGATCATTTCTAATATTTTCTAACCAAGTCTTTTTAGGTCTACCTCTACCTTTCTTAACATAAGTCAAATCTAATACCTCTACTTTCCTAACTGGGTCATCGAAAGGCCGCCGTTTTATGTGACCAAACCATCTAAGGCGACTCTCTCTAATCTTATCCTCCACTGGAGCTACTCCAACCTTTTCACGTATATGCTCATTTCGTATCCTGTCTCTAAGAGTAAATCCACTCATCCACCTGAGCATCCTCATCTCCGCAACACATAACTTAGTATTGTGCTTCTCTTTTAATGGCCAACATTCTGCACCATAAAGCATTGCAGGTCTCACCACCATCTTATAGAATTTTCCCTTAAGTTTGAGGGGGACTTTTCTATCACACAACAAGCCCGATGCATTCCTCCACTTCAACCATCCAACTTGAATTCTACTGATAACATCCCCATCTATTTCACCATCACTCTGAACAATAGATCCAAGATATCTAAAACGTGTACTCTTATTAATGACTCGATCGCCCAAAGTCACAATCCCCTCACTAGGTCTATTACTGCTAAAATTACACTCCATATATTCCGTTTTAGATCTACTCAAGCGAAAACCTTTAGACTCTAAGGTTGATCTCCAGACTTCAAGTTTATCTTCAACTCCCTCTCTAGTCTTGTCAACAAGAAGAATATTATCAGCAAAAAGCATACACCAGGGTACATCCTCTTGTAAATGTCTAGTGAGAACATCCATGACTAACGCGAAAAGATATGGGCTTAAAGTTGATCCTTGATGTAATCCAACTGAAATAGGGAAATACTTGGTCAAACCACCTTGTGTTTGAACACAAGTAATAGCTCCTTCATACATATCTTTAATGATTTGAATATAAGCATTATTAACTCCTTTCTTTTCAAGAACTCTCCATAGCACTTCTCTTGGAACTTTATCATATGCTTTCTCTAAATCAATAAATATCATATGTAGATCCTCCTTATTCTCCCTATATTTCTCCATCAAACCTCTCAATAAATGTATGGCTTCCATAGTAGACCTACCAGGCATGAATCCAGATTGATTTTGAGAAACATTAGTATCACGCCGTAGCCTACGCTCCATAACTCGCTCACATGGTTTTAAAGTGTGACACATTAACTTAATTCCTCTGTAATTCGTACAATCTTGTTCATCACCTTTATTCTTATAAATAGGAATCAATACACTCATTCTCCACGCATCTGGCATCTTTTTAGTCTTCAAAATATTTTAGTTTGCATAGAGAAGAATCAAAATCAGCACATTTACAGATTCATAAGAAAATATTTAGTTTGCACTTAGAAAATTTATGCTTTGTTTGACAGCTAAAACTCAACATGAATAACGATCGGTTTATTAATATGTTTGACAGCTAAAACTCTTTTGTGGAGAAATTGTCATATCACATTTACGAAAAGTTGTGTATGTACCTCACCTAATACTTTCTGATCATGGAGATCACTAAGTGGTGAAGATCGTTAAAATTTGATAAATTGATATAAAGAAAACAAAAATATATTTCATGCTGCTTTTGAGTATTAGAGGTTACATAATACATGCAAGGGTAATTACTCATGGTTTTGGTCATTTCCATCTATGTTGGGATGAAGGCTGAGGAATAGTAGGAGTTTGCCAATGAAAGAGAGAGAATTTTCTTTGAGACTATTCTATTGAGGTCGTGATCTTCTATATTATTCATTTTACTTATATCCATCGATTTTTCCTTATGCTTAATGTTCACAAATCCTTTAAATTATGGTTTTGAGAGTATTTGTATTTATTTGGGCCTTAAAAAAAGTAAATATATGTGCATGCATGCATCTATTTACGGATTCTGAAAAAGGTTGTAAGTTCAAATGGATTATGAAGAACGTCATCCATTTTTTTCTGGTTTCCACCGAAGTTAGGTAATATCTACAAAAGATTCATAACTATTTTATTCAATCCAATGTTATCAAAAGTATTTGGCACGCTCAAGATAAAATGATTGCTTATGCTTGAGGCATTAGGAGACCCCGTAGGTGCTTTCTTGAGAGAAGTGAGATACTTTTTTTTTCTATTTAAATAATGAGAAACAGTTTTGAAAAATATAGTATATTAATCATCACATTAAAAATACTATTAAAATCAAAGGATTAGACATTGTTAAGCATGATGTGATGTAGGACTATTTAGGTATAAGGTTTATTTGTTGAGGATGAGGAGGAGTAAACACCACAATGACGAAACAAGCAAGAAAATAAAATCAGCGGAAAAGCAAATGACACCAGGATTTAACATGAAAAAACTCAAAATAGGGAAAAAAAAACCACGGAGTCACACTAAACCAAGAAATCCACTATGAAAATTGGGAGAAATAAGTACAAATCCCTCTTCTCTCTCACTCTCTCCTTGCTTCTCTTTTCACATGCACCGTTCTCACTCTAGCCCTAACTAAAAATACAAGAGAAAACCAAGAAAATAAACTCCAAGGGACGCAACCCTTCAAAAAACGAGAAAAAAAAACCGTCCAGCCCGTCTAACAACGCTGCGGCGCTCAAGCCTCTATCTTGCACCATTGTGGTGTCATATCTAGGCCGCTGTAGCGCTCTGCTCTCTGTCGTTCAGCGCTGGGGCGCTCGGGAACACAACGTCGGGGTGCTAGGGTACTCAGCACCAAGGCGTTGTACGGGGAAAAAAATTTCGAGTGCAAAGCATCCAAACCCAAGCAGGGGGTAAACCCCCCACACCCCACAATGATGTAGGGAGATCATTCGATGAAGCATTTCAGAGCTAGAACACAAAAACAGTGAAAACACTGCTAAATCCCAAAAATATATTCATTCCTACTTCCTTCTTACAACTGATATATTTATAAGCTACCAAGAAAAAACCTAGGGAAACCTAGAGAAATCAAGAAAGTTCTAGAAACCTATAATAAACTTGTAACAAACTAAATCACATATGCCTAATGAGCATTTTAACTAAGATGCACTGCATCATTCTCCTCCGGTACGAAGAAAACAAAGCAGGGGGCGGAGTCAGTACAAAGGATTTGGTCGCGGACTTTGACGCCGGAGCTGGGACAGGTGTAGATGGCAATGGAGACGGAGGCAAGGAAGTTGGACCAGGAGTAGGGGCCGGAGCATGGCCAAAGAGCTCAGCGGGAAGAAGGACGATGTCATGCACTTTATTGATTCTTCCTCTGCTGTCCATAAGAGTATAAGAAGTTTGGGGAAGCCTTCCCAGGCTAATCGAGATGGGCCAAATAATGGTGCAGTAGGATACTGCGGTGATTGCCCCGCCGAGGGACACACCGGCGAGGGAGTTAAGATTTGGGAGCTGCGAGAGGATCACGGCCATGAACAGGAAGACAAGGTACCACTCTATGGCCAAGAGCAGCTTGGACTGGCATGTCAGGCCCCATGTGATTTCGAAGAAGAGCTTCATGTTCCTGCCACCGACGACGGCGAGGGCAGAGTAGGTGCCACCCGAAAGGTACATGGTGGGGAATTTGGCAAGTAGTGTTGATGTAGGGTGAAGCCCGCGGTAAATACAGGGCCAACAGTAGAGATGGCCGCCAAGGGTGACCACTGGATTGGAAACGAAGTCGAGACTGATGTTGCAATCAAAGCTGGCGTTCGCCTGCGGAGAGTTTGTAGTGACATTGTTGGTGCTTCTTTTTGACAAATTCTCGTGCTCCGGTGACGATTCAAAGATGATATCGGGAAAGGAGCTGGCGAAAGTCCCTTCTACTTCCATGGATTCTTGGATGGAGATAAGAACGTCTGCTATGGCTTTGAGGACAGCTTCGTTTCGTAAGGGACTTGGTCGGCGGAATGTGCGGGTGAAGTCGTTCGAGGGCAGAGGAGCTCGCGTGTAGCAATTGGGTTGAATGCTAGGTGCGGTGCGAGAGATGGGATTAAGCTGATCGTGGAATGCCGATAGCGGGATTGGAGCGAATGCCTATTGTCGCGAGTATCGTGGACGCCTTTGCGGCCGTTCGCGCGGACTGAACAAGTAATGGCACAGACTCAGATCGACGGTGCGGGCCGATCGTGAGGGACGCGACCAAGGTCGCTGATGGACTTTGTTCGTGGATGACGAATCGTGCCGAAAGAGGTCCGATGGTATGGTTTCCATCGGTGGATTAATTCTGGTATGGTTGCCAGAAGATGGAATCACTGGTATGGTTGCCAACGGGGGATGTGTATATTCGCCGGTATGGTTGCCGGTTGGTGGAGGCTTCGAACGTCGTTGACAGCCTAGCTTCATACTTGGTCTTCCCAAAGCATCCAAAACCCCGATCGACGTTCAGGGTTGGTGTAGCAGTAGCCTATTGCCCTGATTGACATCAAGGGCCAAATCTGGCTCTGATACCATTCTGATGTAGGGAGATCATTCGGTGAAACATTTCAGAGCTAGAACACAAAAACAGTGAAAATGCTACTAAATCCCAAAAATATATTCATTCCTACTTCCTTCTTGCAACTGATATATGTATAAGCTACCAAGGAAAAACCTAAAGAAAGTTCTAGAAACCTGTAACAAACTTGTAACAAACTAAATCACATATGCCTAATGAGCATTTTAACTAAGATGCACTGCATCACACAGTGTACACAACAAGTTTTGATGTCCGAGACAACATAACATCCCGATTGATCAACACAATCAGATTCCACACATAACATTATTAATGCATCATTGGATGAGATGTAGTCTTAAATTAATATGCTCATCCAGTCAATGCCTTCGTAGTGATGCCTTTCTTGAAAGTGTGGGGAGTGTTATGTTCTATCATCACCTTATCCAGGCTCCTAGACGAGCACATTGGTCATCATTGTTAGCATTGGGTTAATCTCGGTTGTAGCTACTATTCATACTAATTGCGATATATACCATATAAAAAATTTCCTTATAGGTTGTTATATAATTATTCATCTTGTTACAACAATCCCATTCATCTAGTGGCAACTTTATTTTGTTAGAGAGGCAACTTTATCCTGATACAAAAATTGAAATGACTGATCTGTGAGCTTCTAAGGCTAAGAGAGATAAGTCCTGCCAATTATACGCAAACCAACTTTTATCAAAAAATGTGATATCATTTTCTCATTAGCGACTTTGTGAAATGCTTTTAGATCTTTTGTCATCATCTTGTAAATCAGAATGTCAAATGCTTAAAGATTATACAATCCCATACTCTAGAACATGTGAAACTAAAAAAATATTTCCCCATTTAATTGAATTCTATAGCTTTGTTTAATTGATCCCTAGTACTAATATTAGACAAACCAAAACAGCTCATGGAATGGAGTATGGCTTTGGTGCCCATGAATACCCAACAAGTGGAGTATTTGAAGTAGAGCCCAAAAGCTGCCCTGGTTTTGTTTTTCGACGTTCTGTGTGGTTGGGTGCTACAGATATGTCCCGTACTGAGTTCCGCATGTTCATGGAACAGATTTCTGGGAAGTATCATGGTGACTCCTACCATTTGATTGCCAAAAACTGTAATCATTTTACTGATGATGTTTGTACGCGTTTGACTGGAAAGCCAATTCCAGGATGGGTCAATCGGCTTGCCAGACTAGGTAAATATTATTTCTGAAGAGTTTCTCAGTGTTTGAAATAATGTTTTTTTAACTTTTATTCCTTCGGAAGCTTCAGGTTCTTTTTGCAACTGTCTTCTGCCTGAAAATATTCAGGTCTCAGCTGTCAGGCATTTACCAGATCATCCAGCATTATCTGGTAAGTTTTCCACATTTCTGGTTTTCATTATTTTGGTTTAGGAATAATCATGTAATCTGGTTCATGTACTTTTAGTTTGCTTAATGCAATTTTTAAGTACAATGTGTGGTTCTCCTCTTAAGATTTGATCGATTTGGTTGTTGAGGAATCTCTTGGTGAAGTGGATGAGTACTTATCAACTTGCATTACCTGCTTTTCTTCCTGTTCAGAATATATCAGTGCAGGGATTCTGTAATAACTACTTGCATTGTGTTTTTCCTTTTGCATTCGTAGGTACACGTACATAGAGGGTTGGAGAGTATGTTTTTCAATTAAAATAACCCTCATTTGTTCCTACAAATCATAAGATTCCTTAACCGAAAACATCTACTATATTATAGCTGGTAAGATTATCCTTATCGAAATATATTTATGAATATAAACAAGAACTCACTTGGTGTATGTCTATGTGGATTCCAATCCCTTCCAGTTCAAAGTGATTTTTGGACTTTTCGTTGTTTTGTGGTGCTGGCCATTCTGAGTTCCACCCAGCGCATTGCCAGTCCAGTTGGGTGTCACTTAACAGAAAAGTGTCTCTGCTTTATCAGTCACTCAAGTTTTTGAATTTGAAAGTTCATCTTTGAAGATCTATTTTATTACTTGCTATCATAAATTCTTACAATGCTCAACTGAAACTAAGACTCATTGACTACTCAATTTGAACTTATACAACCTACAGATGGTACATGTATGAAATTTGTGAAGTTCTAACCATTAGCTTTTCTTTTGATGGTAACAAAATAAAAATAAAAAATGCCTACTAGAAGATGGATCAGAGTCTTTTGCTTCAACCTTGGAGGAGAGTGATGATGATGCATCAGATCATTGTCTGCTAGCAGCACCCATTAGCGATCCAACACATTCAAGAGAAAAAGCATTAAGACTGGCCAGAGATAACATGTGACGTCTTCATTTCACATAATCACACAGTTCTCTTCTTCTTAATTTCGGATCCCTGTTCTTTCCTTAAAGCTGGCAAGTGATGCGAAGGAGCCTACCTGCAGTTGTTATAGAATTGCAAATTTCTGAAAGCATTTGTAATTTGAAGTTGGAGAACTGACCTTTTCATGTATTATGCTTTTCTTTCCAAGTTATCCAAATGGAAAGGTTTGAAATCTAAAGGAATCTGGGCTTAAATGTTGGAGAGCCTAAGGTTGTGTTATTTGATAGTAAAAAAATTGAATTTGTTGTTATTTGTAATTCGAAGTCTGAGTGGAAGACATGTTTGGTACTCTCAAAGCTTTGCTGAGAGTGCAATGTGCATGGTGCTGTAGGCTTTACTGCTCTACTGTGGTTTGGAAGATTATATATACTGCATCATATTAGTCTCTCTAGTTAACTAGTCATTGCCAGAAACAGTTGTTGGGTGGTGATTGTCTGTATGTTTATTTCTGCACAATAGTGATTTTATTTACAGAATACTTTTTGCTTTATTGGGACTTACACTGGACTTCGTTTGGCACAGCTTTTTATTACTTCTTAAAATAGAATTTTGATAAAAAATTAAAGAAAATTTGTACTAAAATTTTGTTTTAAGAAGCAATAAAAAAGACGTTTAAGCCTGAATTTGAACCTCAATAGATCGAAAAAAAATGATTTGGTTATTCTGCCTTTAAGGTTAGTCTAATCAACCCACCTAGATCATGGCCATGCGAGATGACGAAGCGATTGTGTTGATCTGACAGATGATTGATGCTGCAAGTGCAGCAAAGTTAGCAGATAAAAAATCCAATGATCAATTGTCTGACATAAATTTGGGCATCGATACTATTTTTAAGCTTTGATGCAATTTGATATGGATTTGCTCGTTTTGAATGGTGCAAACAAAAGCTTTGATAGTTTTTCAAACAGATATCTGTGGGAGTCATAATTTTTGAGAAATATTGGGATCGAATTTAGGGTTAATAAAAAATTGTGATTGAAATATATCATTTTGCATAGAAATCTTTTCGTTTTGAAGAGCAATTTAGGCTTCGTTTGGGACAGTTTCTTTGCTGTTTTCTAAAATAATTTTTCAGTACAAAAATTTTTTGAATTAAAAAAATTTTTAATTAAAAAATAATTTTATAAAGTAACAAAAAAATCGTCCTAAATGAAGCCTTAGTTTTACAAAATTAGATATCGTCATCACTTAGAGATTTTAGCCGCCAAGAATGATGATGGCGAAGGCGGTTAGTTAGTGGCTGCATTTGTTTGTGTATGTTAGAGGAGGATGGTGGTGATCGACCTGCATTTGTGTTTTTGTACATTTTAGTTTCAAAAGAAGTCGGATTCACGTGGGTTTTAACCTTTTTAGAAACTTCTCAATGAAACACTCATTTGGAATATGAACAAGCAAAATTTGACGTTTATTCCAACCTTCAAATAACTATTGGTAGCTTTTATTTGTACTTTTGGCTTACTTTTTAACGCTATTTAGACTAGTATTTGAATTATTTTGATGTAATTGAATTTCTCTTCAAGATATACATTTTAAATAATACAGTTCTCTAAAATAATTCCTGAAGCTTTCAAATTTAAGTGTTTTTAAGATAAAAAAAAAAATCAATCATTCCTTTTTTTGTGTTAGTAGTTTTTCGACCCAAAAATAATAGTCAATGACGCATTGACAGATCTAATTAAAAAAAAAGCTATATAATTCAATTAAAGGGAATCATATTAGACAATTGTCTTGAGAATTTTTATTAGTCCATTTAATTAACTGAATACATTACAAAATTGTGTTTTTTTTTTCCGAAGAATGTAGTGTTAAATTCCGTTTTCCTCTTTTATTACGGATCGACGACATTTAGCATTAAACCTTAAGTATTCTAGAACTGTTTGACCATGATCAGATAAAATATTTTGAGAAAAATTATATCAACATGAAATTAAGTCATTAAATTCATTTTAAAATTAATATAATTTTTTTATATATAATATTAATATCAAAATAAATCAAATAATTTTATCTAAATTATATCATTATATCCTGAATTTTTATGCCAACAATTGATCGCTGGCAAAAGATTTAGGATTCGTTTGGGACGACTTTCTAGTTGCTTCTAAAAATAACTTTGTAGTACAAAATTAAAGAAATTGTATTAAAAATTTGCTTTTAGAAACAACCCATCCCAAACTAAGCCTTAGTGTCAGGCAACATAAGCAAGAAGATTCAATGCCATAGGCACGTGTTTCTTGACAAATACATCAAAGACACAGAATCCTACGAGAGCTCACATAATATATACAATAATCATCCCAATAGGTAGATAAACATTTCTCCAACAACAACAACAACAACAACAAGCCTTTGTCCCACTACGTGGGGTCGGCAACATGAATCCTTTTTCTTCATTGTGTACAGTTCAAAGTCAAATTCTCGTTTAAATCTAATAGAGAAAGATCATTTCTAATATTTTCTAACCAAGTTTTTTAGGTCTACCCCTATCTTTCTTAACATAAGTCAAATCTAATACCTCTACTTTCCTAACTGGGTCATCGGAAGGCCGCCGTTTTATGTGACCAAACCATCTAAGGCGACTCTCTCTAATCTTATCCTCCACTGGAGCTACTCCAACCTTTTCACGTATATGCTCATTTCGTATCCTGTCTCTAAGAGTAAATCCACTCATCCACCTGAGCATCCTCATCTCCGCAACACATAACTTAGTATTGTGCTTCTCTTTTAATGGCCAACATTCTGCACCATAAAGCATTACAGGTCTCACCACCATCTTATAGAATTTTCCCTTAAGTTTAAGGGGGACTTTTCTATCACACAACAAGCCCGATGCATTCCTCCACTTCAACCATCCAACTTGAATTCTACTGATAACATCCCCATCTATTTCACCATCACTCTGAACAATAGATCCAAGATATCTAAAACGTGTACTCTTATTAATGACTCGATCGCCCAAAGTCACAATCCCCTCACTAGGTCTATTACTGCTAAAATTACACTCCATATATTCAGTTTTAGATCTACTCAAGCGAAAATCTTTAGACTCTAAGGTTGATCTCCAGACTTCAAGTTTACCTTCAACTCCCTCTTTAGTCTTGTCAACAAGAAGAATATCATCAGCAAAAAGCATACACCAGGGTACATCCTCTTGTAAATGTCTAGTGAGAACATCCATGACTAACGCGAAAAGATATGGGCTTAAAGCTGATCCTTGATGTAATCCAACCGAAATAGGAAAATACTTGGTCAAACCACCTTGTGTTTGAACACAAGTAATAGCTCCTTCATACATATCTTTAATGATTTGAATATAAGCATTATTAACTCCTTTCTTTTCAAGAACTCTCCATAGCACTTCTCTTGGAACTTTATCATATGCTTTCTCTAAATCAATAAATATCATATGTAGATCCTCCTTATTCTCCCTATATTTCTCCATCAAACCTCTCAATAAATGTATGGCTTCCATAGTAGACCTACCAGGCATGAATCCAAATTGATTTTGAGAAACATTAGTATCACGCCACAGCCTACGCTCCATAACTCGCTCCCATAGTTTTAAAGTGTGACACATTAACTTAATTCCTCGATAATTCGCACAATCTTGTGCATCACCTTTATTTTTATAAATAGGAATCAATACACTCATTCTCCACGCATCTGGCATCTTTTTAGTCTTCAAAATATTATTAAAAAGTTTAGTTAGCCAAGAAATTCCTTCATCTCCTAAGCATTTCCACATCTCTATTGGGATATCATCAGGTCCAACAGCTTTTCCACACTTCATTTTCTTTAAAGCCTCTCTAACTTCGGTTTTACTAATACGTCGATAAAAACAGAAATCTTTATTTTCATTTAAGATGCTAAGGTCACTAAAGTCAATTGTATTCCTACAATCTTCATTAAAAAGTTTATCAAAATATCTCATCCACCTTTGTTGAATATCATCTTTTAAGAAAAGTACTTTTTGATCTTCATCCTTAATACACTTCACTTGAATTAAATCCTTACTACTCCTATCTCTTTGTTTGGCTAGCTTATACATATATCTTTCTCCCTCCTTAATATCTAATCTATTATATAAATCACTAAAAGCTAAGATCTTTGCATCACATATTGCTTTCTTAGAATCCTTACATGCCTCTTTATATCTTTTCCAATTATCAGAATTTTTACATCTAAACCAATTTTTATAACAAATCTTCTTATTTTTTATCTTTTCTTGCACAATTGGATTCCACCACCAGCTATTTTTACTATTAGGGGCTTTTCCCTTTGATACTCCAAACACATCTTTTGCAATATTTTTAATATCACTAACCACTTTTTCCCACATAACATTAGCATCCTCATGCACAAATAAAATTTTAGAATCTAAAATCTTACTCTCAAAAATATTTTTATTACTATTCTTTAAATGCCCCCATCTAATCCTAGAAAATCGCTTTACTTTATTTTTTATTTTCTGTCCTTTCATCTTAAAGTTTAAAACTAATAAGTGATGTTGAATACATAAACTTTCACTCGGAATAACTTTACAATCTTTGCAATCTAGATAAACATTTCTCCATTAAAAAAAAAAAACTGATGGAGCAAAATTGTATTCATCCAACTCAAGTTCATATTTGACCCACCCAAAGGAAAAATTATTATATGCAGACAACGCACATAGTTCTATGTGTAGAATATAGAAATTAATAGTTGTGCACTCTCATTGCATTGAGTACACATCTATGAACTTACTGTGTACTCCAACCTAATGGCATATATGGGCATAAAGCAGTAAATGACCTTGTACTTCAAAAAAATTAGAGTGCACAACAATGTACTCTCATACTCCGCACATAGAATTAAGTACTTGGTACAAATACGATGATTTTGCCACCCAAACCTATTCATCAGAATCATCATCAAATGACTCAGGCAGCATACTATCTAACGCAGCACAGCAGAATGTCTCTTTGTCCTTCAACAGTAGACGACTTCCATCTGCATTCCATTTTAGGTCATAGACCACAAACTGTGGCAGTGGAATATTAACACAGTACGCTCCTGAAGGACTCCACATGTACAGATGGGCACTACCAGTGCACAGCACAAGGCGGGGACAATTTGGATCCCAGGCAGCAGCGCGTATTGGCTCTTTCTGGATCATGACTGCAGCAAGCTCAAGATGGCGAATATCCCATATCCAAAGAACATTAGGCATGCTATCATTGCGGCTGAAGAGATACTGGCTGTCATTGCTCCATGATAATAAACCTGTGACATTTTTCATATGGAATATGTCGATAAATTTACACAATCGTAAAGTTGATAAGAATGATGTAAAACTGGTTTCATCACATGAAAAAAATAAAAAAAAGAAATAATAATAATAATAAAATAAAAACTACGTAAAGTTGTGGAGTTTAATTTTTATCCTACCAAGAATACACACGACTGACCACGCAAACTTAATCACAGGTCGACTTTCACAGCATGGGCACCATGGGAGTTGAAATAGGGGCAGAGCCGCCTAACGACATATATTTGCCAGTTATTTCATTAAGACTGTTTTGAGAATTTAATTAAATTTTTTTATTGTCCTATACTTTTTTTTATATAAAAAGAGGGCATCTTCTTATGCTTGTCTAAGAGGTCTAAGAGGAATTAGGATTATACTTCTCTACAATAAAATTATAGTGAAATCTATAAGACACAGTCATCAATTGAGTGAAGCGATATAAAGTTTTGATCTTTTTTACTATTTCCTAGAATCTAACTCATATCCTGCTCTAACAGAAGTTAAATTTTGATAAAAAACCAATGACTCATAGGCACAATGCTAGTTTGCCAACAAATTCACCATATTATCTTAAGGCATAACATGCATACGAGATGGAAGATTAACTATTGGAAAACAATTGTAATCATCTTGAACATTAGGAAGATAAACACTGGCAAAAGGCCAGCTTTAAGATCTGCCGACTTTTACTATCAAACAAATATAAAATAACGACGAGGCGTATATAACAGGTTCAAATGCAAAAAAAAAAAATTCGAATATGAGAAACCAACCGATGCCTTGTTTTGGATTAGGCTTGTCTATTGCTGGCTTTTGGTATGGCAAACTAATGGGAAGACACATTAATTTGTACTTAACTCCAGAGCTCCCCTCAGCAGCGTTTTCTGAAAGTGGCAACCATAACATTGGTGAGAAGATATTCCAAGGAGAAAAATTGCATCACCATGCACATAAAAACAGGATAAAAAAATGGCAATATACGTGCTTTTTTACCAATAACTTAAAACTACTGCGAAGACAATACTAACTGTATTTCGCCACATCATGACTTCGTTTAGCTCTGCATTTTTTGGTGAATTTGCACTTTGCCGTCTTATTCTGCTGTATGAAAATTCATACACGTTCTCAAAGAGATGGGCGCGCCACTCAACAAGTGCTTTCTCCATTCTCTATAATTGTAATGCCATAAGTGGCTGGATGCATGGGTTTTGGCATTACGTAATGTTTCTGATGCAGGACTAATATGCTTTGAATAAAATTTAGAATTTGCACGTATTCATTCAAGAGCAATTACTTGATTAAATTACTAGCAATTAGAACGATGAAATAAAACGAGAAAGGGGTGCTTGCGTTTAGGCTAAACCACAGTAAAATGCTTGAACAAACAAATAGATGGGAAATTCACATCAAAGCTAACTTAGTAAATGTTCATTCACAATCTCTTAATTAACATTAAGATAAGTCAACATATTAGGAGCTCTCAAAAAAACCCTACGTTTACTAAGCTTTGTCTAGCAAATCAAGCGGCACCGATCTTTTGCAACTTCATCATCACCTACGAGGTTAGTGGAAAGAAGAAGTGACTTGACGAGGAGAGAAAGTTCACCTTAACCGGGAAAGAATCGTCGTCGGAAAGTAGTCACTTGAAGGCCAATGGTATGAATGAGGAACCGTAGGATTTGTGTGAAATGTCCTCTGAGTGGGGGAGTATCCGGAGGGGAAGTAGTCGTGAGCCGGCCGAGGATGGTCCACCGTCCTTTCTTCCTCTGATCGTCGATTGTATCCACCAACGTGATGTGGATCCGTTCGAAGTATTCTTCGACGGTGTTGTCGAAATCGAACCCAACGTCGAAGAACGGCGAACGGAGGATGTCGATGTTGTCGTGTTCGTCAAGGATCAGTCCGTAGTCCCATTCGAGGACTTCCATTCATATTGGTGAGGGGAAGAGGGGTTGGCGCCGACGATATCTTGCTGCCCTTGAAGTTTTCCTTCAATGGTTTGAAGGTTTCCTTGGAGAATCAAGTGGAAAAAGGTCTAGGGAAGGGGGCGGCCAAGGGGAAGGTAATGGGGAAAAGTGGGTTCAGATTTTGGAGGGGTAGGGTTAGGGTTAGGATTTGGAGTCCAAAATCTGAAATTGTTTTCAGATTTTGAAATTTGAAGGAGGTGGATAAGGAAACTAGGTTTAGTTTCTAAAGGGAAGGATTTAATGTGAGAGAGGGGATTGGGGAGAGAGAGAGGGGAATTGGAGAGAGAGAGGGGGCGGAATAGGGAAGGGGGGCCGGCGGCTTTGAGAGGAATAGGGAGGGGATTTGGGGATTGATTTGGGTTTCTAAAATTGGATTTAGGTATTAGGAAAGTTTTAATTAAATCCCCTTTATTTGAAAATTTCAAATTGGACTCAATTAGGAAACTTTCCTAAAATAGATTGAATCCATTAGGAAAGTTTTTAATTCTAATTCAATTTGAATTTGAATTTCAAATTCTTTCCTAAACAAATCCAAACTAATTTAGGAAATTAATTCAAAGGGGAGGGAGGAGGGATGTGGCCGGCGGGTGGGGGAGTGGGAGGAGGGGCCGAGAGGTGGAGGAGGGGATTGTGGGGGGGGGGGGGGGGGGAGGGGGTCGGTTTGGTGAGGAGGGGGGAGGTGGCTGAATAAGGGAGAAGGGAGGAGAAAGGAAGATAATCCCCCGAAACTAACCACGAATCCGGACTCGTCCCAAGATTGGTGGGTGATCCAATTCCCTCTCCAAGGGATCTCTTTCTTCAAGCTCTTTAGCTCTCAATTCTCAAACAAAGTGCAGGAAAATTTTGTAGAATTCATTCATCAATCTCAAACAATACAATAGTGACTTATAAATAGCCTCAACAAGGGAAATAAATGAAAAGACTCAAATGCCCACATTGGGCTTACAAGCATGCTCCCTTAAGCAAGGGTAAAATAGTGACTAATATAAAAGAAACAAATAATCATAATAAACTCAGAAATATAAGGACTCGATCGTGGCCGTTGATCGACGGCCACGTCTACGATAAACTTTCCAAGTGTGGATGTCCTCATCAGTTTCCTTAAGATCAAAATTTTTATTCGGCATATTTTTGAAAAGAAACGCAGAAGCATTGAATCAACAAACAAAATCCTAGTCATATAAATCACATCCATCAAACCTTTCCAAAATATCTCTCTCCATCCATGAGTTTTTTTCTCATGCATCCACGACACCACCATCATAAAATCACATCATACATCAAGTCAAAATTCAAAATAACATATAAAAAGTTACATGATAAAAAAGTAGTTTGGTATATTGTTTCACTGATGGACTACTTGCGTGAGTGCAGCTCTAGGAGAACTGTGGGGTTTATTGTGTCTGGGTAGGTGATGTGCATTGCAGGAGCTAGTGGACTCCTGCGCATCAAATAGAATCCTAGCTATGCTTTGGGATTGTATGGAAAGCCCTGGTGATGTATCTAATTCCCTCACCAATTTTAACAGCCAAGTTAAAACTTACTGCATGTATTTATTTCTAGTATTTTTCATGCATTACTAAAACTACAACTAACCTCTGCCACTACAGAAAAGTTACCTTTTTGAGGCCGAAAAATTCGCCACAAAATAAGGAAAATCCGTCGCAAAATAAGATTTGCGGCGGAATATAATGAGACGCAAAAAATAGCGTCGCAAATTATGTGGTGAAAAAAATCCGCCGCAAATATTTTCGGCAGATTTGCGACGGATTTGTGAAGGAATTTCACAAAAAAAAAACTAGAAATTATGGGCTGACTGTCCGCTGCCCGAGCCTGACCGGCTGCCCAGTGCCCTCTCCTCTCCCACCTGATCGCGCCTAACTGATTGTCCGCTGCCCTTTCCTGCCTGACTGGCTGCCCACGCCTGACCGGACTGCCCGCACCATATCCCGCCTGACTGGCCTGCCCGGGGCTCAAACCTGCTCCACTCGTAAACCAACTCCCTTCTCCGCTCGGCCGTGGAGACAAAACACAACAATTTTTTTTAATTTATATTATAACTCAGCTTACGACGGATTTGCAGGGGTAATTTCCACCGCAAATTCGTCATAAAAAAATCGTCGAAAATTTTCGTCGCCATTTTCGACAAAAAATAATTCGCCGCAAACTGCTGACTTTCCTGTATTGGTATAAATGAGTCGAGTAGTGGCCTCATCGAGCTCGGCTCGTCGGCTAGAAAGTCAGCTCGAACTCGAGCTCGTCCAACTGTAAACGAGCTCAAGCCAGCACATGAGCCTCGGCAGGATTTTTTAAATATTATAAATTATTTTAAATATTTAAATATTTAATTTTTTATTAAATATTTTAAACATTTATTATTAATTTAAACATTAAATATTAATTTATTTTATATTATTAATATTTTAAACATTTATTATTATTTTTTAAATATTTAAATTTAATAAATAAAATAAAATTATTTTAAAAATCTTAATAAGTATTTAAGCCGGCTTGTGAGCTCACGAGCTGAGCCTCATCAAGCTCGAACTCAAGCTCGACTCGTGAGCTTGATAAGCTTAGCTTGCGAGTCGATAAACGAGTCGAGCTCGAGCCTGCTCAGCTTACTTACACCCCTATTTTCCTATAGTGTACGACTACGAATAAATTATCTAACATCTATAAGCTTATTACTTATCATTTTTAAGCATTATATAAGAAGATAGTTGAATATTGAAGATCCTCACCAATTCTTCTTCTTCATTTAGCCAACCAAGTGTAGAGGTAGAAGCCAGAGAGGTGGTTTTGAAGTGATTGGAAGAGGATAGTTATCTTAGTCAATATTATCCCAAGGGATTTTTTTATTGGGCAATCGACAATGAGCACTAAAGCTTAAGAAGTAATATTTGGAAGCCAGAGATCTTCATAAGAGGAAATCAATGACTATTGTGAGTCAGCAATAGATGAGGTGATCCGATATTTCATATCCAATATAAAATTTAAAAATAATTAGGTGAACAAATATTTCATATCCAATATTTATCTCTAATCTAAAGGAAAAATCATCTCTCTATATAGATAGGCAAACTTTTTTGTTGAACCACAAATCTCTTCTCCTATTGCTAGTGTTCTTCCTTGCAAATTATTATTCCCTCTGTCTCATTACTTCATTGCTCCCAAATGCACGCTTTTCACTAACAAATATCATAACTAAGCACTATGGAGTTCTATAGGAAAAGTATGAGCAATGGAGAGTACAAAGATGGTACGGTGAGGATCAACCATTTTGATGGTAAGGACTTCAGATATTTAAAGATACAAAATGAAAGATTACTTGTGCTAAATAAATTATACCTATCTTTTTCTAAGTAGAAGCCTACTAGAATGAGCCAAGAAGATTGGAATCACCTAAACCGACAGGCATTGAGAGTTATACAACTATAGCTGATGAAGAAATTTGTCTTCAATATATTACATAAGAACACTACAGTTGGCATGAAAACTCTATCAGATGTATGCGAGAAAAATTCAACGATAAATAAAATCGATTGAAAGTTTTTTAGTTTTACAATGGCTGAAGGTGCTTCTACAATAATGTACATTACTGAGTTCAATCCGATTAGAAGTCAATTGAGCTTGATGCATATCAACTTATGATGAAATTCATGCATTGAGCATGTTATCATCACTTATAGAAAATTAGATTGGAACTATGATAGTTGTTGGCAGCTCTTGTGGGTCTACAATACAAAAGCTCAATGATGTTTGTGACCTCATCTATATTGAGGACATCAAAAGATGGAGAATCAGGTGAAGGATCTTTGTTAGATGCTCTGGATATTGAGAGTAGATGAAGAAATGTAGGAAAACACGATAATAGAGATAGCTCCGAATCCTATTATGATGTGAAACATAAAGCACTTGCAGGAATTGCGTAGAAATTATAAAAAGTTATTAAGCTTGCTAATTAAAATTTAATGTTTCACAAGATTAGATTCTAGAATTTCTCAGTTAAAGATCTAATAATAGCATGCAATTACAATATAGGGTAGGGAGAAATTAAAATAAGATTGAAAATATTAAATGCTTAATTTACCAATCACAAGAATCCACCGGTTAACAAATAGAATGGTCGCCTTGAGTTTCCCTCACACTCTTGAGTATTTTTAGCGGAAGAATAATTTATACAATATTAATGATGCTACCACAAGACAGTAGGCACTTACAGTATTGCTCAATGAAGAGTTATCCGGAGGGGAGGAGCTGGTGGATGATGGAGGATTTGCCACTGAACGGGAAATTGATGCTCGTCCATGGCGATTGTCAAGGAAAAGAAGATCCGATCAACGTAGTCTTCGACGAAGTGGTCGTTCTCAAAATCGATGTCAAAGAAGGGAGACCAAAGAATATCCACTCGTCCTTGAGGGTCAAATATGAATCCATAATTATGCTCGGGGTCGGCCATCCATGGAGAGTGAAAGTTCCTCACATTTCGGGAGGGGCCTAGGGTGGCCGACGGCTTGTATGGAGAAAGAGGAGAGGAGGGGCTCAAGAGATGTTATGAGAATTTGATAATTAAATCCAACAATTATTCCAAAGCTGGGTAATTAATTGGTGGAGTTAATGAGAGGAGAGAGAGAAGGGAATTCAAATTTTGAATTCCCAAAAAGAGAGGGAGGGAGGGGCGGCCGGTTCTTAGAAGGGGGAATTGATTGGGGTTCAATTGGAAAGGGGCTATAAGTGGAGAGAGAGGGGGGGAGAGGGGGCGGCCCAATGATGGGGCTTGATTGCGGTGAATTGATTGACTTCTATAATTGGAACTTTAAATTAGGAAAGGATTTAAGGACCTTTCAAAATTTAAAATTCAAATTAAATTAATGGAGGGAGCTTTCTTAATTAATTCAAAATATGAGAGACAATTTGAATTTCAAATTAATTTGAAATTTGAAACTCAAATTTTAGGTTTTCCTAAAATACCTTGAATTAAATTAGGAAAGTAATAATGTACCAATTTGAAATTGGGGCCAAGGGGATTGGGTGGGTTGGCCGGCGGCAAGGAGGAGGAGAAATTGGCCGGCGGCAAGGTCGGGGAAAGGGACTCGGCCGACGGTGGGGTAGAAGGGAGTTCTCGGCTAGGAGGAGGGAGGGAAAAAAGAAAGGGGAAGGGGAAACCGAGAGCCCGGACACTTCCTGCAGCTGGCGGGAATTGCTTTGCCCTCACCCAGGGACTTCTCCTTTCTCTAGAGCTTTCAACACTCATGAGAACAAGAATGCATAAATTTTTTTATTAATCATTATCATCCTACAATAGCGAAGGCCTCCATATATAGGCCTCAAAATAAAAGAGACTCAAAGACTGAAAATGCCCTCTGGGCTATAACACAAACTAATCCCGTATATGGGTACAATGGTAAAGACTAAAACATAAGCACAATAAATACATAAAATCCATCATAAATAAAGACTCCTAATCATAGCCGTCAATCTTCGATTCCTCCTGTGATAGACGCGCCAGAATCTCCTGCTGATGTCCTCATTATATTAGGTTTATTTGCTGTATGTACTTTTCATATATTCCTAAAAATTCTATATAATCTCTAAATACATATTACTTGATGCATAATACCATATGCGGTGTCTAGGCACACTAAAAAGGGGGTGAAATTGATGAATAACAAAGACTTTAAATTTTCTTTCCAAAACCCCAAACTGTAAGAAGTAAATAAATAATCAATTTAAATAATTAGTTAGTCCCACAAACCCAGAATATAAGTGAGTTAGAGTGGTTATGTTTGGAATGTATATTTCACTTGATCAGTGCAAGCACAAGAAAGTTAGTCAACTTAACTTACAAAAATAATCATACAAGTGATTCAAGGTGTTGTATAAGAAGTAAAGCAAGAGAGAAACATAACTTGCAAGCACAATATAAATAACCTCCTAAACTTCATAAACTATGGTTCACTAAAGGCATAATAATAATGGTAATCACAAGATCTTTGCTAAATGTGAGAATAAAAAACTTCAAACACAAAAAAAGATCACTCAAATCAAAATGGCATAAGAGCGTTAAACATAAAAATCATCACATGAATATTTAAGCGTATGAAATAATTAAGTAAATGTATGAGAATGAAAGAACTAAATTTATAGGGAAATTAAACACAAGATTTCTACATGGTTCGACATTAAACAGACCTAATTTCATGCCTAAGTAGCCTACACTACCTCTTAATGGTAGAGAAGCTCTCCTCTTAAAAATAGAGCAGCCTTCACACCATATGTTCTCTTACACCTAACAAACACAACTACAACACCTACCCTATTGGGCGAGACAAGACCACAATCCTGATTTGCAAATAATAAATATTTTTTCGAAGTTCTCCAAAATTTTGATGGCATATAATACTAATGCCAACTAAATAAACTACTCAGTCTCTAAATAACAGATTGAAGAGATAAAATGAAAATGAGTTACAAACTTTCTTAGTGAGTTTGGGAGAGAGGTCACCACAAGGAAACTTCAAAGAGTTTGCACTTTGGATGAGCACTTTAAAAGTTTCTTTTAAAAACACTTGCAACAATTTTGCAATGGAAGCACTTAAACATTCATAATATCCATGATTTTCTATTCAAATAATGAGGTATATATAGAGTGTGAATATTCTAGAAAAAAACACCTAAAAGGTCATAAAAATCCCTAAAATTTGAGTTCCAATGGCCAACAAAATTCTCTAATAACAAGTTTGATTAGTTGTTATGTGCAACATAATGTGATATTGTGGTCATCAATTTTCATTATCATATTAATTTTATTTATGATAATTATTGTAATTTATTTTCATGGATGTAATTTTTTTGCTAAGAACTAATTATGAAATAATAGTGGTGTAATAGTTACGCATGCAAAGGTAGCCATGCAAGTTGCCCTCATTCCAACGAACAACACCATGCAAGTTCATTTAATTCAATTCATGCAAGAACCGACCATTTCAAGTGATCTTCCACTCTTCTTGGTCAGCCATTTTAGAAGATTCAACCAACTGAATCTCCAACTCTCCAAGGTTCATGTATGAACAGAAGATTTAAGCCTCTCTTACATCCCAAAATTGTTGTCCCCTTTAGTTATAGTCTCTTTATATTCTTTGCCATAATGGGATGAAAAATGTGGTATTTGAAAGTCATTGTAATGGAGCTAATTATTCTAGAAAAGAAAATTGAGAAAAGTCCATCTTCTTCTTTACACTCAGCTTAGTTGTTGAATTCTTGGAGTTTGAATTGGTGACCGACTCTTAATAATTAGTTGGTGAGTATTGTTTTATATTTTTTTCTTGATTTTCATGTACAGTTGCTATTTCATCATCTCTTCCATGGTTCCACCCCCCTTTCAATTCCTAGAATCTCATAACAAGCAACGAGTGTTCCATGCAAAGGTTCTCTCCGCCTTTGTAACCCTCCTCACCCTCATAAAACCTAATGGGCTCAACCTCACAAGCCTTTAAACCTCTTATCAATTACATGCCTACCTTTTGGTTTTATCCTAGACTACCCATGCCTGAGCCTGCATCCTTACACAGCCAACAACAACAACAACAACAACATCAAGCCTTTGTCCCACTACGTGGGGTCGGCTACATGAATCCTTTTTCTCCATTGTGTCCTGTTAAAAGTAAAATTCTCGTTTAAATCTAATAAAGAAAGATCATTTCTAATATTTTCTAACCAAGTCTTTTTAGGTCTACCTCTACCTTTCTTAACATAAGTCAAATCTAATACCTCTACTTTCCTAACCGGGTCATCGGAGGCCGTCGTTTTATGTGCTCATTTCGCATCCTTACACAGCCACTCTAAATAATTTCCTAAACACTCACACCTCTCAATCTCTTCACTTCAACACCCTACAAACCATCCTTCTCTAAGGTAGCTCTCAGCCACCTTAAGAAAACCATCTCACCATAACCCCACCACATATTAAACCTAGTAATTAATAATATAATTAATAAATTAATTTCTATATAATTAATTAGCAATAAATCAAGTACACATAATAAATCATCAAGTCAAATAATTTGCTAAAATTGTAGAATGATTTTTTTAATATTTCAAAATAAATTTTGAATATAATTAAAATATCTATTTATTTTTCTTGTAGTTATCATCCTTGAATTCTTGATAAACCAAATTAAATCCGTCTAAACTAAATAAATCCTAAACACACTCATTAGACTAATAAACTTTTGAACTATGGCCTTGCACATAAATCTTCTTGAACTAAACATCTTAAGTTCATCTTTTAAGTTGCAAGTACTAGCTAGTCCAATGGATACGATCATCATCTCTATGGTTTGAGTACTTAATGAATTACATGTAGAAACACTCAAGTAATCATAAGATGACACCACGAAAATCAATAATGAGTCACTCATGAGTCACCAGGGTTTACAAGGTCAACACCACCCACCTATCCATTACAACATTGTTACTTATTGCCTCTAAGTACTATATAAGGAGATGCTTGCATAGTGTTGACAAGCATCACTTATTCTTCTACTTCATTCATCTTAAGTGTAAATGTGGAGGCGTGAAGTGATTGAGGTAGTTACCTTGACAGGCGTTATACAAAAGAATTTCTCTGTTGGGTGGTAGGCAATGAGCATTAGAGGCCTCAAGTTGATGGTTGGAAGTTCAAGGCCTTCATAAAAAGAAATTGATGACGGTTCCGAGGGCTGATGATCGATGAGGTGGTTTAGACAAGGGAGGTAACAAGATTTCCTCTATCTCTGGTACGCATAGTCAATGAAGGAATCATGCATGCTCAGGTTTGGAGAGAGAATAAGAGAGAGAGGGAAGAGTATTGGTGAAAAAAATGTGAGAAAAATATTTGGGAGAGAATTTTTTGTATCATTTATTTATCTCTTATCTAGTGTAAGGAACATCTTTTTATGCAACGATGGAGATAGGTGAAGTTCATCTTTCCACATAAATCTCTCATCTCACATTTTTCTGGTGTGCTTCATTGCAAATTATAATTCCCCCAATCTCATTACATCATTACTCTCAAGCACACACTATTTCATAGTAAGTTTACATTCACTAGAGCTCACACAAGCCAGTTTCAACTTAATGGGCTAAAACCCTAATTTAATCATATGAAAGCTCCATCGAGCTGCTAGATTGTTCAAGAAATGTGAGGAACATCCAAGAAATTCAAGATAGGGAATTTCTTCTTCAAGCATTATAGCATTTCCTAGTAAACCACAAGCAAATAGCCACAAAAACCTTCACCCATTAACATATCAAAAACTTCACCTAAATATAACAACAAAAAGAGAAAAGTTTTGCTCAAGCATTTATTCATTAAAGAGTCAAAATGATTTCATTGTCAATCACACATTTGAAGAAAATTATTTAAGGAGTATCTAGAAAAGAACTGACCATGATAGTTGCCGTGTAAATTTTTGGGGAAATCTTTGCTCAAAGATAATTCAGACATATCAAGTTGCCAAGGTTCAACCACTTCCTGCATGGTAAAGAGAAAAACAAAAAGTATCCATCTTGCTTAGGAAGCCAATTTGTAATATGAGCTCTTTACCTTGAAAATAGCAGCATCGCAGGGCCCACGAATAGTGGGTATATGTGTGAATTCAGCAAAAATTTTCCATGTCAAGTGATTCAATAACCTTAGGGTCTGATCGTAACTGCCCACTGCAAGAAACTGTCCACATGTGGACCAAGTTACAGTTTTCACACCTAAACCACTTTCATATGCTTGATACTTGAACAAGCATCTGCCATCTGGAGAATAAATGAGAACCTGTACCATACACAATACTCCATTATTTGCATTTCAGATAAGAAATTGGAGGTTATGTTCAACATAATATAAAAATCTCAAGTATCCATGACACTAGCAGAATATGTGATGCAGGACTGGATGTTTTAAATGAAAGTTAGGATTTTGCACGATTTATTAAAAGAGCAATTAATTGATTTAACTACTAGCGACTAGAACGATAAAATAAAACAAGGGAGGGATGCTTGCGTTTAGGCCAAACCTCATATAAAATGCTTGAACAAACAAATAGATTAGAAAATCAAAGTAAAGCTAATATAGGAGATGTTCATTTATAATCCCTCGATTAACAATAAGACAAGTAAACATAAAGGAGCACTCAAATAACCCTACGTTTACTAAGCTCTTTAGCAAATTAAACGGCTTTGATCTTGTGCGACTCCGTCAACACCTACAAGGTTAAGAGGAGGAAGAAGTAATTGACGAGGGAAGAAAGTTCACCTTAATCGGAAAGGAATCGTCGGCGGATAGTATCCACTCGAATGCCGAAGGTATGGGTGAGGAATCGGAGGAATCGAGTGAAGTAGCCTTTGAATGTGGAAGTGTCCGGAGGGGAAGAGGTCGTGGTTCGGCCGACGATGGTCCACCGTCCTTTCGTCCGTTGATCGTCAATTGTATCCACCAAAGTGATGTAGATCCGTTCAAAGTATTCTTCGACGGTGTTGTCGAAGTCAAATCCGACGTCGAAGAACGAGGAACGGAGGATGTCGATGTTGTCGTGTTCGTCAAGTACCAAGCCGTAGTCCCAGTCGGGGACTTCCATTCATGTTGCTTGTGAAGAAAGGGATTGAACGTGATGTCACTTTGCTGTCCTTTAAGGTTCTCTCCAAGGGAACAATGGTTTCCCTTTGAAATTCAAGTGGAAAGAGGTAGGGAAAGTGGGCGGCCAAGGTAAGAATAGGGAGGAGGATTTGGTTCAGGTTTGGGTAAAGCTAGGGTTAGGCTTATGAAGGTTAGAAGTTTCCCAAAACCTGAAACTGTTCTTAGGTTTTTGAAATTAGGAGGGAATTAGAAAAATGAAATAGGATTTAATCCCAAAGATTTGAATTGATGAGGAGAGGGGGAAGTGGAGAGAGAGAGGGGGGCGGATAAGGGGATGAGGCCGGCGGCTTTAAATAGGGGGAGGGATTTGGGAAATTAATTCAAGCCTTCTTTATTTAAAATATTAAATTAGGAAGGCCCTAATTAATTCCACATCAATCAAGGGCTGAAATTTATTAGCTTCCTTAAAATAGATTTAATATTTTAGGAAACCAAATCCATAGGGATCCATGTAGGGGCCGGCGGCTGGATGGGCTAGGGGAGGGATTAGGAAAGCTTCTTAATTTGAGTTTTAGGATTAGGAAAGGTTTGAAATAGATCTCCTTTTAATTTGGGATTCAAATATGATTCAAGTAGGCAACTTTCCTAATATATGTTTAGTAAATTAGGAAAGATTTTGAATTTCAAACCAATGTGATTTGAATTCAAAAATCTGTCCTCTTTCTTTCACACCCAAATTAGGAAAAGGAGGCAATAGTGCAACCAGTGGGGGAGGCGTGGAGAGGGAGGCCGGTGGGTGGCTTGGCCGTGGGGTTTGGGGATGAAGTGGCCGGCGGGTGGAGGGGTGGGGAGAGGGAACAAGAAGAGGGAAAAGGAATAAAGTAGCCACGAACCCGGACACTTCCAAGGTTGGTGGGTGATCCGTTGTCCTTCGCCAAGGGACTTCTCCAAAAGCTCTCTCCAAGAACTCTCCAACTCTCTCAGAATTCACAAGTGCAGAAAATTTTTTTCTTATTCATTCATTACCTTCAAACGATACAATAGTGGCCTATAAATAGCCTCACAAGAGAAATTAAAAAAAAGACTAAAATGCCCACATTGGGCTTACAATACTCCGCCCTTAAGTAAAGGTAAAACAGTAAACTAAAATAAAAAGACACAAATAATATAATAAACTCAGAAATACAAAGACTCGATCGTGGCCGTAGATCGACGGCCACGTCTACGATAAACTTTCCAAGTGTGGATGTCCTCATCATTCTCCCGGGGTGGAAGAAAGCTCGACTCCGTCGAGTAAGTATCTCTGGTGCTGTCATAGAACTCTAATGCATCTGGATCCAGCTGCTGCAACTCATCACGATCCAACCAAGTATCCTCCGACTCGGGTTTACCTTTCCACCTAATCAAGTACCTTCATCGTCCACCTTCCTTTGTAGAGATGATTTCATCGCTCAAGCTCGTGTCCACTTTATCTACTATAGGTGATTTAGGAATATCTGGGAGTGGAGGTAGGTTAGGGATCTCACAACGTGGGGTCATACAAGGCTGTTGTATAAGTGGGTTCAGCGGATTAAAATCCGGACCTTCATATGCCACTAGATCTTCTATGTTAAAAGAGGGATTGATGTTGAACTCAGCAGGAAGATCTACTACATAAGCATTATCATTGATTTTCTTAAGTATTTTGAATGGACCAGCACTTTTGGCATGCAATTTCTTAACCGTTCCTTATGGGAACCATTCCGGACGAATCCTCACCATCACGGAATCACCAACCTCAAAAGTTTTAAATTTTCGTTTCAAGTCAGCACGTAATTTATAATCAGTATTGCTCTTTTCAATTTGTCGTGCAATTTCCTTATGAAGTTCATGCAGATGTGATGCAAATGATGATGCAGACTCAGAAATTCTATACCTAGAACACATAGGAATGAGATCTAAAGGTTGCCTAGGTTTGTACCCGTACACAATCTCAGAAGGACTTAGGCCTATGGTTCGGTTAATAGAATTGTTATACGCAAACTCAGCAGTGGGTAAAATAGAATCCCAATCCTTGACATGCTCGCCAACCAGAGACCTTAACAGATTACCTACGCTCCTATTAACTACCTCGGTCTGACCATCGATTTGTGGAAGAAAAGCAGTGGAGAAATGCAATTTAGTGCCTAATTTCATCCAAAGGGTTTTCCAAAAATAGCTAGTGAACTTAACGTCCCTATCAGACACAATGGTCTTGGGTAGGCCATGAAGACGGACAACCTCATTGAAGTAAAGTTTGGCAATATGGGAGGCGTCGGAAGTTTTGAAGCAGGGTATGAAATGAGCCATCTTGGAAAACCTATCAACTACGACACAAATGACATCATTTTTACGAAGAGTCTTAGGCAGGCCTAAAATGAAATCCATGCTAACGTCCTGCCAGGGACAACTAGGGACAGGCAACGGAGTGTAAAGACCAGTATTCTGCTTCCGCTGTTTGGCTAGCTGACACGTGTGACATCGGCTAACCAACCGACCGACATCTCTCTTTAGGTTGGGCCAAAAGAAACGATACTCCACGAATTCTATAGTTTTATCCCGTCCGAAGTGCCCAGCGAGGCCTCCGGCGTGGAGTTCCCAGACTAGAAAATCCCTTAAGGAGGTACTCAGGATACAAAGCTTTTGGGCTTTGAAAAGATAACCATCCTCCAGAAGGAAATCGTCCACAAGGCGCGTGCTGCCTGTGGACAAGAGAGAGTAGGTTTCTTTGAAGTCGGGGCAGTCCAAATAGTCCCTTTTCATTTGGTCAAAACCCACGACTTCAGCCCTCAATTCGATGGTAGTCATCATACGACGACTGAGAGCATCGACAGCTTTATTCTCAACTCCCGCCTTATGTCTAAGGGTATACGTGTACTCTTGAAGGAATTCTACCCATCGACCGTGGTGAGTATTTAGCTTCTTTTGGGAGTTGATATATCGAAGAGCTTCGTGATCCGAAAAGATGACGAACTCTTGCGGGAGCAAGTAGTGTCGCCAATAACGGAGGGATTGGATCACGGCATAGAACACCTTGTCGTAAGTGGAATATTGCTGCCGGATATCATTCAGTTTCTCACTGAAATACGCTACAGGATGACCTTCCTGGGAGAGGACTCCTCCAATTCCGACCCCCGAAGCGTCGCAGATCACTTCAAAGACTTTAGAGAATTAGAAAAAGGAAATAGGATTTAATCCCAAAGATTTGAATTGATGAGGAGAGGGGGAAGTGGAGAGAGAGAGGGGGGCAGACAAGGGGATGAGGCCGGCGGCTTTAAATAGGGGGAGGAATTTGGGAAATTAATTCAAGCCTTCTTTATTTAAAATATTAAATTAGGAAGGCCCTAATTAATTCCACATCAATCAAGGGCTGAAATTTATTAGCTTCCTTAAAATAGATTTAATATTTTAGGAAACCAAATCCATAGGGATCCATGTAGGGGCCGGCGGCTAGATGGGCTAGGGGAGGGATTAGGAAAGCTTCTTAATTTGGGTTTTAGGATTAGGAAAGGTTTGAAATAGATCTCCTTTTAATTTGGGATTCAAATATGATTCAAGTAGGAAACTTTCCTAATATAGGTTTAGTAAATTAGAAAAGATTTTGAATTTCAAACCAATGTGATTTGAATTCAAAAATCTGTCCTCTTTCTTTCACACCCAAATTAGGAAAAGGAGGCAATAGTGCAACCATTGGGGGAGGCGTGGAGAGGGAGGCCGATGGGTGGCTTGGTCGTGGGGTTTGGGGATGAAGTGGCCGTCGGGTGGAGGGGTGGGGAGAGGGAACAAAAAGAGGGAAAAGGAATAAAGTAGCCATGAACCCAGACACTTCCAAGGTTGGTGGGTGATCCGTTGCCCTTCGCCAAGGGACTTCTCCAAAAGCTCTCTCCAAGAACTCTCCAACTCTCTCAGAATTCACAAGTGCAGAAAAATTTTTTTATTCATTCATTACCTTCAAACGATACAATAGTGGCCTATAAATAGCCTCACAAGAGAAATAAAAGAAAAGACTAAAATGCCCACATTGGGCTTACAACACTCCGCCCTTAAGTAAGGGTAAAACAGTAAACTAAAATAAAAAGACACAAATAACATAATAAACTCAGAAATACAAAGACTCGATCTTGGCCATAAATCGACGGCCACGTCTACGATAAACTTTTCAAGTGTGGATGTCTTCATCAATATGTTACCGAAAAAGGTAGAAATATTGGTTTTATACTTTTACATGAAAGGTATAATGGGATCCTGAAATTATCTTAATCAGGAAAAAGATGCAAATGTAGGAAATACTACCACATGATGGTGATTCCAATCATTCTATACAATTAACCTGCCTACAATATCCTCCTTTACTGATGGTGTTAGGAAAATATAATAAGTACAATGGCGTTGTGGGCGTTACAAGCAAACAACTACATTAGGAGCATGATAAACATATAGCACTTGACATGTAGTATTCCATGGCAGTTACTTGATGATGCTGTTTCTATGAAGAACAGAATAAAGCTCAACTATTCACTAATTTGACATAGAAAGAAAACCCTGGAATTAAGACCCTACGACCAAGGTCTCTTGCCTATTCATGTAATAGAGCTTGTACAACAGACCTTTTTGTTGACGTATATTTTCACATCGACGCAGCCTCGATTGAGCCGATTCGAGTCTGAGTGGGCTCGATCTACTAAATCGATCGTCGTCGAGCGTCAATTAATTCAAATTGGACCGAAATTTAATTAAATTAAATTCATTTTAATTAAATTAAGATCAAATTGATCGAATTGACCCAAGATCAATTCAAATCGAACCCAATCGAGGTTCGTCGAACCAAATTCGATGCAATTCGGCGTCGATTCAAGTTTAATTTCACAAAATTATCTTGATCGGACCCAATCGAACCCAAACCGACCCAAATTGGTTCGGGTCGAGTCCGATTCGGACTTAATTTCAGCCCTAATTGATCAATTGGGGCTAAATTAAATTTCCCAAATCAAATTTCCTGATCAAGGGCTGAGATTTCACTTGAAGTCTCCATTCAATTTCTCCCTTTTCCCTCGTTACACGTGAGAGGGAACCTGATTGGGCATTTTGGGCGGTGCCCAGTTGGCTTGCGTGGCTCTCAAAGAGAGCGTGAGAGGGAGCGGGGAGCCGAATGGCTCCCCTTGTTCGTTCCGTCCCGACCCAGAGAGCGAGAGTGAGAGCGAGAAAGGAGAGGGCGCAAGAGGGAGGCGGAGCTCCCTGTGGTGTCGTGCGGTCCGTCCCGAGCGAAAGGAAGAGCGGGAGAGAGTGAGGAGCCGAAGCTCCTCTTGCTTGCGGTCCGTCCCGAACCAGGCGGAGGCAAGAGCCTCCCGGCTCTTGCAGCTCGTGCGTCCAGGCGAAGGAAAAGAGGCCGTCCAGCGACCTCTTGCGTGCGACTCGGCCAAGAGGAAAGGCCGGCCAGTTGTTGTCTTCTCCTTCTTTGGACTCAAAGGAATTTTTCGCTTGCTGCCATTGCTTTCTCCCTTCTATTAGAGAGCAGAAATTCCTTCTTGATGCTGTTGGTGAGCTTCTCTTCCAAAGTCTAGGGCAAGGGTGTGCTGAAATCAGCCCTTGCTGCAGCCAAGCGAAGGTAGGAAGCCCCTACTTCCTTCCAAACCAACTCCGGCGATCTCTCGGCAACTACACAGCATCCGGGAGCCTTCAAACATCAAAGACAGCAGTTTGGAAGCTTGAGAAAGCCTTGAAACCTTCCAAACAGTGGTTTGGAGCCTTCAAGACGTCTTGGACAGCAGCGGCGACGTCCGGGGAGCCTTGGACAGCAGTTTTCTTCTTCCGGAGGAGCTTGGGAGCACTTGGAGCGGCTTGGATTGGAGCTTCGACAGCACACTTTCTCGCCTTTAGCTAGGCGAGTGCATTGTGGTTTGCGCCGTGACAACCCGGCGAGGTACAACCTAAAACTTAGTGAAACCTAGGGTCCCCCAAGGCCAATTGGTGTGTGGTTGACGCTCCCTAAGCCATAGGTCCTTAGAAACTTCATTTTCTTGCTTCCCCAAAGCCTATGTTTGCTGTCCTCTTTGTAAATTTGGGAAAATCCAGTGATTTTTGCCAAGTTTATCTCATGCGAGAGTCAAAAGGGGATGGCGATGCGCGTAGGATTGTCGGACTTGTATTCGGCGATCTTCCAATGCATGAAAAGCATTCATATTGTTGTCCAAATCGTCTCCTATGACAAACCTAGGCTTCGTCGTCATAGCACCCAAATTTGGAGGCTATGTACTTAACCAAACCAATTGCATATTGCTTAGAATTTAGATTATGCCAAAATTGATCTAAATAAAATAGTGTAGGTCTCTTTCTCTAAGGATTACATGCTTTTAAAATTATCGGGAGAATTGTTTAGCATGTTCATTTAATTTGAAGGACAAACTTGGGGTAGATGTGGGTTTCTAAGGATCCATAAACTACCCCTTATGTGTTCTTGAGTTACTTCAATATGCTTTGCATTCCTTAATTCTCATGGATAAGAGTGATGGTGAATGCTTCTCTAGCATGCAAACTACCCAATTTGCATTTCATGACAAAATTGATCTAAACTTTGGAGAGTTTGCATGTGGGAATGGATTGTCTCTACAAATTAGTGAATGTGAGTGTGTTTGGTTGGAAACAATATCACTAACAACTAAATTTTGTGAGGTTTCTCATAGATCCTCAAAGGTCTATGTTGTAAACCCAACAATGTCTATGGCCAACCAAATTCATGATTAATCTTTTCACTAAATTTGGAGCGTATAAGTAGTAATCCTTGTTGGTTTACATTCACCACATTTGGGATTTGAAAATCAACCAAATGGGCTTATCTAACCTTGAAGTGGGCTTGAGACATGACATGAGCCCTCAAAGGCCCATAAACCTTCATACTCAAGTTTACCTAATTCCATTTGTGTAAGTTTCTGAATCCAATCATTGAATGGAATAACTAAAATCCTTAGAGATTGAAACCTCACATCAATGTTTTAATAAACCAAACCTTATCAAAAATAACATTTAGGATCCTCCTAGAAGCTTTTGATCACCTATTCATGACAAAACGGATTGGATTGCTCTTAGAAGCCTTAGGTGTGCTTTCCTACCTTAGCATGAGTCAAAATCATGTTTCCTAGATCTCTTGTTAAGATTATTAAGTCTCCAAAGTTTTAGATCATGCCAAAATTGATCTAGAGACTCTTTCAAAGCCTTAGGGAATCATTCTTTTCCTCTCCGAATGAGTTCAAAACATTCGTAGGAGAGTAGGGAATTCTCTTTCTCATGCATGTCCTTTCAACTTGATGCTTAGGACTTCCTCAAAGTTCTAAACTCTATATTGCATGAGTCCCAACAAATATAAAGAGCTTGCTCTCAAGCACTCTCTTTCCTTCATGAATGGCACTTGGAGTTTCCCTCAAAATTCTAAGTGTTAGATTGCATGAATCTTAACTTAGGATCCCAAGAAAATCCTAGGTTCGTACCTTCTCGCTTGTGGACATGAAATCCACAAGCATTCATTCAAATCTCCTAATCATGCCAAAAGTGATTAGGGAGTCCCCCCAACACATCGGGATTTCTCTTGTGGAGTCTTCCCTCCCCCATGCATGGTAGCTTTGGAGTTTTCTCAAGATTCCAAACACTTGATTGCATGAATTGTTGTGAGTTAGGATCAAAATCCTAAGGTTCATAGTACTTTGTTTATTGATACAAAATCAACAAACAATTACCTTTTCTTCATCATGCCTTGTACTCATGGATTTCTCCAAAATCCTAAATACATGCTATGAGCTTTTGAACTTGAAACCAAATTTCATGTTCTTTCATCATTTGTTTGTTGAAGCATAAAATCAACAAACATTTATACCTTCATGTAATATTTTGGAGCCACCCCAAAGCTCCAAATATTCTATCACATGAGTCATTGGATCTTAGAACCAAATTCTAAGCTATCCGTTTCTTGTTTGTTGAGACAAAATCAACAAGCAATCATTTCATTCCTCCCTTAAGTATTGCAAGTGGGGCCTCCTCAAGGTTCCAGGTGCCATGATTTGGAGCTTCTCCAAGCTCCAAATGTTCTATGCATGAATCATATGAACTCGGAGCCAAATTTCAAGTTCTCCCACCTTGTTTGTTGAAACACAAGATCAACAAACCATCGCCCAAGTCTCCTAATCATGCCAAAAGTGATTTAGGAATCTTTTCCAATACATTGGAAGCCTTCTAGTAGAGCCTCCTCTTCCTCATGCATGATAGTTTGGAGCATCTCAAAGCTCCAAACGCATCATTACATAAATTCTTTAAACTTGGAACCAACTTCCAAGTTCTTCTACCTTGTTTGTTGGAGCATAAAACCAACAAGCATTCCCCTCATATATGACATTTTAGAGCACCCTCAAAGCTCTAAGTTAGTCTATCACATGAATCTTCAAGATCTTAGGGCCAAATCCTAAGTATACCCTTCCATTTGTTTATGACATAAAATTAATAAATGAGCAATTCTCTTTCATGCATAATGCTTGGAGTATTCTTCAAACTCTAAGTATTAGATTTCATAAATCTTATGAATTTAGGGTCAAAATCCTAGGAGTATTCTATCATGTTTGTTGAGACAAAATTAACAAGCGATCATTTCTCTTCTTCCTCATGCATTGCATGTAGAATCTCCTCAAGGTTCTAAATGTCATATTGCATGGGTCTTTGAACTTAGAAATAAATTCTAAGTCACCAATTTCTTGTTTGTTGAGACAGAGTCAACAAACAATCATCATCCCTCTCATGTGTATTGATTGGAACCTTCTCAAGGTATCAAATATATCATTGCTTGACTTTCAAATTACCTTAGGAGCTACCACCAATCTTCTCATGCATAAGGTTGTAAGCTCCTGAACTTGAGATCAAACATCAAGTTCTTTCATCTCATTTGCTTAGCTACTATTTAGGCAAATGAATACTCTTTTTTGGACTCCCAATATCTGAGGAATCCCTTTCAACATGCAATCCAAAGGTTGCTTGTTGTTTCTCCCTCCCACAACTCAAAAGTTGAAGGAAACAATCTCATTTTCCTAAGGCTCAAAATTAGGAGAATGTGCATCCTTCTTTGAACACCAAATGTTCAAAGGATGTTCATGAACTTGCAATCCATATGTTGCATTTTCTCTCTTCCTCTCCACAAATCCAAATAGTGGAGAGTTTCATCCTTCCACCCAATTTGGAAGGAATAAATTCCTCTCTTTGAACACCCAAAAGTTCAAAGAGAATCAGTGGTGGCATGTAGTCCAAATCTGCACATCACCTTCTCCCGTTTACCCAATAAAAGTTAGGTAGATGATATCCTCACTTTGAACATCCGGTATTCAAAGGAGATCCATAAACTTACAACTCACAAGTTGCATTTCCTCCTCTCTTTTCCACAATCCAGAATTGTGGGGAGAGCCTTCCTCCTACAACTCAAAAGTTGTAGGAAATTGCATCATTCTCCTAAACCCAAATTAGAAGAGTGTACATTGCCCCTTTGAATGTCAAATATTCAAGGGGCTTTCATGAGTCTGCAACTTCCAAGTTGCATCTTCTACCCCCCCACCTTTCCAATCCAAATTGGAAGGGTGCAACAATCCCTTTGAACATCAAAGTGTTCAAGGACATTCATGAGTTCGCAATCCATAAGTTGCCTATTCTCCTAACTCTCCTCCAACTTCCAAGGTATAGGAGATTTCCCCTCTCTTTGGCTCCAAAAAGCTAAAGGGAGTTCTCCAACATTTAGCCTAAAAGTTAAATGTTGGATTCCTACATCTCTTCCTTAGCTCCAAAAGCTAGGAAGGATCTCCCAACATTTAGCTCCAAAGCTAAATGTTGGATACCTTTCCTTCTCCTTCTTTAGCCTCAAGGCTAAAAGAAGCTTCTTCGTTCTCCTCCTAGCTCCAAAAGCTAGGGAGAACTCTCCAACATCTGGACTAAAACTTCATGTTGGACACCCTTCTCTTAGATCCAAATTCTAAGTGGAATACTCCTAGTGTGACATACCACACAAGCCCTTCACACACTTAGGTGCACAGCCCCTTAGGCATACTAGGATTAGGATTTTTCTTTGTGTGCGCATGTGGTTGATGTTTTGGTGTGAATGCCTTTTGGATTGTCTGCGTGTGGGCACTTGCCCTTAAATGGTTAGTATAGAAATATATACATGTTTTTCTGTGCAGGTGGCCATGTCTAAAAAAAGGGGGGGATGCTTAAAATCATAAATAATAAATTGCTTGCATGACAGGTACCGCTTGAAACCCCCCCAAGATGTGGCCAATAGGATAGAAGTAGATGCTTGGCACCTTAAGTGCTAGGCAAATTTTGAGTGTGATGTTATTATATAAACTGCCTACTCACTCTGTTTTGCAGGCTTGAGTCTTTTCTTTTCAAATATGTATTTGATAGAATTAGGATGTAAAACTTGTGGGGGTTTGGAGCAAAAAAAAAGGAAGTGGACTAGAAGGATGTACCTGCCAAAGGTGAAGCCCTATGTCCATTCAGAAGTCAAGAGCTTGAAGATCCCCCATAAGTAGAGTCTGTAACATATTAACTGGGTTGTATAATGGCAGGCGACTCAGCTGCCAAAGCTGTTTGTAATAACTTGGACTCTATTTACATTTCCTGCACTTGTTATATATATACATATGCATGTGTTATTTGTTTACTGTGTGCGCATTAGAATAGCATGCTTTTCCTAGGTTTCTTCACTTGTTTGTGTGGGTGTGGCCTGGACTTGTGGAACGGTAGGCTCTTAGGAAAATTTAAGATTTCTACCCTTTAAAATGTAAACAAAATTGAAATCAAGCTTAGGCTTCATGATTTTTCTAAACAAAAGAAACTTGCATGGCTTTATTCTTTAAGAGCCAAGTTTTCAAATTAAATTGATCATGCATAGCCCAAAAAAAGAGTCACATGTAGAAGCCCTCACCTAAGGATTAGATAACAAAAAAAAATCTGCATCCGAGTCAGCATTCTGCATACCTTACATACCTAGGCATCTTGGCCTCAAAGTCAAGTTGTAAGCCCTACTTTCTAAATAATAAGTCCCTACCACTCTTCATATGCATTGAGACCAGAAAACATGATTTTAAAAGCGATTAGGAGGAGTCTAGCTGGTAGTCCTTTCCAGGCAGGACAATAAATCCAGGGGTCGGGCTGGTTGTGCTTCTTGTGAGGTACAATTTGTAAGTCCTCGTGCATTCGTTAGATTTAGGTTCGAGGCCCTACCTTTCAGTAGGCCTCACCTTAGCTTTAGGGTCTGAGGCGATTAGTTGATTTCAATCACTTTGTAAGCCCTCAACTCTCGGGCTATTCCTCCAACAAGTGTTGTTGGAATGTAAGCCCCAAATTTCTAATGAAAAATATCAACTTGAACTAAAATCAGATTTCTAAAACATAAAGCCCAACATAGGGTAGTTTGAGCACCTCTGAGTTTCCCTCAGAATCAAGTGCTCCTACTTCATTCCCCTTGGCTCTCATTTCAAAAATCTGATTCCAAATCGATACTCTATTCCTTGAAACTCCTTAAGGACTAAAAATCCTTTAAACAAGACTTTCATGGATTTTCAAAAAATCAAAATCAAACTTTAATCAAAATTTAAATGACTCTAAAAAAAATAAGAGGAAACCACTAATTTAATCAAAAGTTTTCTCAAGTACCAAAACTTGAGATGTAATTAACCATAGGGGCTTGCCCCTATGGGGCATCTGTACCCCAGAATAAATAAACCCCGTTCAACCAAATATTGAACGGGGGAATCTCTGTTAAATTGTAAATTTTGTCATTGAGTCCATAAGGAAACGATATTTTTACCCCAAAGGGTAAGAATATCGTCATTCTTATGCCGTACTCAATCATAAAGTATGCAATCCGTTAAGAGGAATACAAAATTCTCATCAACAGATTTTCTGGCGACTCCACTGGGGAAGATGCCTCTTTTCATCTAAATTAGTGGTTTCTGAATTAGTCATTTAAATTTTGACTAAAGGGCATTTGTGAAGCAAATTCAGTATTGTATGCCTCTCCCATTTCAAATTTTGGGTTGAGTGATGCCAATACAAACAAATGCCAAGATGAACTTTCCAAAATTTAAAAAAAGAAAAATGATGAGAAAGATGAAATTTGATTTTCCTAAAACAATCATTTTCAACAAATCCACTTTTTCCAAATATCTAATTTCAAAATCTCCCTCCACACCATGATTGTGGTGGTTGTAGAATCTACAACCAAACAATCTCAAATGGTGTGGGATCTCAAACTCTATCAAATTCATTCATCATCCCTTAAAAGAAAATCCGGGTCACAATTATGGGTGATCAATGATTCAAGTCAATGTTCAGGAAACCCAGAAAAAAGTGCAGTGATTGGTTGATGTTATGTTAATTGGATTTAAGGGAGTACATCAGAAAGGTTGATACAAAAAAAAAAATTCTAATTTTCAGGAAAATTTGGAAGTTTGAGAATTCAAGGAAGCCGAGATGGAAGGCAAATTGGTTTTCAAATTTGGTAATCACCTGCAGTTGTCTTTTGACCAGTCTCGATTTGCTCCTGGGGATCTGATAAAATTTGGACAAGGGTTTGAAGATGTGGAGGTTCTTTTTCAAGGCCCAACCCCTTCTGAAGTGAAAGTCTTAGAAAGTCAACCCCTATCTGAGAGGGTCCTAGAAATCAACTTACCTGTTAGGGAGAGGTCATCTCCTCAAAATAGTAGGAAGAGAGTGGCTGAGGTCTCCCCAAAAGCCTTAGCCTCTCAACCTTCTGCATTTGATAGGCTGACCTTCCCTAAGGTCCAAGAGTCCAATGAAAGACAAACAACCTTGACTCCAGTAGTGCCTGAGCAGATGAAAATTGGGAGACAGTGTGTGACAATTCAGTCTTTAGCAGTTGTCCCAAGCCACTCAGAGCCTGAGAAACTATCTCAGTCCAGTCAATATGAAGAAGAGACTAGTTCCACCTATGTTCTGACCAAGTCTCAAAGGAGAAATAAAAATAGAAGACTTAGAAGAAGGTTAGAGAAGGAGGAGCAAGCTGAGTTAGAAGCTGAGATGATGGAAATCTCTCCTCTTGCTGAGGGTAGTAGATTTTACCCTCTTTCTGTGTCTAAGAGCAAAGTGGATGTTGAGAAAATAGCTGCATCACCTCTAAGACCTTTAGCTAAAGTTCCCAAAAGCACACCCGGGGAAAGGGCAAAGCAGTGGGAGAATGACATCAGAAATGTTTTCCAAAGAGTAGCTGATAAAACCCGCTTAGCAAAAGAGAAGGTAATTAAAGCTATGAAGGATGTGATTTGCAAACGTGTTGATATAATTCTAAGGGAGAATAAAGATCCCGAGGACAGCAAATTAATTGTTCAGCCATCGCAGAAAGATAGACAACGGTTTGCTCAACAACCAGCTGTGTCAGCATTGGTGGATGGTTATGATTTTAAACCTCACCAGAAAAGAGCAGTTAATGAACAGATTGTGTTAGTTGACAGTTCAGTGGTACCTCCTAAGATCTATGGTAGACCAAAGGTTGATCATTCTGATCGCCAAGTGGTCCCTCAGACTTCTCCGTCAGTTTCTAGTAGATCTGATATACCTACTAGGTTTAGGAGGTCTCCCAAAGAAGACGGACCTTCTAGTCCTCTCGATGAGCTACGCTCTGGGGGTCGCATTCAGACTCCACCTTTAGATGAGGTAAATGTGGGACGCCAAAAATCTCAAGCCTCCTCATCTGGGGTGAAGAAAGAATGGAGACCCAAGGCAGCAGCTCCATCTGTGGTACACTCTTCTCCTCCTACCCACGTTGATTCCAATGACAAAGGGAAAGCACCTATGGAAATTAACAGCTATGATGAATATCATCCTTCTCATGTCAACCCCTCAACAGGTAAAATTGTTGAAGAAATGATTGAATACTTGAAGGATAGCCTCAAGAAAATTGATGACGATGAAAGGAGGGAAAAAGAGGAAGAAAACTATAGAAAGTTGATTGAGAATTTTAATCCTGACGAGGATGATCTTATGGATGAGGAGGATATCCTTGTTATCCACTATGATATAAGAGGATCCTCTCTTTCAGAAGACCTTCATGCAAATGAGTTGTTGGAAGTGGAGGAAGGGAGTGAAAATCCTTAGATTTGTGCTCCACAACAATAACTTAAAAGTCAAAGATGCACAAGAGGTTGGATGAGATGACATTTTTCATGATAGCTCTTACTACTCAGCCTTTGAGGACCTAAAAAAAAAAAAGTCCTAAACGTGGCGGATAAGCCTTCTACCAGTACAAGGAAAGCAGAATCAACAAGTGCAGTTTCTTTACCTTCAGCAGTGTGTGGTCATAAATGACATTACTAGTGATTTGCTTACAGTTGCAGATGGTTGGCAGTTATCCTTGTCCAAATCTTCATTAAAACTGTCTAACAAATTATCTAAAATCTCATTGGAGTTTCCAAAAGGAACTCAAATGCCCCATGAAAAGGCCTCATTTGGAGTTCCTCCAAGTAACTCAATGGATGGAAAGGGTCCTTCACCCTTGAAACTTCATAAAAAAAGAGTTTCAATGGTGAAGGGAAAGGAAAAAGTGAAATCAATTCCCAAAATCAGACAAGTTATCCCTCCAAATGGCAAGGGGAAATCCCCCAAGCCTATCACTCTTTCTGATTTCAGGTATGTTCCAAAGGGTGTTAATGAAATGAACGATCCTTCTGCGTACGTGCAATCTGTCCGTTCTGAATCTAATAATGAACAAACTAAATTAAATCTTTTCAATTCTCTGAATCAAGTGAATCAAGTTCTGATGATGATCTACCCGTGTACAAAATACAGGGAGTAAAGATTATCATTGAGCCTGAGTCACCTGACTTAGAGACAACAAATCAAGTGAAAGAAGAGTCAGATTCTGAGGTTTTGGTTGATGTGACCTCAACTTCTGAACCTGAACAAATGACATAACTAAATCTCAGAAGTGGTCTTGTTGTATCATCTCCAATGGCATCAAACAAGATAAGTGAAAAGAATTATCAATCAAAATAAGGGCGTGGTTCCACCAACACCTTCTCCACAAGAGCAGGTGGGTGGTGGACCACCAAAAGTGGATTATAATGTATTAGCCCACCTTAGGAAACTCCCTGCGAGGCTGAGTATTTATGATGCACTCGTACTTTCTCTTGAAATGCGAGAGGCTTTGATCAAGGCTCTTCTTGATCCTGAAATCTGTTTAGCTCGACTCGCAGAGTGTTCCTTTGAGGCGGCTCTACACTTTAAAGAAGTACCTGGAGTAACCTTTTTTTTTAAGGATTTACTCTTAGGAATTTCAAATCACGAAATGCCCACTCTATATAACAGTTTGTGTTGACAATTTCAACTTGAATAGAGTACTTGTTGACCCAGGTGCATGGGTCAACATAATGAATTTAAGGACTTTGGCCAACCTCAATGTTGACACGCAAAAAAAATTAAATTCTGACAAAATGATGTTGCGTGGCTTCGATGAGAAAGGACAAAGGGCCTTAGGCTCCATCACTCTCTCACTTTTGAGGGGAGTTCTCAAACTATTTAGTGTATATGAAGTTGGGAAATATGAAGATGTTTCTTTCTATGTTCCAAAGTAGCTATCAGTGTTTTCTACATTCGAGGTACCAGCTCAAGATTAAGCAGAAACCAGTACACTAAAGACAAAGTCTCCATTATATGTCCAAGACTACCCTCAAGAAGAAGAACTTGAGGAAAAGTTTAGATGGAATCCTGCCCCTCCTTCAACACAACGAGGTGGTGAAATGGCACAACAAGATCGTGATACAGTTCATGACAAAAGTCAAGAAGAGTGAAAGATGAGAGGTACCAGACCCCATCTCCACTATTTGCCCCAAGAAGACCCATCACCCATATAGGCTCAGGGTCCAATTCAAAGGCTGAGCCAAATTTGATGGGTAGTTTAATGAAGGCAACAAAGAAGCTTCAATAACTCAAAGATGCAGTTTCAAGAATGGATATACAGTGAAAAGCCTATTTGGAACATTAAAGAAAATCTCCTGTGTGATGAAGATAACTCTCAGGAAGAGGAGGTGTCTAATCTCACTAAGTATGAAAAACTGAATGAGTATGTAGAAGCATTGGCTTCATTGTCTGAAAGTACACTGAACGAGTTGAATGTTTGTATTACACCAAAGTTAGGAGAAAATATAGGGAATGAGCGTGTCTATCATGGCAAACCCCCCTTCCTCAAAGTTTGAAAGTGGGTGTAGAATTTGACAACTTTTTGTAAATGAAATGGTAGAACTCCCATTTGATTGGTGTCCCACTTGTGTTGAAAACCTGGTCAAAAGAGGTTTAATTCCTTCTATGTGGTCCGAGGGCAAAGCTTAACACCTTGAAAATCTATGGAACTTCGAATATAAAATGAAGAGAAATAGATATGTTGTTGGCTTTGGTACTGTTGGACCAATAGATGATAATTATTGTTTGGTTATCACCAATAATTTGGAGGTTGATATGATCTTTACAAAGACCTACAACGCTGTTGGGAGGTCATGTTTAGAGGCTAACGACGATCCAGATTACCTTCAAATTAGGGATGCACCCCCTGAATTTGAGGAAAAAAAAAAATCAAATCAACAATTGATAAATTGAAAGAAATTAATTTGGGTAACGAAGAAAATCCACGACCCACTTTCATAAGTGCATTGTTAAATGAAACTGATGCCAATGGAATGGTACAACTCCTAAAGGAGTTTAAGGACTGTTTTGCATGGAGCTATGATGAAATGCCAGGTCTAAATCCAAACATAGCAGTCCATAAACTTGACATTCGACCAAATGTTGTTCCGGTCAAACAAGCTCCTAGAAGGATGCGTTTCGAAATTGAACAACAAGTAATTGAAGAAGTAAAAAAAAAAAAATTAATTGAAGCTGGTTTTATTCGAGAGGAAAAATACCCCTCTTGGTTGGCTAGCATTGTCCCTGTTAAGAAAAAGAACGGACAGATTCGCGTATGCGTTGATTTTAGGGATTTAAATAAAGCATGTCCAAAAGATGAGTTCCCACTACCCATACCTGAGCTCATGATTGACTTTGCTCCTTCTCACAGTCTCTTTTCCTTTATGGATGGGTCCTCGGGGTACAACCAAATTAAAATGGCCCCGGAGGACGAGCAATTTACTGCTTTTAGAACACCCATTGGAATATATTGTTATAAGGTCATGCCTTTTGGCCTTAAGAATGCTGGTGCAACCTACCAGCGTGCAATGACCAGAATATTCGATGAACTCATTCATGACAAAGTTGAATGTTACATTGATGATCTCGTGGTCAAAAGCAAAGAAAGAGAGGATCACTTGTTTGATTTAAGGGTTGTATTTGAGCGGCTTCGTCGGTACGACCTCAAGATGAACCCTATGAAGTGTGCTTTTGGAGTGACTTTGGGGAAATTTCTTGGGTTTGTTGTTCGACACCGCGGCATTGAAATTGACCCTACTAAAATCAAAGCAATATTAGAAATGAAACCTCCTAAAAGTCTTACTTAATTAGGATCTTTTCAAGGTAGGTTGGCATATCTAAGACGCTTTATATCCAACTTGTCTGATAGAGTTCAACCTTTTGCAGCCCTTTAAAAGAAGGACTTAACAATCTATTGGGATGATAGCCACCAAAAGGCTTTCGATGGTATAAAATGTTATCACATGCCCCCTCCAGTTTTGATCACTCCTATTCTAAGGAGGCTGTTAGTGCTCTTCACTACAATGTCAAGTGAATCTCTTGAAGCTCTGTTGGCCCAAACCAACAATGAGGGAAAAGGAAGATATTTTGTATTTCTCAAGCAGATTTCCAAATAGAAATGTTCATCTGATCCGTTTGTGGACTGGGTCCGGATTACCAAAACCTTGGTCTAAAACTTCAAATCAAGTTCATCTTTCCCCCAAAAGGAAAGAAAATTCATCTTTCCCCAAAAGGAAAGAAAATCCTATTTTATCTAAAAGGGAAATCAAAATCATCTTTCTCCAAATGAAAGTTCATCCTTTTCTTTCTCCAAATGAAGGAAAGTCAAACTTCTCTTTCCCCAAAGGAAAGTTCAAATTTATCTTTCTCCAAAAGAAAGTCAAATGTAGATCTTAGTACCAAATGCTAAGTGTAGTTTCCCCAAATAGGAGTCTTCTTCTCATTTTGTGAGTTTAAGGAGAATCTAAACCTCCTAAGGTTTCATCTCTCTCGATCTTGTTCTACCCAAATTGAACGTTAATAGATCTATCCCAATCTAGACTTTTAGTGGTTGCCAAAATACCTCTTAGTCTTCCCAAATGTTAAGGTTTATCTAGTCAAAATAGGTGACCTTACACCAAATACCTTTAAGGCTTAAGTAGTAGCCAAAATGCTCGTAGCCTTAGCTCTTTTGGGTTTTATCTTACCATAATAAGATAAACTCTACCTCTAGTTGGTTGCCAAAATACCTCTTAGAATTTTTCAATAGGTGCCAAATGCCTTTTGACTCTTAGGAAACAACAAATGTTCCTAACCCTTCTCAAATGATAGTAAAAATATCTTTGAGAACCATTTGGGTGGTAGCTAAAATACCCCTAGCCTTTTAGGTGATAGAAAAATATCCCTAAGCTCTTGTAGAAGTCATCAAATTTCTTCTATCAAACCAAATTCTTCCTAGAGGTCCCAAACGTCTCTAGAAACCTCTTTTGGAAGTTGTCAAAATACTTCTAATTGATTCAAAATCTCTCTAGAGATACCCAATATCTCTAGAAACTTCTTAGGAGTTGTCAAAATACTTCTAATCAAGTTAAAACATTTCTAGAAACGCCAAATGTCTCTAGAATTCTTCTTAAAAGTTACCAAGATACTTCTATTCCTATCAAATTCTCTCTAAAGATATCAAACATCTCTAGAGATCTCTTTAGAAGTTGCCAAAATGCTTCTAAACTCCTCTTCTAAGAGTAATCTAAAACTCTTTCCTTAAGGCGATATATAGAAATCTCCTTATCTTTGTAGATCTTGTCTAGATTCAAGTTTAGACTTTCATAGATCTCTCTTTCCCTTCCAAATCATACCCTATTTGGTTTGGAAGATCTTGTTTGACTATTATTTGGTCAACGCCAATATGTGTGGCGTACTTCTATTCGTTCACCACACATATTGGGGGTCCTTTTGTTGACGTATATTTTCACATCGACGCAGCCTCGATTGAGCCGATTCGAGTCTGAGTGGGCTCGATCTACTAAATCGATCGTCGTCGAGCGTCAATTAATTCAAATTGCACCGAAATTTAATTAAATTAAATTCATTTTAATTAAATTAAGATCAAATTGATCGAATTGACCCAAGATCAATTCAAATCGAACCCAATCGAGGTTCGTCGAACCAAATTCGATGCAATTCGGCGTCGATTCAAGTTTAATTTCACAAAATTATCTTGATCGGACCCAATCGAACCCAAACCGACCCAAATTGGTTCGGGTCGAGTCCGATTCGGACTTAATTTCAGCCCTAATTGATCAATTGGGGCTAAATTAAATTTCCCAAATCAAATTTCCTGATCAAGGGCTGAGATTTCACTTGAAGTCTCCATTCAATTTCTCCCTTTTCCGTCGTTACACGTGAGAGGGAACCTGATTGGGCATTTTGGGCGGTGCCCAGTTGGCTTGCGTGGCTCTCAAAGAGAGCGTGAGAGGGAGCGGGGAGCCGAATGGCTCCCCTTGTTCGTTCCGTCCCGACCCAGAGAGCGAGAGTGAGAGCGAGAAAGGAGAGGGCGCAAGAGGGAGGCGGAGCTCCCTGTGGTGTCGTGCGGTCCGTCCCGAGCGAAAGGAAGAGCGGGAGAGAGTGAGGAGCCGAAGCTCCTCTTGCTTGCGGTCCGTCCCGAACCAGGCGGAGGCAAGAGCCTCCCGGCTCTTGCAGCTCGTGCGTCCAGGCGAAGGAAAAGAGGCCGTCCAGCGACCTCTTGCGTGCGACTCGGCCAAGAGGAAAGGCCGGCCAGTTGTTGTCTTCTCCTTCTTTGGACTCAAAGGAATTTTTCGCTTGCTGCCATTGCTTTCTCCCTTCTATTAGAGAGCAGAAATTCCTTCTTGATGCTGTTGGTGAGCTTCTCTTCCAAAGTCTAGGGCAAGGGTGTGCTGAAATCAGCCCTTGCTGCAGCCAAGCGAAGGTAGGAAGCCCCTACTTCCTTCCAAACCAACTCCGGCGATCTCTCGGCAACTACACAGCATCCGGGAGCCTTCAAACATCAAAGACAGCAGTTTGGAAGCTTGAGAAAGCCTTGAAACCTTCCAAACAGTGGTTTGGAGCCTTCAAGACGTCTTGGACAGCAGCGGCGACGTCCGGGGAGCCTTGGACAGCAGTTTTCTTCTTCCGGAGGAGCTTGGGAGCACTTGGAGCGGCTTGGATTGGAGCTTCGACAGCACACTTTCTCGCCTTTAGCTAGGCGAGTGCATTGTGGTTTGCGCCGTGACAACCCGGCGAGGTACAACCTAAAACTTAGTGAAACCTAGGGTCCCCCAAGGCCAATTGGTGTGTGGTTGACGCTCCCTAAGCCATAGGTCCTTAGAAACTTCATTTTCTTGCTTCCCCAAAGCCTATGTTTGCTGTCCTCTTTGTAAATTTGGGAAAATCCAGTGATTTTTGCCAAGTTTATCTCATGCGAGAGTCAAAAGGGGATGGCGATGCGCGTAGGATTGTCGGACTTGTATTCGGCGATCTTCCAATGCATGAAAAGCATTCATATTGTTGTCCAAATCGTCTCCTATGACAAACCTAGGCTTCGTCGTCATAGCACCCAAATTTGGAGGCTATGTACTTAACCAAACCAATTGCATATTGCTTAGAATTTAGATTATGCCAAAATTGATCTAAATAAAATAGTGTAGGTCTCTTTCTCTAAGGATTACATGCTTTTAAAATTATCGGGAGAATTGTTTAGCATGTTCATTTAATTTGAAGGACAAACTTGGGGTAGATGTGGGTTTCTAAGGATCCATAAACTACCCCTTATGTGTTCTTGAGTTACTTCAATATGCTTTGCATTCCTTAATTCTCATGGATAAGAGTGATGGTGAATGCTTCTCTAGCATGCAAACTACCCAATTTGCATTTCATGACAAAATTGATCTAAACTTTGGAGAGTTTGCATGTGGGAATGGATTGTCTCTACAAATTAGTGAATGTGAGTGTGTTTGGTTGGAAACAATATCACTAACAACTAAATTTTGTGAGGTTTCTCATAGATCCTCAAAGGTCTATGTTGTAAACCCAACAATGTCTATGGCCAACCAAATTCATGATTAATCTTTTCACTAAATTTGGAGCGTATAAGTAGTAATCCTTGTTGGTTTACATTCACCACATTTGGGATTTGAAAATCAACCAAATGGGCTTATCTAACCTTGAAGTGGGCTTGAGACATGACATGAGCCCTCAAAGGCCCATAAACCTTCATACTCAAGTTTACCTAATTCCATTTGTGTAAGTTTCTGAATCCAATCATTGAATGGAATAACTAAAATCCTTAGAGATTGAAACCTCACATCAATGTTTTAATAAACCAAACCTTATCAAAAATAACATTTAGGATCCTCCTAGAAGCTTTTGATCACCTATTCATGACAAAACGGATTGGATTGCTCTTAGAAGCCTTAGGTGTGCTTTCCTACCTTAGCATGAGTCAAAATCATGTTTCCTAGATCTCTTGTTAAGATTATTAAGTCTCCAAAGTTTTAGATCATGCCAAAATTGATCTAGAGACTCTTTCAAAGCCTTAGGGAATCATTCTTTTCCTCTCCGAATGAGTTCAAAACATTCGTAGGAGAGTAGGGAATTCTCTTTCTCATGCATGTCCTTTCAACTTGATGCTTAGGACTTCCTCAAAGTTCTAAACTCTATATTGCATGAGTCCCAACAAATATAAAGAGCTTGCTCTCAAGCACTCTCTTTCCTTCATGAATGGCACTTGGAGTTTCCCTCAAAATTCTAAGTGTTAGATTGCATGAATCTTAACTTAGGATCCCAAGAAAATCCTAGGTTCGTACCTTCTCGCTTGTGGACATGAAATCCACAAGCATTCATTCAAATCTCCTAATCATGCCAAAAGTGATTAGGGAGTCCCCCCAACACATCGGGATTTCTCTTGTGGAGTCTTCCCTCCCCCATGCATGGTAGCTTTGGAGTTTTCTCAAGATTCCAAACACTTGATTGCATGAATTGTTGTGAGTTAGGATCAAAATCCTAAGGTTCATAGTACTTTGTTTATTGATACAAAATCAACAAACAATTACCTTTTCTTCATCATGCCTTGTACTCATGGATTTCTCCAAAATCCTAAATACATGCTATGAGCTTTTGAACTTGAAACCAAATTTCATGTTCTTTCATCATTTGTTTGTTGAAGCATAAAATCAACAAACATTTATACCTTCATGTAATATTTTGGAGCCACCCCAAAGCTCCAAATATTCTATCACATGAGTCATTGGATCTTAGAACCAAATTCTAAGCTATCCGTTTCTTGTTTGTTGAGACAAAATCAACAAGCAATCATTTCATTCCTCCCTTAAGTATTGCAAGTGGGGCCTCCTCAAGGTTCCAGGTGCCATGATTTGGAGCTTCTCCAAGCTCCAAATGTTCTATGCATGAATCATATGAACTCGGAGCCAAATTTCAAGTTCTCCCACCTTGTTTGTTGAAACACAAGATCAACAAACCATCGCCCAAGTCTCCTAATCATGCCAAAAGTGATTTAGGAATCTTTTCCAATACATTGGAAGCCTTCTAGTAGAGCCTCCTCTTCCTCATGCATGATAGTTTGGAGCATCTCAAAGCTCCAAACGCATCATTACATAAATTCTTTAAACTTGGAACCAACTTCCAAGTTCTTCTACCTTGTTTGTTGGAGCATAAAACCAACAAGCATTCCCCTCATATATGACATTTTAGAGCACCCTCAAAGCTCTAAGTTAGTCTATCACATGAATCTTCAAGATCTTAGGGCCAAATCCTAAGTATACCCTTCCATTTGTTTATGACATAAAATTAATAAATGAGCAATTCTCTTTCATGCATAATGCTTGGAGTATTCTTCAAACTCTAAGTATTAGATTTCATAAATCTTATGAATTTAGGGTCAAAATCCTAGGAGTATTCTATCATGTTTGTTGAGACAAAATTAACAAGCGATCATTTCTCTTCTTCCTCATGCATTGCATGTAGAACCTCCTCAAGGTTCTAAATGTCATATTGCATGGGTCTTTGAACTTAGAAATAAATTCTAAGTCACCAATTTCTTGTTTGTTGAGACAGAGTCAACAAACAATCATCATCCCTCTCATGTGTATTGATTGGAACCTTCTCAAGGTATCAAATATATCATTGCTTGACTTTCAAATTACCTTAGGAGCTACCACCAATCTTCTCATGCATAAGGTTGTAAGCTCCTGAACTTGAGATCAAACATCAAGTTCTTTCATCTCATTTGCTTAGCTACTATTTAGGCAAATGAATACTCTTTTTTGGACTCCCAATATCTGAGGAATCCCTTTCAACATGCAATCCAAAGGTTGCTTGTTGTTTCTCCCTCCCACAACTCAAAAGTTGAAGGAAACAATCTCATTTTCCTAAGGCTCAAAATTAGGAGAATGTGCATCCTTCTTTGAACACCAAATGTTCAAAGGATGTTCATGAACTTGCAATCCATATGTTGCATTTTCTCTCTTCCTCTCCACAAATCCAAATAGTGGAGAGTTTCATCCTTCCACCCAATTTGGAAGGAATAAATTCCTCTCTTGAACACCCAAAAGTTCAAAGAGAATCAGTGGTGGCATGTAGTCCAAATCTGCACATCACCTTCTCCCGTTTACCCAATAAAAGTTAGGTAGATGATATCCTCACTTTGAACATCCGGTATTCAAAGGAGATCCATAAACTTACAACTCACAAGTTGCATTTCCTCCTCTCTTTTCCACAATCCAGAATTGTGGGGAGAGCCTTCCTCCTACAACTCAAAAGTTGTAGGAAATTGCATCATTCTCCTAAACCCAAATTAGAAGAGTGTACATTGCCCCTTTGAATGTCAAATATTCAAGGGGCTTTCATGAGTCTGCAACTTCCAAGTTGCATCTTCTACCCCCCCACCTTTCCAATCCAAATTGGAAGGGTGCAACAATCCCTTTGAACATCAAAGTGTTCAAGGACATTCATGAGTTCGCAATCCATAAGTTGCCTATTCTCCTAACTCTCCTCCAACTTCCAAGGTATAGGAGATTTCCCCTCTCTTTGGCTCCAAAAAGCTAAAGGGAGTTCTCCAACATTTAGCCTAAAAGTTAAATGTTGGATTCCTACATCTCTTCCTTAGCTCCAAAAGCTAGGAAGGATCTCCCAACATTTAGCTCCAAAGCTAAATGTTGGATACCTTTCCTTCTCCTTCTTTAGCCTCAAGGCTAAAAGAAGCTTCTTCGTTCTCCTCCTAGCTCCAAAAGCTAGGGAGAACTCTCCAACATCTGGACTAAAACTTCATGTTGGACACCCTTCTCTTAGATCCAAATTCTAAGTGGAATACTCCTAGTGTGACATACCACACAAGCCCTTCACACACTTAGGTGCACAGCCCCTTAGGCATACTAGGATTAGGATTTTTCTTTGTGTGCGCATGTGGTTGATGTTTTGGTGTGAATGCCTTTTGGATTGTCTGCGTGTGGGCACTTGCCCTTAAATGGTTAGTATAGAAATATATACATGTTTTTCTGTGCAGGTGGCCATGTCTAAAAAAAGGGGGGGATGCTTAAAATCATAAATAATAAATTGCTTGCATGACAGGTACCGCTTGAAACCCCCCCAAGATGTGGCCAATAGGATAGAAGTAGATGCTTGGCACCTTAAGTGCTAGGCAAATTTTGAGTGTGATGTTATTATATAAACTGCCTACTCACTCTGTTTTGCAGGCTTGAGTCTTTTCTTTTCAAATATGTATTTGATAGAATTAGGATGTAAAACTTGTGGGGGTTTGGAGCAAAAAAAAAGGAAGTGGACTAGAAGGATGTACCTGCCAAAGGTGAAGCCCTATGTCCATTCAGAAGTCAAGAGCTTGAAGATCCCCCATAAGTAGAGTCTGTAACATATTAACTGGGTTGTATAATGGCAGGCGACTCAGCTGCCAAAGCTGTTTGTAATAACTTGGACTCTATTTACATTTCCTGCACTTGTTATATATATACATATGCATGTGTTATTTGTTTACTGTGTGCGCATTAGAATAGCATGCTTTTCCTAGGTTTCTTCACTTGTTTGTGTGGGTGTGGCCTGGACTTGTGGAACGGTAGGCTCTTAGGAAAATTTAAGATTTCTACCCTTTAAAATGTAAACAAAATTGAAATCAAGCTTAGGCTTCATGATTTTTCTAAACAAAAGAAACTTGCATGGCTTTATTCTTTAAGAGCCAAGTTTTCAAATTAAATTGATCATGCATAGCCCAAAAAAAGAGTCACATGTAGAAGCCCTCACCTAAGGATTAGATAACAAAAAAAAATCTGCATCCGAGTCAGCATTCTGCATACCTTACATACCTAGGCATCTTGGCCTCAAAGTCAAGTTGTAAGCCCTACTTTCTAAATAATAAGTCCCTACCACTCTTCATATGCATTGAGACCAGAAAACATGATTTTAAAAGCGATTAGGAGGAGTCTAGCTGGTAGTCCTTTCCAGGCAGGACAATAAATCCAGGGGTCGGGCTGGTTGTGCTTCTTGTGAGGTACAATTTGTAAGTCCTCGTGCATTCGTTAGATTTAGGTTCGAGGCCCTACCTTTCAGTAGGCCTCACCTTAGCTTTAGGGTCTGAGGCGATTAGTTGATTTCAATCACTTTGTAAGCCCTCAACTCTCGGGCTATTCCTCCAACAAGTGTTGTTGGAATGTAAGCCCCAAATTTCTAATGAAAAATATCAACTTGAACTAAAATCAGATTTCTAAAACATAAAGCCCAACATAGGGTAGTTTGAGCACCTCTGAGTTTCCCTCAGAATCAAGTGCTCCTACTTCATTCCCCTTGGCTCTCATTTCAAAAATCTGATTCCAAATCGATACTCTATTCCTTGAAACTCCTTAAGGACTAAAAATCCTTTAAACAAGACTTTCATGGATTTTCAAAAAATCAAAATCAAACTTTAATCAAAATTTAAATGACTCTAAAAAAAATAAGAGGAAACCACTAATTTAATCAAAAGTTTTCTCAAGTACCAAAACTTGAGATGTAATTAACCATAGGGGCTTGCCCCTATGGGGCATCTGTACCCCAGAATAAATAAACCCCGTTCAACCAAATATTGAACGGGGGAATCTCTGTTAAATTGTAAATTTTGTCATTGAGTCCATAAGGAAACGATATTTTTACCCCAAAGGGTAAGAATATCGTCATTCTTATGCCGTACTCAATCATAAAGTATGCAATCCGTTAAGAGGAATACAAAATTCTCATCAACAGATTTTCTGGCGACTCCACTGGGGAAGATGCCTCTTTTCATCTAAATTAGTGGTTTCTGAATTAGTCATTTAAATTTTGACTAAAGGGCATTTGTGAAGCAAATTCAGTATTGTATGCCTCTCCCATTTCAAATTTTGGGTTGAGTGATGCCAATACAAACAAATGCCAAGATGAACTTTCCAAAATTTAAAAAAAGAAAAATGATGAGAAAGATGAAATTTGATTTTCCTAAAACAATCATTTTCAACAAATCCACTTTTTCCAAATATCTAATTTCAAAATCTCCCTCCACACCATGATTGTGGTGGTTGTAGAATCTACAACCAAACAATCTCAAATGGTGTGGGATCTCAAACTCTATCAAATTCATTCATCATCCCTTAAAAGAAAATCCGGGTCACAATTATGGGTGATCAATGATTCAAGTCAATGTTCAGGAAACCCAGAAAAAAGTGCAGTGATTGGTTGATGTTATGTTAATTGGATTTAAGGGAGTACATCAGAAAGGTTGATACAAAAAAAAAAATTCTAATTTTCAGGAAAATTTGGAAGTTTGAGAATTCAAGGAAGCCGAGATGGAAGGCAAATTGGTTTTCAAATTTGGTAATCACCTGCAGTTGTCTTTTGACCAGTCTCGATTTGCTCCTGGGGATCTGATAAAATTTGGACAAGGGTTTGAAGATGTGGAGGTTCTTTTTCAAGGCCCAACCCCTTCTGAAGTGAAAGTCTTAGAAAGTCAACCCCTATCTGAGAGGGTCCTAGAAATCAACTTACCTGTTAGGGAGAGGTCATCTCCTCAAAATAGTAGGAAGAGAGTGGCTGAGGTCTCCCCAAAAGCCTTAGCCTCTCAACCTTCTGCATTTGATAGGCTGACCTTCCCTAAGGTCCAAGAGTCCAATGAAAGACAAACAACCTTGACTCCAGTAGTGCCTGAGCAGATGAAAATTGGGAGACAGTGTGTGACAATTCAGTCTTTAGCAGTTGTCCCAAGCCACTCAGAGCCTGAGAAACTATCTCAGTCCAGTCAATATGAAGAAGAGACTAGTTCCACCTATGTTCTGACCAAGTCTCAAAGGAGAAATAAAAATAGAAGACTTAGAAGAAGGTTAGAGAAGGAGGAGCAAGCTGAGTTAGAAGCTGAGATGATGGAAATCTCTCCTCTTGCTGAGGGTAGTAGATTTTACCCTCTTTCTGTGTCTAAGAGCAAAGTGGATGTTGAGAAAATAGCTGCATCACCTCTAAGACCTTTAGCTAAAGTTCCCAAAAGCACACCCGGGGAAAGGGCAAAGCAGTGGGAGAATGACATCAGAAATGTTTTCCAAAGAGTAGCTGATAAAACCCGCTTAGCAAAAGAGAAGGTAATTAAAGCTATGAAGGATGTGATTTGCAAACGTGTTGATATAATTCTAAGGGAGAATAAAGATCCCGAGGACAGCAAATTAATTGTTCAGCCATCGCAGAAAGATAGACAACGGTTTGCTCAACAACCAGCTGTGTCAGCATTGGTGGATGGTTATGATTTTAAACCTCACCAGAAAAGAGCAGTTAATGAACAGATTGTGTTAGTTGACAGTTCAGTGGTACCTCCTAAGATCTATGGTAGACCAAAGGTTGATCATTCTGATCGCCAAGTGGTCCCTCAGACTTCTCCGTCAGTTTCTAGTAGATCTGATATACCTACTAGGTTTAGGAGGTCTCCCAAAGAAGACGGACCTTCTAGTCCTCTCGATGAGCTACGCTCTGGGGGTCGCATTCAGACTCCACCTTTAGATGAGGTAAATGTGGGACGCCAAAAATCTCAAGCCTCCTCATCTGGGGTGAAGAAAGAATGGAGACCCAAGGCAGCAGCTCCATCTGTGGTACACTCTTCTCCTCCTACCCACGTTGATTCCAATGACAAAGGGAAAGCACCTATGGAAATTAACAGCTATGATGAATATCATCCTTCTCATGTCAACCCCTCAACAGGTAAAATTGTTGAAGAAATGATTGAATACTTGAAGGATAGCCTCAAGAAAATTGATGACGATGAAAGGAGGGAAAAAGAGGAAGAAAACTATAGAAAGTTGATTGAGAATTTTAATCCTGACGAGGATGATCTTATGGATGAGGAGGATATCCTTGTTATCCACTATGATATAAGAGGATCCTCTCTTTCAGAAGACCTTCATGCAAATGAGTTGTTGGAAGTGGAGGAAGGGAGTGAAAATCCTTAGATTTGTGCTCCACAACAATAACTTAAAAGTCAAAGATGCACAAGAGGTTGGATGAGATGACATTTTTCATGATAGCTCTTACTACTCAGCCTTTGAGGACCTAAAAAAAAAAAAGTCCTAAACGTGGCGGATAAGCCTTCTACCAGTACAAGGAAAGCAGAATCAACAAGTGCAGTTTCTTTACCTTCAGCAGTGTGTGGTCATAAATGACATTACTAGTGATTTGCTTACAGTTGCAGATGGTTGGCAGTTATCCTTGTCCAAATCTTCATTAAAACTGTCTAACAAATTATCTAAAATCTCATTGGAGTTTCCAAAAGGAACTCAAATGCCCCATGAAAAGGCCTCATTTGGAGTTCCTCCAAGTAACTCAATGGATGGAAAGGGTCCTTCACCCTTGAAACTTCATAAAAAAAGAGTTTCAATGGTGAAGGGAAAGGAAAAAGTGAAATCAATTCCCAAAATCAGACAAGTTATCCCTCCAAATGGCAAGGGGAAATCCCCCAAGCCTATCACTCTTTCTGATTTCAGGTATGTTCCAAAGGGTGTTAATGAAATGAACGATCCTTCTGCGTACGTGCAATCTGTCCGTTCTGAATCTAATAATGAACAAACTAAATTAAATCTTTTCAATTCTCTGAATCAAGTGAATCAAGTTCTGATGATGATCTACCCGTGTACAAAATACAGGGAGTAAAGATTATCATTGAGCCTGAGTCACCTGACTTAGAGACAACAAATCAAGTGAAAGAAGAGTCAGATTCTGAGGTTTTGGTTGATGTGACCTCAACTTCTGAACCTGAACAAATGACATAACTAAATCTCAGAAGTGGTCTTGTTGTATCATCTCCAATGGCATCAAACAAGATAAGTGAAAAGAATTATCAATCAAAATAAGGGCGTGGTTCCACCAACACCTTCTCCACAAGAGCAGGTGGGTGGTGGACCACCAAAAGTGGATTATAATGTATTAGCCCACCTTAGGAAACTCCCTGCGAGGCTGAGTATTTATGATGCACTCGTACTTTCTCTTGAAATGCGAGAGGCTTTGATCAAGGCTCTTCTTGATCCTGAAATCTGTTTAGCTCGACTCGCAGAGTGTTCCTTTGAGGCGGCTCTACACTTTAAAGAAGTACCTGGAGTAACCTTTTTTTTTAAGGATTTACTCTTAGGAATTTCAAATCACGAAATGCCCACTCTATATAACAGTTTGTGTTGACAATTTCAACTTGAATAGAGTACTTGTTGACCCAGGTGCATGGGTCAACATAATGAATTTAAGGACTTTGGCCAACCTCAATGTTGACACGCAAAAAAAATTAAATTCTGACAAAATGATGTTGCGTGGCTTCGATGAGAAAGGACAAAGGGCCTTAGGCTCCATCACTCTCTCACTTTTGAGGGGAGTTCTCAAACTATTTAGTGTATATGAAGTTGGGAAATATGAAGATGTTTCTTTCTATGTTCCAAAGTAGCTATCAGTGTTTTCTACATTCGAGGTACCAGCTCAAGATTAAGCAGAAACCAGTACACTAAAGACAAAGTCTCCATTATATGTCCAAGACTACCCTCAAGAAGAAGAACTTGAGGAAAAGTTTAGATGGAATCCTGCCCCTCCTTCAACACAACGAGGTGGTGAAATGGCACAACAAGATCGTGATACAGTTCATGACAAAAGTCAAGAAGAGTGAAAGATGAGAGGTACCAGACCCCATCTCCACTATTTGCCCCAAGAAGACCCATCACCCATATAGGCTCAGGGTCCAATTCAAAGGCTGAGCCAAATTTGATGGGTAGTTTAATGAAGGCAACAAAGAAGCTTCAATAACTCAAAGATGCAGTTTCAAGAATGGATATACAGTGAAAAGCCTATTTGGAACATTAAAGAAAATCTCCTGTGTGATGAAGATAACTCTCAGGAAGAGGAGGTGTCTAATCTCACTAAGTATGAAAAACTGAATGAGTATGTAGAAGCATTGGCTTCATTGTCTGAAAGTACACTGAACGAGTTGAATGTTTGTATTACACCAAAGTTAGGAGAAAATATAGGGAATGAGCGTGTCTATCATGGCAAACCCCCCTTCCTCAAAGTTTGAAAGTGGGTGTAGAATTTGACAACTTTTTGTAAATGAAATGGTAGAACTCCCATTTGATTGGTGTCCCACTTGTGTTGAAAACCTGGTCAAAAGAGGTTTAATTCCTTCTATGTGGTCCGAGGGCAAAGCTTAACACCTTGAAAATCTATGGAACTTCGAATATAAAATGAAGAGAAATAGATATGTTGTTGGCTTTGGTACTGTTGGACCAATAGATGATAATTATTGTTTGGTTATCACCAATAATTTGGAGGTTGATATGATCTTTACAAAGACCTACAACGCTGTTGGGAGGTCATGTTTAGAGGCTAACGACGATCCAGATTACCTTCAAATTAGGGATGCACCCCCTGAATTTGAGGAAAAAAAAAAATCAAATCAACAATTGATAAATTGAAAGAAATTAATTTGGGTAACGAAGAAAATCCACGACCCACTTTCATAAGTGCATTGTTAAATGAAACTGATGCCAATGGAATGGTACAACTCCTAAAGGAGTTTAAGGACTGTTTTGCATGGAGCTATGATGAAATGCCAGGTCTAAATCCAAACATAGCAGTCCATAAACTTGACATTCGACCAAATGTTGTTCCGGTCAAACAAGCTCCTAGAAGGATGCGTTTCGAAATTGAACAACAAGTAATTGAAGAAGTAAAAAAAAAAAAATTAATTGAAGCTGGTTTTATTCGAGAGGAAAAATACCCCTCTTGGTTGGCTAGCATTGTCCCTGTTAAGAAAAAGAACGGACAGATTCGCGTATGCGTTGATTTTAGGGATTTAAATAAAGCATGTCCAAAAGATGAGTTCCCACTACCCATACCTGAGCTCATGATTGACTTTGCTCCTTCTCACAGTCTCTTTTCCTTTATGGATGGGTCCTCGGGGTACAACCAAATTAAAATGGCCCCGGAGGACGAGCAATTTACTGCTTTTAGAACACCCATTGGAATATATTGTTATAAGGTCATGCCTTTTGGCCTTAAGAATGCTGGTGCAACCTACCAGCGTGCAATGACCAGAATATTCGATGAACTCATTCATGACAAAGTTGAATGTTACATTGATGATCTCGTGGTCAAAAGCAAAGAAAGAGAGGATCACTTGTTTGATTTAAGGGTTGTATTTGAGCGGCTTCGTCGGTACGACCTCAAGATGAACCCTATGAAGTGTGCTTTTGGAGTGACTTTGGGGAAATTTCTTGGGTTTGTTGTTCGACACCGCGGCATTGAAATTGACCCTACTAAAATCAAAGCAATATTAGAAATGAAACCTCCTAAAAGTCTTACTTAATTAGGATCTTTTCAAGGTAGGTTGGCATATCTAAGACGCTTTATATCCAACTTGTCTGATAGAGTTCAACCTTTTGCAGCCCTTTAAAAGAAGGACTTAACAATCTATTGGGATGATAGCCACCAAAAGGCTTTCGATGGTATAAAATGTTATCACATGCCCCCTCCAGTTTTGATCACTCCTATTCTAAGGAGGCTGTTAGTGCTCTTCACTACAATGTCAAGTGAATCTCTTGAAGCTCTGTTGGCCCAAACCAACAATGAGGGAAAAGGAAGATATTTTGTATTTCTCAAGCAGATTTCCAAATAGAAATGTTCATCTGATCCGTTTGTGGACTGGGTCCGGATTACCAAAACCTTGGTCTAAAACTTCAAATCAAGTTCATCTTTCCCCCAAAAGGAAAGAAAATTCATCTTTCCCCAAAAGGAAAGAAAATCCTATTTTATCTAAAAGGGAAATCAAAATCATCTTTCTCCAAATGAAAGTTCATCCTTTTCTTTCTCCAAATGAAGGAAAGTCAAACTTCTCTTTCCCCAAAGGAAAGTTCAAATTTATCTTTCTCCAAAAGAAAGTCAAATGTAGATCTTAGTACCAAATGCTAAGTGTAGTTTCCCCAAATAGGAGTCTTCTTCTCATTTTGTGAGTTTAAGGAGAATCTAAACCTCCTAAGGTTTCATCTCTCTCGATCTTGTTCTACCCAAATTGAACGTTAATAGATCTATCCCAATCTAGACTTTTAGTGGTTGCCAAAATACCTCTTAGTCTTCCCAAATGTTAAGGTTTATCTAGTCAAAATAGGTGACCTTACACCAAATACCTTTAAGGCTTAAGTAGTAGCCAAAATGCTCGTAGCCTTAGCTCTTTTGGGTTTTATCTTACCATAATAAGATAAACTCTACCTCTAGTTGGTTGCCAAAATACCTCTTAGAATTTTTCAATAGGTGCCAAATGCCTTTTGACTCTTAGGAAACAACAAATGTTCCTAACCCTTCTCAAATGATAGTAAAAATATCTTTGAGAACCATTTGGGTGGTAGCTAAAATACCCCTAGCCTTTTAGGTGATAGAAAAATATCCCTAAGCTCTTGTAGAAGTCATCAAATTTCTTCTATCAAACCAAATTCTTCCTAGAGGTCCCAAACGTCTCTAGAAACCTCTTTTGGAAGTTGTCAAAATACTTCTAATTGATTCAAAATCTCTCTAGAGATACCCAATATCTCTAGAAACTTCTTAGGAGTTGTCAAAATACTTCTAATCAAGTTAAAACATTTCTAGAAACGCCAAATGTCTCTAGAATTCTTCTTAAAAGTTACCAAGATACTTCTATTCCTATCAAATTCTCTCTAAAGATATCAAACATCTCTAGAGATCTCTTTAGAAGTTGCCAAAATGCTTCTAAACTCCTCTTCTAAGAGTAATCTAAAACTCTTTCCTTAAGGCGATATATAGAAATCTCCTTATCTTTGTAGATCTTGTCTAGATTCAAGTTTAGACTTTCATAGATCTCTCTTTCCCTTCCAAATCATACCCTATTTGGTTTGGAAGATCTTGTTTGACTATTATTTGGTCAACGCCAATATGTGTGGCGTACTTCTATTCGTTCACCACACATATTGGGGGTCCTTTTGTTGACGTATATTTTCACATCGACGCAGCCTCGATTGAGCCGATTCGAGTCTGAGTGGGCTCGATCTACTAAATCGATCGTCGTCGAGCGTCAATTAATTCAAATTGCACCGAAATTTAATTAAATTAAATTCATTTTAATTAAATTAAGATCAAATTGATCGAATTGACCCAAGATCAATTCAAATCGAACCCAATCGAGGTTCGTCGAACCAAATTCGATGCAATTCGGCGTCGATTCAAGTTTAATTTCACAAAATTATCTTGATCGGACCCAATCGAACCCAAACCGACCCAAATTGGTTCGGGTCGAGTCCGATTCGGACTTAATTTCAGCCCTAATTGATCAATTGGGGCTAAATTAAATTTCCCAAATCAAATTTCCTGATCAAGGGCTGAGATTTCACTTGAAGTCTCCATTCAATTTCTCCCTTTTCCGTCGTTACACGTGAGAGGGAACCTGATTGGGCATTTTGGGCGGTGCCCAGTTGGCTTGCGTGGCTCTCAAAGAGAGCGTGAGAGGGAGCGGGGAGCCGAATGGCTCCCCTTGTTCGTTCCGTCCCGACCCAGAGAGCGAGAGTGAGAGCGAGAAAGGAGAGGGCGCAAGAGGGAGGCGGAGCTCCCTGTGGTGTCGTGCGGTCCGTCCCGAGCGAAAGGAAGAGCGGGAGAGAGTGAGGAGCCGAAGCTCCTCTTGCTTGCGGTCCGTCCCGAACCAGGCGGAGGCAAGAGCCTCCCGGCTCTTGCAGCTCGTGCGTCCAGGCGAAGGAAAAGAGGCCGTCCAGCGACCTCTTGCGTGCGACTCGGCCAAGAGGAAAGGCCGGCCAGTTGTTGTCTTCTCCTTCTTTGGACTCAAAGGAATTTTTCGCTTGCTGCCATTGCTTTCTCCCTTCTATTAGAGAGCAGAAATTCCTTCTTGATGCTGTTGGTGAGCTTCTCTTCCAAAGTCTAGGGCAAGGGTGTGCTGAAATCAGCCCTTGCTGCAGCCAAGCGAAGGTAGGAAGCCCCTACTTCCTTCCAAACCAACTCCGGCGATCTCTCGGCAACTACACAGCATCCGGGAGCCTTCAAACATCAAAGACAGCAGTTTGGAAGCTTGAGAAAGCCTTGAAACCTTCCAAACAGTGGTTTGGAGCCTTCAAGACGTCTTGGACAGCAGCGGCGACGTCCGGGGAGCCTTGGACAGCAGTTTTCTTCTTCCGGAGGAGCTTGGGAGCACTTGGAGCGGCTTGGATTGGAGCTTCGACAGCACACTTTCTCGCCTTTAGCTAGGCGAGTGCATTGTGGTTTGCGCCGTGACAACCCGGCGAGGTACAACCTAAAACTTAGTGAAACCTAGGGTCCCCCAAGGCCAATTGGTGTGTGGTTGACGCTCCCTAAGCCATAGGTCCTTAGAAACTTCATTTTCTTGCTTCCCCAAAGCCTATGTTTGCTGTCCTCTTTGTAAATTTGGGAAAATCCAGTGATTTTTGCCAAGTTTATCTCATGCGAGAGTCAAAAGGGGATGGCGATGCGCGTAGGATTGTCGGACTTGTATTCGGCGATCTTCCAATGCATGAAAAGCATTCATATTGTTGTCCAAATCGTCTCCTATGACAAACCTAGGCTTCGTCGTCATAGCACCCAAATTTGGAGGCTATGTACTTAACCAAACCAATTGCATATTGCTTAGAATTTAGATTATGCCAAAATTGATCTAAATAAAATAGTGTAGGTCTCTTTCTCTAAGGATTACATGCTTTTAAAATTATCGGGAGAATTGTTTAGCATGTTCATTTAATTTGAAGGACAAACTTGGGGTAGATGTGGGTTTCTAAGGATCCATAAACTACCCCTTATGTGTTCTTGAGTTACTTCAATATGCTTTGCATTCCTTAATTCTCATGGATAAGAGTGATGGTGAATGCTTCTCTAGCATGCAAACTACCCAATTTGCATTTCATGACAAAATTGATCTAAACTTTGGAGAGTTTGCATGTGGGAATGGATTGTCTCTACAAATTAGTGAATGTGAGTGTGTTTGGTTGGAAACAATATCACTAACAACTAAATTTTGTGAGGTTTCTCATAGATCCTCAAAGGTCTATGTTGTAAACCCAACAATGTCTATGGCCAACCAAATTCATGATTAATCTTTTCACTAAATTTGGAGCGTATAAGTAGTAATCCTTGTTGGTTTACATTCACCACATTTGGGATTTGAAAATCAACCAAATGGGCTTATCTAACCTTGAAGTGGGCTTGAGACATGACATGAGCCCTCAAAGGCCCATAAACCTTCATACTCAAGTTTACCTAATTCCATTTGTGTAAGTTTCTAAATCCAATCATTGAATGGAATAACTAAAATCCTTAGAGATTGAAACCTCACATCAATGTTTTAATAAACCAAACCTTATCAAAAATAACATTTAGGATCCTCCTAGAAGCTTTTGATCACCTATTCATGACAAAACGGATTGGATTGCTCTTAGAAGCCTTAGGTGTGCTTTCCTACCTTAGCATGAGTCAAAATCATGTTTCCTAGATCTCTTGTTAAGATCATTAAGTCTCCAAAGTTTTAGATCATGCCAAAATTGATCTAGAGACTCTTTCAAAGCCTTAGGGAATCATTCTTTTCCTCTCCGAATGAGTTCAAAACATTCGTAGGAGAGTAGGGAATTCTCTTTCTCATGCATGTCCTTTCAACTTGATGCTTAGGACTTCCTCAAAGTTCTAAACTCTATATTGCATGAGTCCCAACAAATATAAAGAGCTTGCTCTCAAGCACTCTCTTTCCTTCATGAATGGCACTTGGAGTTTCCCTCAAAATTCTAAGTGTTAGATTGCATGAATCTTAACTTAGGATCCCAAGAAAATCCTAGGTTCGTACCTTCTCGCTTGTGGACATGAAATCCACAAGCATTCATTCAAATCTCCTAATCATGCCAAAAGTGATTAGGGAGTCCCCCCAACACATCGGGATTTCTCTTGTGGAGTCTTCCCTCCCCCATGCATGGTAGCTTTGGAGTTTTCTCAAGATTCCAAACACTTGATTGCATGAATTGTTGTGAGTTAGGATCAAAATCCTAAGGTTCATAGTACTTTGTTTATTGATACAAAATCAACAAACAATTACCTTTTCTTCATCATGCCTTGTACTCATGGATTTCTCCAAAATCCTAAATACATGCTATGAGCTTTTGAACTTGAAACCAAATTTCATGTTCTTTCATCATTTGTTTGTTGAAGCATAAAATCAACAAACATTTATACCTTCATGTAATATTTTGGAGCCACCCCAAAGCTCCAAATATTCTATCACATGAGTCATTGGATCTTAGAACCAAATTCTAAGCTATCCGTTTCTTGTTTGTTGAGACAAAATCAACAAGCAATCATTTCATTCCTCCCTTAAGTATTGCAAGTGGGGCCTCCTCAAGGTTCCAGGTGCCATGATTTGGAGCTTCTCCAAGCTCCAAATGTTCTATGCATGAATCATATGAACTCGGAGCCAAATTTCAAGTTCTCCCACCTTGTTTGTTGAAACACAAGATCAACAAACCATCGCCCAAGTCTCCTAATCATGCCAAAAGTGATTTAGGAATCTTTTCCAATACATTGGAAGCCTTCTAGTAGAGCCTCCTCTTCCTCATGCATGATAGTTTGGAGCATCTCAAAGCTCCAAACGCATCATTACATAAATTCTTTAAACTTGGAACCAACTTCCAAGTTCTTCTACCTTGTTTGTTGGAGCATAAAACCAACAAGCATTCCCCTCATATATGACATTTTAGAGCACCCTCAAAGCTCTAAGTTAGTCTATCACATGAATCTTCAAGATCTTAGGGCCAAATCCTAAGTATACCCTTCCATTTGTTTATGACATAAAATTAATAAATGAGCAATTCTCTTTCATGCATAATGCTTGGAGTATTCTTCAAACTCTAAGTATTAGATTTCATAAATCTTATGAATTTAGGGTCAAAATCCTAGGAGTATTCTATCATGTTTGTTGAGACAAAATTAACAAGCGATCATTTCTCTTCTTCCTCATGCATTGCATGTAGAACCTCCTCAAGGTTCTAAATGTCATATTGCATGGGTCTTTGAACTTAGAAATAAATTCTAAGTCACCAATTTCTTGTTTGTTGAGACAGAGTCAACAAACAATCATCATCCCTCTCATGTGTATTGATTGGAACCTTCTCAAGGTATCAAATATATCATTGCTTGACTTTCAAATTACCTTAGGAGCTACCACCAATCTTCTCATGCATAAGGTTGTAAGCTCCTGAACTTGAGATCAAACATCAAGTTCTTTCATCTCATTTGCTTAGCTACTATTTAGGCAAATGAATACTCTTTTTTGGACTCCCAATATCTGAGGAATCCCTTTCAACATGCAATCCAAAGGTTGCTTGTTGTTTCTCCCTCCCACAACTCAAAAGTTGAAGGAAACAATCTCATTTTCCTAAGGCTCAAAATTAGGAGAATGTGCATCCTTCTTTGAACACCAAATGTTCAAAGGATGTTCATGAACTTGCAATCCATATGTTGCATTTTCTCTCTTCCTCTCCACAAATCCAAATAGTGGAGAGTTTCATCCTTCCACCCAATTTGGAAGGAATAAATTCCTCTCTTGAACACCCAAAAGTTCAAAGAGAATCAGTGGTGGCATGTAGTCCAAATCTGCACATCACCTTCTCCCGTTTACCCAATAAAAGTTAGGTAGATGATATCCTCACTTTGAACATCCGGTATTCAAAGGAGATCCATAAACTTACAACTCACAAGTTGCATTTCCTCCTCTCTTTTCCACAATCCAGAATTGTGGGGAGAGCCTTCCTCCTACAACTCAAAAGTTGTAGGAAATTGCATCATTCTCCTAAACCCAAATTAGAAGAGTGTACATTGCCCCTTTGAATGTCAAATATTCAAGGGGCTTTCATGAGTCTGCAACTTCCAAGTTGCATCTTCTACCCCCCCACCTTTCCAATCCAAATTGGAAGGGTGCAACAATCCCTTTGAACATCAAAGTGTTCAAGGACATTCATGAGTTCGCAATCCATAAGTTGCCTATTCTCCTAACTCTCCTCCAACTTCCAAGGTATAGGAGATTTCCCCTCTCTTTGGCTCCAAAAAGCTAAAGGGAGTTCTCCAACATTTAGCCTAAAAGTTAAATGTTGGATTCCTACATCTCTTCCTTAGCTCCAAAAGCTAGGAAGGATCTCCCAACATTTAGCTCCAAAGCTAAATGTTGGATACCTTTCCTTCTCCTTCTTTAGCCTCAAGGCTAAAAGAAGCTTCTTCGTTCTCCTCCTAGCTCCAAAAGCTAGGGAGAACTCTCCAACATCTGGACTAAAACTTCATGTTGGACACCCTTCTCTTAGATCCAAATTCTAAGTGGAATACTCCTAGTGTGACATACCACACAAGCCCTTCACACACTTAGGTGCACAGCCCCTTAGGCATACTAGGATTAGGATTTTTCTTTGTGTGCGCATGTGGTTGATGTTTTGGTGTGAATGCCTTTTGGATTGTCTGCGTGTGGGCACTTGCCCTTAAATGGTTAGTATAGAAATATATACATGTTTTTCTGTGCAGGTGGCCATGTCTAAAAAAAGGGGGGGATGCTTAAAATCATAAATAATAAATTGCTTGCATGACAGGTACCGCTTGAAACCCCCCCAAGATGTGGCCAATAGGATAGAAGTAGATGCTTGGCACCTTAAGTGCTAGGCAAATTTTGAGTGTGATGTTATTATATAAACTGCCTACTCACTCTGTTTTGCAGGCTTGAGTCTTTTCTTTTCAAATATGTATTTGATAGAATTAGGATGTAAAACTTGTGGGGGTTTGGAGCAAAAAAAAAGGAAGTGGACTAGAAGGATGTACCTGCCAAAGGTGAAGCCCTATGTCCATTCAGAAGTCAAGAGCTTGAAGATCCCCCATAAGTAGAGTCTGTAACATATTAACTGGGTTGTATAATGGCAGGCGACTCAGCTGCCAAAGCTGTTTGTAATAACTTGGACTCTATTTACATTTCCTGCACTTGTTATATATATACATATGCATGTGTTATTTGTTTACTGTGTGCGCATTAGAATAGCATGCTTTTCCTAGGTTTCTTCACTTGTTTGTGTGGGTGTGGCCTGGACTTGTGGAACGGTAGGCTCTTAGGAAAATTTAAGATTTCTACCCTTTAAAATGTAAACAAAATTGAAATCAAGCTTAGGCTTCATGATTTTTCTAAACAAAAGAAACTTGCATGGCTTTATTCTTTAAGAGCCAAGTTTTCAAATTAAATTGATCATGCATAGCCCAAAAAAAGAGTCACATGTAGAAGCCCTCACCTAAGGATTAGATAACAAAAAAAAATCTGCATCCGAGTCAGCATTCTGCATACCTTACATACCTAGGCATCTTGGCCTCAAAGTCAAGTTGTAAGCCCTACTTTCTAAATAATAAGTCCCTACCACTCTTCATATGCATTGAGACCAGAAAACATGATTTTAAAAGCGATTAGGAGGAGTCTAGCTGGTAGTCCTTTCCAGGCAGGACAATAAATCCAGGGGTCGGGCTGGTTGTGCTTCTTGTGAGGTACAATTTGTAAGTCCTCGTGCATTCGTTAGATTTAGGTTCGAGGCCCTACCTTTCAGTAGGCCTCACCTTAGCTTTAGGGTCTGAGGCGATTAGTTGATTTCAATCACTTTGTAAGCCCTCAACTCTCGGGCTATTCCTCCAACAAGTGTTGTTGGAATGTAAGCCCCAAATTTCTAATGAAAAATATCAACTTGAACTAAAATCAGATTTCTAAAACATAAAGCCCAACATAGGGTAGTTTGAGCACCTCTGAGTTTCCCTCAGAATCAAGTGCTCCTACTTCATTCCCCTTGGCTCTCATTTCAAAAATCTGATTCCAAATCGATACTCTATTCCTTGAAACTCCTTAAGGACTAAAAATCCTTTAAACAAGACTTTCATGGATTTTCAAAAAATCAAAATCAAACTTTAATCAAAATTTAAATGACTCTAAAAAAAATAAGAGGAAACCACTAATTTAATCAAAAGTTTTCTCAAGTACCAAAACTTGAGATGTAATTAACCATAGGGGCTTGCCCCTATGGGGCATCTGTACCCCAGAATAAATAAACCCCGTTCAACCAAATATTGAACGGGGGAATCTCTGTTAAATTGTAAATTTTGTCATTGAGTCCATAAGGAAACGATATTTTTACCCCAAAGGGTAAGAATATCGTCATTCTTATGCCGTACTCAATCATAAAGTATGCAATCCGTTAAGAGGAATACAAAATTCTCATCAACACTTTTCCTTTGGTTGTGGTGAGTCAAACCATGAGCAGATAGGCCAGTTTTCTCAACCAAGACTGGAATTTGTTAGGCCGGCACAAGAGGGGCCAGCCGAACCCATTGAACCGGTCCCTAGTGGATCGGTTTATGTCTACAGGCGCCGACCCAAGGAGCTATACCAAGGAAGGGAGAGAGAGAGGGCAGGCTGGTCCTATGGGGCCCACATCCTAATTAAATATTGCTTTGAAGGGAAATATTTGAATTAGGGGCTGTTTAGGGAATTTGTAATTTTGGCTTTAATTAGTTTCTCTTGGGAGGGTTAGGGTTTCATCTTGAATTTGAATCTGAATCTGAATTTGGGATCTCCTTGGTGTGCTTGGGCTCTAGTCACTTGGCTAGAGATTTGGAGAGTTGTTTCTTCCTCTCGAATTGAAGAAATTTGTATCGTGTGCTGATTTTTCTCTTTCGTTAGTAAAATCCACTATTTTTCTCTCAAATTCTCTACAATTTTTCTCAATTTTTCTGCGTTATTATTGTTGCTTCTGAAAACAGCAGTTTATCAGAATTCCATCCGTGATCAGTTCAAAACTTTAATATATTGAAGTTTTAATTGAGTTCAAATTCAATTGATTTGATTTAAACTGCTCAAGAGGATTGAAATCCAACACTAGCCACTTCAGTTTAAGAAATTGAGGACCAAAATAAGTGGATGAGGACATCAGGCCTTGGCAAGTCTACCAGAGGCAGGGCCAACGATCTACGGCCGCGATCACGCCGATTTATTTTTAAGTTATCCTATGTATTTTGATTTATATGTGTACTTTCTATTTATACCCTCACTTGAGGGATTAGTTTTGTAAGCCCTAGGGGCAATGTGATTTTTTGTCTTTTCCTTCATGTATTAGACTATTTAAGTCCCTCCTCTTCTATGGAGAGGACTAATGATGAAAGATATAAAATTTCAGTTTTTCTTATTCTCATGTGGATCTTGAGAGCTCTTTGATGAAATCCCTAGGAGAGGGTTACTCAATATCCATCAGCCGTCGGAGGAGTCCGAGCTCGTGGTTGTCTTCTTTTATTTCTCCTTCTCCTCCTTGAGCCGCCACCTCACCCTCTTTTCCCACTCTTCCTAAGCCGACCCTGCCAACCCCATACCACCGCACCACCCTCTTCCCACCACCCACAACCCGTCGGCCCCATAAGCTCCCCCAGCTGCCGGTTTCCTCCCAGGTTTCCCTAGCCGCCAGCCTCCCTTCCAATTGGCTCCATGAATTTGAATTTCAAACTTCAAATTCCCATTAATTACTTTCCTAAAATAACCTGTCATTAATTTGGAAAGTCCAAGAATTTGAATTCAAATAATATTTGAAATTCAAAAGCTTTCCCAAGTTAATAAATCCCTTTAGGAAAACTCTTTAATTCCCTCCCAATCTGAAATAATTGGGGTTAATTCCAATTACCCCATTCAATGAACCTAGACACCCTCTCTCCCCCTCCCGTTTGGTCGGCCCACTCTTCTCTCTCCCTTAGTTAATTATTTAAACTCCCAATCAAATCCCAATTAAAGCCCTCACTTAACCGGACCCTTCCCCTCCCCTCTCCAAATTCAAATTGATCTCCCTTAATTACTCCACCAATCCAGCTTCCCCAATTGCTGTCGTCCCTCTCCCCCTTTCATACCAAATCTGAAAATTAAAACAGCAGATTTCTCCCTCCAGCTAGCCGGCCCGCTATTCTCCTTTGTCCACCTCAACTAACCCTCCTAATTCATCCCTAATCGCAAGGAATACTCTTCCCTTGAGTGTTCTCGCTGTTGTTTGGAGATCTTAACACCACAGGCCTCTCGTTTTACCGTTCTTTCTCGCCAAACAGCAGTCCACCAAACCCATGTTTGCTGGCCAGAAGTTCAAGACGTCTTCTCCTTAGAATCCAGCCCTACTACCTTGCAAAGATTGCTGTCCCAGGGAGGCCAGATTGCTGTCCATGCTGTCATAACTGCTATCCAGCATCCCAGGAATGGGTAATTTGATGTCCAGAATTTTCTGGACATAGAGGTGTGTTGTCCACCACCAACTGCTACCCAAGCTTGTGGGAAGGTTCCTAAGTGTCGTCTCCCCAAAGAACATTTGTCAAACAGTTGTCCAGATTCCAGAACTTCTTTCTTACAACTTTATTTCAAGTTTAATCTCGACAAAGGTGAACTCTTTCCTTCTCTTATTCCTTCTTCGTTGATCTTTGCTTGTGATTTTGGTTGATTCATGAAAATCTTGCAACTCTCCGCTAAAGCTTAGTTAAGAGTAACTGGTTGTTTTGTGAGAGAGATCTTTCATAGCACTGCTCTTATTGTAGATTAGGGATTTCTTGTTGAAACCTATCTCGTATGCAACGTTAAGAGTAATTGGTTGTTTTGTGGTTTTTACTTTTTTGCAAGTAACTTGGCCTAAGCTTGCGTTTACCGCTCTTAGCATTTTATTTCATAGTTTAAATCACCATAAAGATATAATTAACTTGCTCTTAATCATTAAGCGTGTGAAATCCTTATCTTAATTACAATCTCATATATGTATTGCATCAACAAGGCTTAAAACTGAATGACTTAAAGAACCACTTAAAGACAATTAAGCAATAACACTAATCACTTTAGTTTCAAAAATTGAGAATAAAAACTAGATTTAAACAAGTGGAATTAACCTAGTCAGATCTGATAGTTACTTTCCGTTAGTTATTAGGGTTGCCAAGGTTAAACCCAAAGAAATTCAAATCCAATCACAATCTACAAGATGATAAACACATTGATATGGCCCAAAACTATAGCTATCCACAGGATTCATGAGCTTTTTATATTATTCCTTCCTATGGTATGAATGGGTCCTCCGTGATCCTATGGATCAATCATCCACAAGTTGATTGGTTGAATTTTGTGTTCCTGTGTCAACGACGAATGGTGCAGCACGGCGCAAAGTTTCTCGTGGAGCCATAGTGCATAGCGCACGATGTGAAACGCGCCATTTTGAATACGGCGCAAAATAAAAAAGAATTATAAATATCTTTATATGGATCCTATTTTAGAGTATCAATCAAGTTGGGTAAGGCTTGATTGAATATGTTTGTGGTCCAAAGTCCAAACCATTAAAGTAAGCTTCAAGTTCGTCCAAAATTCCTACTAAAATAAAATCTAATAAAACATAACTAAACTATTTTAATCATATCAAATAATTTTAAAATTAATTATTACATTATTTTAGAAATTAAAATATATAAATATAAAAAACTATTTATAATTATATTAAAAAAATTCCAAAAACTTAAATTTGCGCGTGCCGTGGCACAAATGGCGCGCGCCAACTTGAACATGTGAGCCGCGCCATGCAGCTGGCGCCGTAGGTGTGCCGTACAGCGCCATACACCATGGAGCTCACTGTTTTGCGCCATTGACAAGTACCTGCGAAGTTCTCCAATGTCCATTTCAAGCAGCATCACTTCAATGGCTCCATTGGCTTTCTTCACTGAGTCTTTAACGACTTTCTCTTACATGTGGCTTGCCCCTCCTGCAACCAAGCATTGAAGCTTCAATTTAAGCGACTTTCTTCATGTGTGACTACAATCGCCATGTTCCAAGCAATTTATCCAAGTAATTCCTCTAGAAAACCAACTTCCACGAATTGTAATATTATCTAAATTTGATTAAGAGGAATTTCTTATTGATTTTCTAATTATAAATAGAGGTCTTACCAATAACAACAACATCAAGCCTTTATCCCTCTACGTGGGGTCTGCTACATAAATTCTTTTTCTCCATTATGTCCTGGGAAGAGTCAAATTCTCATTTAAATCTAATAAAGAAATGTCATTTCTAATATTTTCTAACCAAGTCTTTTTAGGTCTACGTTTACCTTACTTTAACATAAGATAAATCTAATACATCTACTCTACTAACCAGGTCATCAAAAGGCCGCCGTTTTATGTGACCAAATCATCTAAGGTGACTCTCTCTAACTTATCTTCCACTAGAGCTACTCCAACCTTTTCACATATATGCTCGTTTCGTATCCTGTCTCTAAGAGTAAAGCCACTCATCCACTTGAGAATCCTCATCATTGCAAGACTTAACTTAATATTATGCTTCTCTTTTAATGGCCAACATTCTGAGCCATAAAGCATTGCAAGTCTCACCACCATCTTATAGAATTTTCCCTTAAGTTTGAGGGGGCCTTTTCTATCACACAACAAGCCCGATGCATTCTTCCACTTCAACCATCTAACTTGAATTCTACTAATAATATCCCCATCTATTTCACCATCACTCTGAACAATAGACCCAAGATATCTAAAACGTGTACTCTTATTAATGACTTGATTGTCCAAAGTCACAATCCCCCACTAGATCTATTATTACTAAAATTACACTCCATATATTCAGTTTTAGATCTACTCAAATGATAATCTTTAGACTCTAAGGTTGACCTCTATAATTCAAGTTTACCTTCAACTCCCTCTCTAGTCTTATCAACAAGAAGAATATCACCAGCAAAAAGCACAAACTAGGATACAACCTCTTGCAAATGTCTAATAAAAACATTTATAACTAAAGCAAAAAGATATGGGCTTAAGGTTAATCCTATAAGTAATTCAACTGAAATAGAAAAATAATTAGTCAAACCACCTTGTGTTTGAACGCAAGTAACAACTCCTGCAAACATATCCTTAATGACTTGAATATAAGCATTATTAGCCCCTTTCTTTTCTAGAACTCTCCATAGCACTTCTCTTGGAACTTTATCATATGCTTAGAGTCTAAAGGTTTTCGCTTGAGTAGATCTAAAATGGAATATATGGAGTGTAATTTTAGTAATAATAGACCTAGTGAGGGCATTGTGACTTTGGCCGATCAAGTCATTAATAAGAGTACACGTTTTAGATATCTTGGATCTATTGTTCAGAGTGATGGTGATATAGATGGGGATATTATCAGCAGAATCCAAGTTGGATGGTTGAAGTGGAGGAATGCATCGGGCTTATTGTGTGATAGAAAAGTACCCCTCAAACTTAAGGGAAAATTCTATAAGATGGTGGTGAGACCTGCAATGCTTTATGGTGCTGAATGTTGGCCATTAAAAGAGAAGCATAATTCTAAGTTAAGTGTTGCAGAGATGAGGATGCTCAGGTGGATGAGTGGCTTTACCCTTAGAGATAGGATACGAAATGAGCATATTCGTGAAAAGGTTGGAGTAGCTCCAGTGGAAGATAAGATTAGAGAGAGTCGCCTTAGATGGTTTGGTCACGTAAAACGGCGGCCTCCCGATGACCCGGTTAGGAAAGTAGAGGTCTTAGATTTGACTTATGTTAAGAAAGGTAGAGGTAGACCTAAAAAGACTTGGTTAGAAAATATTAGAAATGATCTTTCTTTATTAGATTTAAACGAGAATTTGACTTTTAATAGGACACAATGGAGAAAAAGGATTCATGTAGCCGACCCCACGTAGTGGGATAAAGGCTTGATGTTGTTGTTGTTGTTGTATGCTTTCCCCAAATCAATAAATATCATATGTAGACCCTCCTTATTCTCTCTATACTTCTCCATCAAACCTCTCAATAAATATATAGCTTCCATAGTAGACCTACCCGGCATGAATCAAAATTGATTTTGAGAAACATTAGTATCACGCAATAATAAATGGTCTTACCAATGCAACAAAAACATAATAAATGGTTGAATAAAATTATTCTTAAGATTTGCAATTCCCTCTACTTATGGGATTCAATTCCTTGATCAAGTGAGAGATTTGACAAGTTCCAAGAAAGGTTATATCGTTATAAAAGTTTGAGTGTGCTTTTTTATTGAATTCTCTCTCTTTTTTTGCTTTCTTTGTCGAAGTTTAGTAACTTCAGTTATTATTTTATAAGAGTAATTGTGTTTAATCAAATTGGATGCAATCTGGTTTCTAATAACTGCATGAATTTCAAAACCTTTGTGTGGCTTTCTTGATCCTTTAAGTTCTACACATTACTTTCTAGTAGAAGGCCACTTGATTTTTCAATTGAATTGATTTTCATCAAAGGTAGGGAATAGTAGTTTAAGATTACTAATGTGTGTCCTATGAATTATACATGCTTGTTGCGTGAAATTTTCAAATCTCACATTAGATTTATAATAGAAATTCTAGAACATAAGACATCCTGCATCACATACAATTTTATAACCCGAGATTTAAGTAACAATAACTTCTATATGCATATATGAATTAGAATGTTTGTCGGAGCCCATGGCTACAAGAGTATGATAAGGATTCTAAGGCATTTAGAGAATCAAGTACAAATTAAGTGAAATATTTACTTAAAGAAAATATCAAAAACAATGAAGCGTGCATGCTTCTCAAGGAGGGGTCATATCCTGCATCCTACGATTAGGATACTCCACAAAAGCAATATTAAATTCCTTGAATCATATTTGATTTCATTTAAAATTCATCCCCAAATGTATAAAATGTTTCTATCTTATTTAAACTTCTAAAAGATATTATCATGTTCTAAAATAAAGAAAAATTAGATTTGGAAGTATAATAGAAGTTAAGCTATTGAAACCAAAGTATATCTACCATTGCAGAATTACATAGCCACCAGCCTTAGCCTTTAATTATAAAATTACAATTAAGATATCACACTTCAAGATTATTCCAAGAAATTAGTTAATCTCTTTCTGTATGCCTAAATATAATTATTCATGGTGCTTATAGTCCTACAGAAAAGACAGAGAACAGATGTGTGGTTTTTTTATTCTACATCTGACATTTTACCTTATAATCAAGTAGTGAATCCCATGTTACAAGGGCACTATCATCTGGAGACCATTCAACGCCAGCCAAGTCTATTGTGTCTACTGCAAAAGTACCCATGATTTCCCATGAATGACAAGAAAGTAAATTTATGTAATCTTTACAGTCTCGTCTGGTGCAAATAGCAGCAAATTTTCCATCTTTGGTAAAAGAAACACCCTTTGAAGTATGTTTTGGCCACTGCACATGGACGCATGCAGTATTCACAAGCGACCAGACAGTCAGCCGTAGTTGGAACTCAGATGTTGTTAGAATGTGGCGGCTATCAGGGCTCCATCTTGCATAAGCAATTCCTGCCGGACCTTCATCTATTTTACATGTCCATTCTGGTTGGGTTAATGACCAAGCTTGAACCATTGGCCTCTTGTAAAGACCACAAAGGATGTACTCCGAGTCGGAGGCCCATTCTATATAGCTTATTTTGTCAACACAAGAGTACAGTTGTACAACCTACATATAAGATATATGTGAGCCAGCATAACAATGATTTTCATCAAAAGCAATATGATCAAATGCAAAATAACTAAATTTAACACCGAATTTAATTAAGTGAAATAAAGGGCAATTTATTCTCATCAGTACAACTCTACTGTGGTCATACTGAAATTTTTCCATGTTGTTGGGTCGGGGAAAGCTTTTATGCTAGAATTTATTCCTCAAATTTAAGTGCATCACTTTGTTGTCATACACACAGGAGACAAATTGGATAAAGCTGTGAAGGACGAAAATTAAAAGAGAGATGTGTATTCATATGAAGAACATAAAAATAAGGGAAGAATGCGTACAAATAATTTTTCGTTCCAGTGTACTATTAATCCACACAAGATTATAAAGTCCATTACAGGTGAAATGATTAACAAATAAACTAAACAAGAACATTTCAGGTGAACTGACTAAATATTAAGTCAAGTAAGAACCCTCCTTGGTTTTACGCACCACAATCTTCCATTTCTTATGAAAGAGTTGGGAAGATCATCTTGATACTCTAAATCCCCCGAAATATTTGAAATAGAATATTAAATAGTAAAGATGCACTTCTCTGAATTTTAATAACAAATCATCACCGAAGCTCGTTCATAACACCTTAATTCCCAGTTGGGTGCAAAATTCTAATCGAACAGTTGCACTTTGGCATCCGAGCAACCAAATTGGTTAAGCATCATCTCATTTGACTCTGATGCTATGATTTGTCTGTGATATTCATACAGTTCTTGATTCTTATCGTGTGCCGGAAAAACACGCTCAAAGAAATTATGCAGATCGTTAAGCCTATTCAATTTCAAAAGCCGAATAATAAAGGAAACAGTTTTGCGCAGGAATAATATTCTGGGAATTTTTTTTCCCGAATATGGCGCCCAATGATTAGAAAATGAGCATTTTGGCATCGGGTTTTGAGAGAAAATGAGATGTTCATGATTGTAACGAACACAAGCATTTTGGTATCCAGCTAATGAAAGATCCCAACACAGCTAATTAAAAACTACAAACAATTTGGGGTGAAAAACCTTGAGTGAAACGAGGTCTCGTATCACGAGGCGGTAATCTACGGCGACAGCGAGGTAGTGGGAGTCGGGCGAGAAACAGCAGGGCCCCGTCTGCTTGTAGGAATCGGTGAAATCCATGGGTGACCCGTGGAATACTACCGTAGCTCAAACAATCGTTGATCCAACAGAGTAAAACCCTACCTCTATGCAGTATTCTACATGAGCTGCCCCGAGTGGAACCGAACCACTCAGAATGCAGACCTAGAACAATGCATGGGGCCTTTCCCGAGCTCCGAAGAAACGATCCAAATCAATCTCAGACAACCTAGCGGTACATCCTGAGGTTTTTTTTCCTTAAATTTAAAGAAGGGCTGTGGGAGTTTTGAGGTGAGAGCGTCAGGAACAGGAACCGGACACAGAGAAATAGTCCGATTTGTCTCTGCTGTGCTTTTATTATTTATCACTGTGCTTTTAAGTTCTCCAAGAACCGCGGCGGTTAGGAGGCCCTCAAATAAAAAAAATTTATATATTTCACTTAGGAAAATTTATGTGATTTATATATATATTAAGATTTTAATTTTTATGTATTTATAAATTTAATATTTAAATTTTACATTTATATATGATAATTAATTTTTAATTATATTTTTAACATTACTCATATTAATTTTTTAAAATAAAATATGTTTTTCATGAGTATATCTTTAATATATAATATTACATAAATCAATACAAAATTTTAGATAATCTTTAGTGAATATAATTCATTTGAATTTTATTTAATTACTTTTCATATTTTAATATTAATCTTTATAAAAATATAACATTCATCACATATTAATAAAATTATTTTTTTAGAAATTATCTTTTTTCAACTGATGAAATACTTTTCAATTCGCCAACAAAAATTGGCAGATTATTTTGATCAATAAAAAATCGCTTGAATAAGAATTGATAGACCATTTTAATCGATCATAAAAATAAGATCAAATTTTTTTAGTATTTTAATTCAAACCGAGTCTTTTTCATCACAACAAATAATTTAATTTATTTTTATTATTTTAAAGCTTATAGTCTATAAAATCAAAGATTACATAATTTCAAATGAAACCGAAGAATGGTTAACGCTCAAGATATAGTTGAACAAATAAAATCTTTTTAAAATAATTTTAAAAAATAAAAATTGACTTTTTTTTTTTTTGAAGAGATAACTATTAGTCTGATGAAATCTTTTTATTTTTATGTGACTTTTAAAAATAAAAAATATGGCGTGCTACAAAATTATAACATTTCATAAAAATCTAGCTATTTTACATTTAAATATTATTTCATATCAATTTATAAAACTATTCATTTAATAACTTGTTGAGAATATAAGGAAGAAATAAATGTGATTAAAAAAATAAAACTTAATATTTTAATTAGACAGCTTTTAAAAAGGAGCATAATATAAAATTTTATTAGATAAAAAATTTAGTTGAGATAATATTTAAAAAGGAACAAAAATGTAAAATATTTTTTGATTTCTCAAGAAACACAAAAATATTTTGCTTTTTTATCATTTTCTTATAACAAAACGCCAAAAAATTTTGGGTTTTATAAGAAAATACAAATAATTTTACATTTTTTTAAGAAAATTATAAAAATTTTGTATTTTGGAAAGTTAATATTCTGATCAATATATATATATTGAAACTTCCTTCAAACTTCTGCATAAAAAATTCCAGCAAGTAAAACATGTAAAATAAAATGAACTAAGGCTTCGTTTGAGACGGCTTTCTTACTGTTTTTTAAAGTAATTTTTTAAAATTTTTGAACTAAAAAGTAGTTTTAAGAAATAGTAAAAAATCCGTCTCGAACGAAACCTAATACATAAGCAGAATCTGTGGCGAACTGTTCCGAAACAACTGAACATAATTCACTGAACTTCTGTTTAAGATTTCTGATTATCAGCCACAATAAACAAGCATTTTTCTATTTCAATTTGTAACATTCCACAATAAATGTAATGAATAAGATAGCCTCTTCAAATTTTACAAGATAGGGGCTCCAATTTTCTCCACATACAAATGAAGAGCAAAAAAAAAAAAGGAAAAGAAGTTATTTGAGCTAAGGAAAATTTTTTGGTTCAAGATATCTAGTCAGAATCTGATCTTCAAGAGTCTCAAAAGACTATAAATTTAATTTGAAATAAGTGCAAAATAAAAATAATTAATCAAATTTTATTGCACTCATATCAAAATAGTTTCAACAGATTTGAGATGCATCTAGATCAAATTTTGATATAGGATATCCTAATTCAAATTTCTTTTCCTTCTAGCTACTATTTGCCCTTTCAAACCCAGCTGGAGTTCTCTAGCTCTATCGAAGAGTCAGACTGCCAGAGGAGCAAAAATATCCTATATTTCTATACTGAATAAAATTAAAAAAACAATACCATAAAAAAATTTTAAAAAATGAGAAGCGATAGCGAAGTAGAAGCAGTTTTTAACAGACCAGTAGTTATGGCATCAGAAACAGTTGCGGTCAAGATCCAACCCATTTAGCCCACCTGAAGAGGCTCCCGACTTTTTTTGGCAATAGATAAGGTACCATAGAAGATGGATCAATGTCAGAATTCCGTGAAGAAGACCAAATATAAGTACCTCTTTCCTGCTTGCTTCCAGGCACAGTGTTGTCGAGTATAAATGCCACCAAGAGAGCAACCACCATGTTAAGCGACAGGAGAGAATTCAAAGCATAGTTGAGCTGAACATACAAACTATTCCGTCAAAAAACAAAAAAATTATTTCATGGAAAATAAAGATTGCAAAATGTGCATAAGCTAAACTACGGTATCAAATGCTTTGCAGTAAGAATTTCACTGGACTCATTTGAGAATTATGGGCAAGGAGGGCTAAAACTCACTCCTTTACTGCCAGTATTTATCGGTCCATCAGACGCGGCCGCATAAGGTACAAGATAGCTAGGAAGAATGAGGGTAGAGCTAGCTGGATATTGTTGAAAATATGCAGGAATGGATAGAGAAATAAACAATGTAAACCCAACGATAAGTATGTTCCTCGAGCATGCAGACTGAGTGTATTGCATGGTGGATAGGCCAAGTGCGACAATTAAAGCCCAAGTGAAGCACAGGACAGCAGCAGCCAATGCCAGTGGAATTGAAGCAAGAAGAGCGCCCACTTTTCCTGTCAAATAAACAGATTATAATTAAGATGGGATCAAATTGAGTTTGATTGTTTTCTAAAAAAATGGGCATTCACATACATTTCATGAAACTCTTATATATTTATATATCTAACATCTAAATCTTTAAATTTATTTATATAGCACCCTAGTGTTTAAACCACATCAAAATTTATATGAAAAAACTGTATTTTACTTTAAATAAATTAATATCAGTAATATTTTTTATGTAATTTAAAAAAATTGGATGTTAAATAAGTAAATGTAAAGATTAGCTTTTAAATATGTAAATAAATAACAAATTTGGGTTGTGTATGTAAATCCCCATTTAAAAATCTGGGTGTAGATTATACTGATGATAGGTTTATCCAGTTTAGTTCACTCTAATGCAGGAAATCTACGTGGACACAAAAAATATGCCTAGTACAAAAAGAACTGTATAGGATCTAAAGTTCATACCTACAAAAGAGAAGAGGATCAAAAAGACTGCTCCAAATGATAAGGCTTTTCTGCTCGCCATCTTTGTTACATCAAGGGTATGAATATTTTCTGTCAATGTTGTTGAACCAGTACCAGTGCCCCAAAGTCCAGCCAGAATTCCTGAAAGACCTTCCAGTCCTATGCCTCTGCTAACAACACCAGGTGTCGGAGGTCTTAGATTAATAAGCAAGGATGTGGCATGGTATGATCCAATCTGCACAAGTTAATGATGAGCAAATTATTCTTGAAGGTTCATGAAATCATTTCTCTAACAAAATATGGGAATATATAATCACCTAAAAATATATATATATATCAATTTTCAATGAGTAATCAGTGCTTCATATTCTTTTAGTCATTCTTTAATGATAAAGTAAAAAAGTTTTATAGTTCCTTTGAATAGTGGTGGCTTCAATTTATGAAATGTTTGTAAATTTATCCTCTTCTTCTTTGCTCCTAACTGGCTTAAAAAAATAAAAAATAAAAAAAATAACTGGCTTGCTCTATGTATCTCCCATTATATGTGCTATAGCACTGGCCAACTGCATAACATTATCTGACAATACTAGAGTAATATTGTATTGCTCATTTGATATATTTTCCTCTAGCAAGTCTGTTTCAGTTGTTCACTTGTACAAGTCAATCTAATTTGAACAATTCACAGGCGCAACTAATTATATTTGCAAAATAAAATAAAATAATGCACCGTAATCTACCCAATCTACCAAACTAACAATCAATTCCTATAGCTCTAGTAACAATTCAATTCTGCCAAAAACTATATTCTGATACCAATTTTGTCATTCCACGGAATTTAATTTTGAAAAATTATTCTTTTTGTCATTTAACATAACATCAACCAGAGTTATCTAATTTTATTTATTAATATGAATATCAGTGGAAGTAATTCTATTGATCAAAACATCCATATGCATCTGTATTCTTAGTCCAAAAATTATATATAATACTCAAGAATCATATAAATACACATCTTCTCTTTTCTTGAGTTCAAAATAATAACTAAAAGAATAACTAAAGACAAAAAAAAGCAAGACCTCAGGATCAATAGAATTATAAAAGTGCTTCATATTCTTTTAGTCATTCTTTTAGTTATTCTTTTGCAATCAAGAAAAGGAAAGATGTGTACTTATATGATTCTTGAGTATTATATATAATTTTTGGACTATAAATACAGATGCATATTGATGTTTTAATTAATAAAATTACTTCCACTGATATTCATATTAATAAATAAGATTAGATAACTCTGGTTGATATTATATTAAATGATAAAAAGAATAATTCTTCAAAATTTAATTCCGTGGAATAACAAAATTAGTATCAGAATATAGTTTTTGGAAGAATTGAATTGTTACTAGAATTATAAGAATTGATTTTGAGTTTGGTAGATTTGATAAATTACAATGCATTATTTTACTTTATTTTGCAAACATAATTAGTTGCACCTGTGAATTGTTCAGATCAGACTAAATTGTACAAGTGAATAGTTGAAATATACTTGCTAGAGGAAAAATATACCAAATGAGCAATACAATGTAGCTCATGTACTGTCAGATAGTGTTATGCAGTTGGCCAGTATAAGAGCACATAATGGGAGATACATAGAGCAAGCCAGTTGGGAGCAAAGAAGAAGAGGGGGATAAATTTACAAACATTTCATAAATTGAAGCCCCCACTATAGAAAATTATGAAAATACGATAAAGTCTAGATGCAACAGAAGGATCTATATACTATTATTGTATAGAACCTTTTTCCACAAGATTTATTTAGCGATAATGCACCATTCAGTAGATAAGTCAATATAGTTTCCTTAACCTATACTATGAAAACTATAGTAGTGATATGTCTCGAAAAATCGTCCTGATCAGGTGCAAATCTTGATGCATATCTGAATTGGAAACTTTCAAAATCAAATTGGGACCATCCAAACTCCGATTTCAACAAACTTATACTCAAACTAAATTTTACAATGAGGCGAACCCAACAACACCAAAATCGATCCAATTCAAGCCCAAATGGGCCCAAATCAACGGACCGAAGCATATTGGAAGATTTAGTGCATTATTTGGATGACTAATTGATATTCAATATAGCATGCGTATAGTCGAATCGAGCGACTTGACGTGATGAATCCAACAAGCCTAAGATTGCTTAAGTCTGACATCATTAAGGTGCACAAACGCTCCTTGATGAAAGAAATCAATATGAGCCGTTCGATAAAGCATTTCGAATTTGCCCTAATCTTCTCCATATTTACAGAGCATATTGCTCTCAAAATTTATAAATAGACCCTCGCTTCCCAGATGAAGGGGGCTTGGACTTTTGGAGGCTTAGACCTAGGGCTAGAGACTCAAGAGAGCTCTGAGGCTTTAAGCATCCCAAAGCTAGCTCCACCCAGGCACCACCGCTGGCGAACCATCACCACCAGGCCGCCCGTCGACTACGATCCCTCCGACCTCGGTTGCCCTCCAACTACAGTCCCTCTGACTACAGTCGTCCACCAACTGATGCCCATCCGAGCTCCATCGCCCGCTGACTACAATCCCTCCAACCCCTATCACCCAACAACGGTCCCCTATACCTCAGTCACCCAACTACGTTGACCTTCCTCGTCAGCCGACTACGGTCCCTCCGACCACTGTTGCCTACAAACTACAGTCCCTTCAACCTCTATCACCAGACAACAGTCCCCTCTACCTCAGTCGTCGGACTATGGCCCCTTCGACCTTCGTCGCCCGACTATAGTCCTGTCGACCAAACGAACAGGCCAACATTCCTTCGAGAACAACTCTCATATTACTGGACTCTTCCAACTCCCACAATGTAATTTGCTATATATTATGTATATTTGCTACATTGAGTCAAGATCTTCCATCGAGGAAGGACATTATTTGTAATTGACTATAAATACTAGTAAAATCATTTTTAATTGGATCAAGCCCCATGATTTTTTTCCTTTTCAAGATTTTCACGTAAAATTCTTAGTGCCTCTTATGACTCTTGCACCGTCAGAATATTCGTGGCGATACAGAGATATAGTGATTAGTGTCCTAGTTTTGTACGAAAATCTAGCACACACACAGATAAGAGAGAGGGGTACAAAAGTCATAAGAGACACCATAAATTTTACATGAAAAATAATGATGTGAGTTGGAAGAATCCAGTGATATGAGAGTTGTTCTTAAAAGAATATTTTCCTGTTCGTTTGGTCGGTAGGACCGTAGTCAGCGACGGAGATCGAAGGGGCTATAGTTAGGTGATTGAGGTAGAACGGACTGTTGTCAGATGATAGAGGTCGGAAGGACCGTAGTCGGCGGGTGATGGTGGTCGGAGGGACTGTAGTCAGTGGGCGACAGAGATCGGAGGGACCATAGTTATGCGACTGAGGCAGAGGAGACCGCTGTCCGGTGATAGAGGTTGAAGGGACCGTAGTCAGCGGGCAAAGGAGCTCGGAGGGACCGTAGTTAGCAGGCAAGGGAGCTCAGAGGGAGCATAGTCGACGAACAACGGTGGTCAGAGGGACCGTAGTCAGCGGGTGAAGGGTAAATTCGGAGTGCACCATCGGACGACCCATACTAATTCTCTCAATTATAGAGCGTTCATCAAGCATTTATGTTCTTTAATGATGTCAGAATTAAACAATCTTGGGCTTGTTGGATTCCTCCAGTTGAGCCGCTCGATTCGACTATAAGAATGTCATATTTTGATATCATTTAGTCATCCAATTAATAATTTTAAACTTCCAAATATGCTTTGGACCCATCATTTGGACCCATTTGGGCTCGGATTGGACCGATTTTGGTGTCATTGAGTTGGTCTTACTAAGACGTTCAATTTGACTGTAAGTTTGTTGAAATTAGAGTTCGGATGGTAATGAATTTAATTTTGGAAGATGGCAACAGGAATATGCCTCAAGATTCGTACTCGATCAAGTCATCTCATTGGTGACGTATCAAGTAAGCATGCCAAATTTCATGAACTTTATACATGATTTGGTTACGCATAAGCAGGAAGATGTAGCATCTTCAAGTAGGTAAATGATATTGGTCTTATTTTATTGTACATAATTTTTTTCCACTAGACTTATTTAACAATTATGCACCATTCAGTAGATACAATAACAACAACATCAAGCCTTTGTCCCACTACGTGGGGTCGGCTACATGAATCCTTTTTCTCTATTGTGTCCTGTTAAAAGTCAAATTCTCGTTTAAATCTAATAAAGAAAGATCATTTCTAATATTTTATAACCAGGTCTTTTTAGGTCTACCTCTATCTTTCTTAACATAAGTCAAATCTAATACCTCTACTTTCCTAACAGGGTCATCGGAAGGCCGCCGTTTTATGTGACCAAACCATCTAAGGCGACTCTCTCTAATCTCATCTTCCACTGGAGCTACTCCAATCTTTTGACGCATGCGCTCATTTTGTATTCTATCCCCAAGGGTAAAGCCACTCATCCACCTGAGTATCCTCATCTCTGCAACAATTAACTTAGTATTATGCTTCTCTTTTAATGGCCAACATTCAGCATGATAAAGCATTGCAGGTCTCACCACCATCTTATAGAAATTTCCCTTAAGTTTGAGGGGGACTTTTCTATCACACAACAAGCCATATGCATTCCTCCACTTCAACCATCCAACTTGAATTCTACTGATAATATCCCCATCTTCAAGGATATAACCTTCTTGGTTATATCAGTAATGACAACCCACAACCCTCTCCCACCATAAATCATGACGATCTTGAAATCATCGATGCAAAATATGCCATTGGGTTCAAAAAGATCAATCCTTGTTTCACACCACATTCACCTCCTTATTTGAACCACTCATGGCTTCAACATAAGCAACCTTGTACGTATACAAGTCCTTTAATGCGAATACAAAAAATACATTGATTTCTACCATCACAAATTCCCCCTCTTAAAACTCTTATATGGTATCAAAGATTTTCAACACCAATGAGTCGATCCTGCTCATCAATTCCATGGCGAACAAAATCAACCCTACTACTTCCTGGCCACCCATCCTTCACTGGTGTGAACCCAATTGCCCAACTCCCCCTCAAAACTCACCTCCAACAATTATCCATCATGGAGAGCTCAACAACAATCGCACTTTAATAATATAGCTTTCTTGTTATATCAATGGTAATAACCCACAACTCTCTCACACCATAAATAAAGAAAACCTTGAAATCATCAACAAAATAATGCCATTTTACACCAGGTATGCCTCCTTATCGAAGCATTCATGGCTTATCTTGCCTCCTCATCATCTTGCAATGAGTGGGATAAAATCAAAGATATAAACTTGAAAATAGGCCTATGTGGTTTCGACATACAAATATTTAAAAATGCACATTATAAATGGAGTAGATAAAATTAGTATTTGAGGACTAGAAAGTGGAAGGGGTAAATTTAAGGTAACATGGATAAAATCTGTTCAAAATGATTTTGCAAGAACAGCTTTAACATGACAGAGGTAGCATTAAACAAGAATAATTAAAGAATCATTCATAAAACTGACACAAATAATTATGATGATGATGATAAGCTGCTCTAAATAGGATGATGATAAGCTGCTCTAAATAGGAAACCGTCTCTTCTAATTAATTGGGCAATATTAGAGATATGAAGCAATGAGTACTCGTGGAAGGAACTGTACTACAGTATAACTTGGCGGTATACAGAAATCTAGAGAACTTCGCAAGCTTCCAGAAGACAATGAATTAAAATGTGCAAGTGCAACTAATAATGGGAAGGAAGATTATTAAGACCATTCAGACTGTAGCCTGCATATGGTAGCGGAATTAAAGAATCACAAGTAACAATGATAGGAGTATAGAAATACTATTTCCTGTAATATTATATCTAGTAGAAAATGTTTCAGGACAGCAGCAACATTAGATGTTAAAAGAACAGAATTAATATGCCTATAGGGAATAATCTAGGCTGAGACATCTCATCCAAGCCACAACCATTAAAAGACACTAATAAAATGCATACACAAAAAGTAGAGGGTGTGAATATTGGGGGAGAGGAGCTACCCCCTTGAGGTCGAAGACCTATATCTAGTAAATTAAATCGCTACACTATGGTACCAAAGCTATGAACTATCTAAAATTCAACAGATAAAAAAAGCTACAGCGCTTGTTTCTGGATGTCACTTACTGAGTCAACTGATGCAACAATTGATACAATTGCCATGATGATGGATGTCCTCAAATTGAATGTAGGCGCCCCCCATTGGAATGGATAAGGAATCCTAACCCAAGCAGCTGTCTTCCAAGCAACAGAAACATCAGTGCGACAACGCTTCATGGTAAGTGCATGTTTTCTGCAAGTATCTGCCAAAATATTCGAGCTGGGTATATTTGAGTTGCAGCCTTTATAGTTATAAGCTCCACCAGTCGTCAAAAAGAATGCATATGCCCATACAATGGCAACACTAATGGGAACCTGCTAGTAAATCATACAAAAAGAAGAAATAAAAACAAAATGGCATTTTCAGTCAAAGTAAAATTATTAAGACTCGGCCATTTTGATAAACGGGAAGTGCAAGCTCCGTGAAATTTTAGTAAAAGGAGATAAAAGGATTAAATAATTAACAAAATCCAGATGTCCAGGAAAAAAACAGGAAAACAGAAAGTTTAGTAAATACCGCATAAACTAGGAAAATTTGATGTCCGAAAATTGAAATTTTGCGAAGGTACTGCAATTGACAATAACGGAAGAAGAAGTGTCAATATACAGCAAAATCTGCGTCGAAGTAATCAAAGCTTCTCATAAGCTAGCAACCTTGCTAATCAGCTGACAAGCTATAAGGAGAGGGTGATAAAGCTGTTAATGCAGGCCAACACGTGATTTAAATGCTAAGCAACATCTTACCAGAGTGAAAATAAGAATCAATAGAATTAGCGGGATGCTTATTCCTACACAAGAACCCGCCTGAGGGAAACCATAGCTGAAAAATGCCAAACCTATAGTAGCAACAGTAGGAGCAACTACAACTGGATTTATCAACCTGTAAACATAAAATATCGCTATGTACGTCATCAAGTAGGAATATTTTACCAAAATATTTTGGGCGTGCCATTACAAAAGGTAAACAAGCCATCTTAAGTAGCATGATTTTAAGAGATAAATAGAACTCTTGATTTCTGTTGCTTTTTAATAGCCTAAAGTAGTAGTAGTTCGAGCTTATGCAATAACTGAGATACTCGAGATACATATAATACAAAGTTTTAGAAATAGGAATCGTCTTCCAAACTATATGGAAAAAAGACCAGTAAAGACTGTGCATTAACATAATAATAAGATCACTTGAAAGAACATGCATAACTAGTCAAAACATCAAAAAATAAAAATATAGAAAACTCCCTTAAAATACATACACCACCGAGTGAATAAGATTAAAACCTCCGATGACGCATGGTTGAGACGCATATACATACATAAAATGCACAAGTGCTGAATATCACGATATTTTGATTAATATGGCACGCAGTCCTCTCCCGCCTTGCATAAATCTGTCGAAGGACTGACCAATCCTGTTGAAAGCACACTCAATAAAGCCTTGAAAAGTAACAGGGCTGGCTCAAACCAGGCTACACCCATGCAAGTTCACAAGGCAGGCCCTTTAAGACCCATATAACTTGCTAAGGAATGCATAAAACTGATTTTCTCTGAGAGACCTGCATGTGCTGGAGAATGTATACCTTCATCAAGACCAACAGTTAACTCCTAAAAGATCCAGCGGAATTTTCAATAGCATCTGCTGGAGAATGTTAAGAGGTTGCATAAACATCTTTAATGGTTTCTTAGATGATGATGATGGTGGTGATGATGCAAGAAGGTGGGTGTCGGATTTTTAAATGATAACTTTTTAATCATAAACGAGAGCATGTACCATTAATTTCACAGATTATTGGTGGCTAAGGCACGGCTTAGTCAAACAGCAAAAATAAGGAGTGACCACTAGAAAATTACTCGTTGGAACTTTATTCTGCACATGAAGTTCATCATATCAATTAAGAATCACAGTGCTCCATAAAAGTACCTCAAAATAAGTGACATAAGTCCACTATAACCCAAGATGGTTTGAAAAATGGAACCAACAATGATTGCCCCTTGTAATTCCCTCATAATGTGCCTGAATTTCTGCATTTATAAGAATAAAGCATTTTGCAATTGCGTCAAATGGAAAATGGAAATCTCAATGAACAAAAATAGAGGATGCTCACAATAGTAGAAGAAAATATGATACCAGAGTCATTTAATATAAAAAAACTCAAATCTTAGTTAATTTTCCATAATGCATTATCAAAAGGCATGCATAAGTAGAAATGAAAGACATGAGAGAGACCAAGCAGTGACAGAGGAGGCGCAATTTCCTACTTTGCCCTTGATATGAATTGATATATAGAAGATTTCTTATGTGTGGAATCTAATTGTGTTGATCAATCGGGTTGGTTTGTTGTCTCGGACCTCAAGTTTTTTGTGCTCGCTAGGGGGTGCGAGGGGTTTACCCCCTGCTTGGGTTTGGGTTTTTTTTTTCCCGTACAACGTCCTGGCGCTGCATACCCGAGTGCCTCGGCGTTGTGTTCCCGAGCACCCCAGCCTGAACGACATAGAGGAGCATCGTAACGCCCCAAACTGTTGTTGTAGCACTGTGAAACAGGCTGGATAGTTTTCTTTCTCGTTTTTCTGAAGGGTTGCGTCCCTTAGGGTTATTTACTTGTCTTTCTCTTGTACTTTTTGAGGTGTAGATAGTGAGAACAGTGCATGTGATAAGAGAAGCAAGGAGAGACCGAGAGAGAAGAGAGATATGTACTTATTTCTCCCAATTTTCATAATAGATTTCTTGGTGGGGTGTGGCTCCATTATTTTTTTTCCCTATTTTTGAGTTTTTCCACATTAAATCCTGTCACTTTTTTTTTCGCTGCTTTTACTTTTTTGCTTGTTTCGTCATTGTGGTGTTTACTCCTCATCCCCAACAAGATTTCGGTACTAGATAAACTAAAAGAATGTATGACACGTTAACATGATAAGCATGCAACCAAATGATTCAAGCATGATGCGGTTATCTCAAGAATATAGAAGATGAGAAAGATAAGTAAAGATATCAGCTACTAAGGGCAATGATTAAAAAGAGTCACAGCCACCACTCAGATTGCAAGTGCAGCAACTTTAGTTATGGGTGACTTGATGAGAAAAGTTTAGAGTTCAAGTTATGCCAACATCTTATCGCAAAATTTATATCAAAATTAATGAAGTAAATATATGCAATTTTATTATAGGTAACATTAACAATTACAACAACAACAACATCAAATCTTTATCCCACTACGTGGGGTCGCCTACAAGGTAACATTAATAATTATTAATCAATAAAATTAAAAGTTAAGCTGCTACTAGAATGTGATAGGTTTGGGTATTTTAGATCTATGATATACAAGAATATGGATATAAATGAAAATATAACTTTTAGAGTTATATTTGGTACTTAAAATGAGAAATGCCTCGATAGTCCATCAATGTTGGGTGGATCTAAGTGTTAGGTGGTAAAAAAATGTTATTGTTAATGATATTGAGCACTGCAAAAAAGAGAATGTTAAGATAAATATGTGGCAAAACTATGAAATATAAATAAAAATATGATTAGATTAAAAGAATGGTTAAGAGTGATATCTATTGAAAATAAGATACTTGAAAAAAAAATTAGGTGATTTGGACATATACAATGAATGATAGATGCACCTCTTAGATGAGTAGATAAATTAGTCTCAAGCGATTAGAAAGACTAGGTTGAACATCTCACATGACACTCATTAAAAACAAATGAAAAATAAGGATTCATAAAACCAACCACAAATGATTGGTAAAAAGCTAATGATGATGACAATGAATCGGTTCATACACCAAACCCAAAATAAAAACTAAGCTCATAATATTTGAACCCTTGAGCTTCCATATCTCAATGGGGCAAACACAAACAACTCTCCATGTACAGCCTATAATATTTAACATCTTGTAAGACCTTTACACAAGCCAAAACAAAATTGTTATAGCTTCAAACTCCACTCTCGGTTATACGCCTAAGAAATTAAAGTCGGTGACACCTCAAGATTCTGCATGAAATTTCATTTTTCTAATTGGGTAGAATATACTCAAGAATTCCAAGTTCTGCTGTGCATTAACAGATGGATAGAAAATGCACTTTTAATGTATTGATCTTGAAAATATATTCAAAAGTGTGATTATATAACTGCTAGCATTGTGTATGCATGGATTTGTTGGCGTCTTGGTGCAAAAAAATATCAATTCTCTTTGAGCATAAATTTATATGTTAGACTTCAGTATTCAATTCCAGAGCTATGAATGAGTAAATGAAGAAGGATAACAAACAATTGAAAGCATCGCAATCAAACTTACATTATCGCTGAGGTTTCGATATTCTTCTGAATTAATGATAACCAAAGCAGGAGCAAGATATACAAACGAGCTTCCCTGAACCAATGGAAGCCTAGTACCAAAGAATGAGTGCATTATTGTCGTAACACCAGACACTAGTAGTACAGTTGCAATAACGTTAGCAGTTTCACCCTACCAATGGAGAAGAACATGCAGACTTAGGTCATTTTCAGGGTTTCACAAACTGAAAATAGCCACAAAGAAAGAAGGCTTACATCAGTTCCACCCATGGCGGGAACCATGATTAGAGGTACAAATATAAGTGAGCCAGCCAGTGAAAGATAGTGTTGGATACCATATAAAAACAGCCGACCTGCAGACAAACATCCGCAGCAAGTTTGAGAAATAGATAGCACAGCCGTTCTCATCCTTAGCATAACATTACGAAAGAAAAAACTTCGTGATTTCAAGCAACTTGCATAATCTACTTAAATAGAAAAATCATATAAAAGCTGGAAAACACCAGAATAATCTCCTGCTTTCAACTGTCAAAAATACGGGAGTGCTGAAACACACTCATCCAGATGATTTTTCTAAAAACTAAATCAAACATCCTCAGCTAATTACAAGCATGCATCACATGATTAGAACAATTAAAATAGTTTGGGATGGGTTCCCAATGTAGAAATTCTTCACCTGCATAGATTAAAGCAAGAATAGCGAGAAGCAGGGAAGAAGAAATGCATAGGAAACCCAGCTTTTACATTCTCGGTTCAATAATAAAATTACAGAGAATACTGTAGAGTATAAGGGTGAGAAGGAAGTTATATGTAATAGTCTGGATTGCTGTAGCAGCGATCCAACGGCCAAGAGATGAAGCGTTGACAGTGGCCAGGCGAAGTGGAGCAAGGGAGATGGATAGGTGAGCCGAAGTATCCATAGTTCAAACTGCTTATAAAGTGTGCTTATCAGTCCCCCTCAAGTTGACAATCGAGGATAGGATTGTTAACTTGTCACGAAGTTGAGAGAAGCGGGCAACACTAAGAGATTTGGTGAAGAGGTCAACAGGTTGATCTTGGGAGGCTATATGATGGACTGAAATGTATTTCAACCTGATGCAATCCCTTATAAAGTGGAAGTCAATTTCTATATATTTGGTTCTAGCATGAAAGATGGGGTTGTTAGTGATGCGGACATCCAACCGTCCATACCTATCTGAGAAGGAGCCAAGATCGACGGCCGAGATCACTCCATTTTTATCTTAGTTTATTAATTGTATTTTTTATTTTAATTATGCATTTTTCATTTTTACCCTTATTTAAGAATCTTGTCTTATGTAAGCCTAAGGGCCAAAGTTATTTTTTTAGTTTCTTTTATTTTAAGGCTTATATATAGAGGCCCTTACTTTTGTATTAGGTATGGTGGAGTTTTAATAAAAAAAATTGTTATGCACTTTTGTTCCTTGAGAGGACTTAGGTGATATCCCTATGGGAGGGAATCGTAATTTCCACCCGCCGCAGGATGAGTCTGGGCTCATGGCTTGAAGTCCCTTAGTGAAAGGCAACGCATCACCCGTCAGCCGCAAGAAGTGTCTGGGCTCACGGTTTTATCCTTTTTTCCTTTTTTTTGTTTCTCCTTATTTTTCATAAACCGCCACCTCCTCCTCCCTACCAAACCGCCGGCCAAAGACCTCCCCTCCCCACCTCCATGCCGCCGCCGCCCAAGCCTCTTTCTTTCCCCAAACCGTCGGCCGCCATCATCCCTTACACCACTTCCCTCAAAAAATTTCTCTTTTTTAATTTAGAATGTCCTTAATTCGGAAAGGAATTTAAATTCAAAATTAATCCAATTTGAATTTCAAATTTCTTCCTAATTAATTACACTTAATTAGAGAAATTTCTTTCATTCTATCAATTAATCAAATCTGAAATTGATTGATTAATTGATTCCTAAACCCAAATACATTGAACCTAGACACATCCCTCTTCCCTTGGCTCCACAAATTCCATCCTGCATTCAAAGCCCTTCCTATTTTGGTCTTCTTAATTTGGTAACAAATTTGAATTTGTTTCCTAAATAAGAATCCCTATTTTAGGAAAGTTACTTAAATTAGATCTAATTAAATTTCTAATTATATTTGATTTAAATTAATTTTCCTAATTAGTAAATCTCTTTTAAGAAACCCCCCCAAATCTCTCACAATATGAAATTAATTGGAATTAATTCCAATTTTCATGTTCATTGAACCTAGACACATTTATTAAATGTGGACAACTTCTCCTCCTTCCCTCTCTCTTGGCCGGCCCTCCCTCTCCCTCCAATTCAATTAACCCATATTAATTCTTCCCATTATTTCCCAAAATAAGTTCCTAAATTAAGTTATTTTAATTTTGGTAAGTTTTAAATTCAAAATTCAAACGAATTTGAATTTCAAATCTTTTTCTAATTGATAAATCTAATTTAGGAAGCCTCCCTAATCACCTCAAATCTGAAATTAAATTTCAGATTTAATTCCCCCATTAGCAATTAATGCTTGGGTCCACATACATTGTATGTGGACACTATTTCCTCCCCCCCCCCCTAGGCCGGCCCCCTTCTCTCTCCCTCTTAATTAATTGATTCCCCAATTGGATATCCCATTATCAGCCCAAATTTTCAAATGACCCCTTTCCCCCCATATCCGTTCTACATCAATTTGGTATCAAAACATGGTTGCCCGGAATGCGGACGCGATGGAGTCGAGCTCTTTTTCACCCCGAGATAATGATGCGGACATCCAACCGTCCATGCCTATCCGAGGAGGAGCCAAGATTGACAGCCAAGATCACTCCATTTTTATCTTAATTTATTAATTGTATTTTTTATTTTAATTATGCATTTTTCGTTTTTACCCTTATTTAAGAGTCTTGTCTTATGTAAGCCTAAGGGGCAAAGTTGTCTTTTTAGTTTCTTTTATTATAAGGCCTATATATAGAGGCCCTTGCTCTTGTATTAGGTATGATGGAGTTTTAATTAAAAAGCTATTCTGCACTTTTGTTCCATGTGAGGACTTAGGTGAGATACCTATGGGAGGGAATCGTAGTTTCCACCCACCGCAGGATAGGTCCGGGCTCGTGGCTTGAAGTCCCTTGGTGAAGGGCAACGCATCACCCGTCAGCCGTAGGAAGCGTCCGGGCTAACAATTTTATCCTTTTTTTCTTTTTTTTTATTTCTCCTTATTTTTCCTAAACCGACACCTCCTCCTCCCTACCAAACCGCCAGCCAAAGGCCTCCCCTCCCCACCTCCATACTGCCGCCCAAGCCCCTTTCTTTCCCCAAACCGTCGACCACCATCATCCCTAACACCACTTCCCTCAAAAAATTTCTCTTTCCTAATTTAGAATGTCCTTAATTCGGAAAGAAATTTAAATTCAAAATTAATTCAATTTGAATTTCAATTTTCTTCCTAATTAATTACGCTTAATTAGGAAAGTTTCCTTTCATTATATCAATTAATCAAATCTGAAATTGATTGATTAATTGATTCCTAAATCCAAAAACATTGAACCTAGACACCCCCTCCCTCTTCCCTTGGCTCCATAAATTCTATCATGCATTCAAAGCCCTTCCTATTTTGGCCTTCTTAATTTGGTAACAAATTTGAATTTAAAATTCAAACAATTTTGAATTTGAATTTGTTTCCTAAATAAGAATCCCTATTTTAGGAAAGTTACTTAAATTAGATCTAATTAAATTTCTAATTAGATTTGATTTAAACTAACTTTCCTAATTAGTATATCTCTTTTAGGAAAACCCCCAAATCTCTCCCAATCTGAAATTAATTGGAATTAATTCTAATTTTCATGTTCATTGAACCTAGACACATTCATTGAATTTGGACAACTTCTCCTCCTCCTCTCTCTTGGCCGGCCCCCTTACCCTCTCTCCTATCTCATTAATTCCGCCAATCAAATCTCTTAATTAAGAGAAATTTGAAATTGAATTTCATAGTTTTAATTTTTATTCTCCCCCCCCCCCCCCCCCGTTCTTCGTTCTACATCAGTTAGCCAATGCTAGAGTCGAAACATTATCACAAAACAATTTTGTTGGTTGGGAGAGGGATACACCAAATTCTACTAGTAATCTTTGGAGCCAGATGATATCACACGCTGCAGTTGATAGGGCCCTATATTCGGACTCAGTAGAGGATCTAGCAACAGAGGTTTATTTCTTGACAATCCAAGAGATCAAGGTAGAGCCAAGGAAGGCACAGTAGCCAGTGATAAAACGTCTGTCAGTGTGGTCTGTTTCCCAATCGAAATCTACATGTGCTTGTAGTTCAAGAGATGATTTGGTGATAGGCAAACCAAAGTGGAGGGAACCTTGGATATAGCATAGTACTCGTTTGAGAAATTGAAAATGGAGTTGTTGTGGGTTATGCATATGCTGACATAGGTAGTTGACAGCATACAAAAGGTCTGGACGGGTAATGGTCAAGTATTATAGGGAACCAACCAGTTTACGATAAAAGTCCAGGTGAGTGTATGGTTATGAGCAGGTGGCTGCATTGGAGAATTTGGTTGGTAGAGGCGTGAGGATTGGTTTGCAATCATCATTGCTGCTTTATGTAGAATTTCAGCTGCATATTTGGATTGGTTGAGGTGGATACCAATGGGAGTATAACATACTTGCAGCCCAAGGAAGTAGTGTAGCTGTGCCAAATTTTTCATGCTAAATCTGAGCTGTAAAGTTGCTAATAGCTTGTCTATGGCTGGTTTGTTATTACCAATGAGGAGTATACCATCCACATATATAAGGATATATATCTGTATTGAGTCTTGGTGAAATATGAGGAAGAAAGGATCAGCATAGCTGATTTGAAATCCATATTGAAGCAGGTAGGAGGAAAGAGTGGTGAACCACTGACGGTTGGTTTGTTTGAGGCCATAAATTGCTTTCTTGAGTAAGCATACATGGTTGGGAAATTATGGATCAATAAAGCTCGATGGTTGCATCATGTAAATCGTTTCATCAAGAAATCCATTCAGGAAGGCATTGGAAACATCCAATTGGAGGACTGGCCAATTTTGGGAGACAACAACAGTGAGTAGGATTCTAATTGTGGGAAATTTAGCAACTGGGTTGAAGATTTCTCGGGAGTCCAAGCCAGGTTCTTGCTTAAAGCCTTGAGCAATTAAGCAGGCTTGTCGTGGGAAACAGATCCGTCAAAGTGAAATTTTGTCTTGAATAACAATTTGTATCCTAAGATGTTTATGTCAAGTTTAGGGGGTACCAAACCCAAGTCCCTTGTGTTTAAAGTGCTTCAAATTCAGTAATCATAGCAGCTCGCCAAACCTGGTACTTAATGGCTTGAGAATAGCAAGAGGGGTTTGTGGGTACAGTGGTGTGTTGGAGATCAAAAATGGGTTTGGGTTTAAGGTTGTTGGTTTGAGCACGAGTTAGCATAGGGTGACAGGGTGGCTGAAGGGCGGTAGATATAAGAGGAGGAGAGGGTGTTGGATGGGCTGTATGAGATGGAGGAGGAGAGGGTGTTGTATGGACTGTATGAGTTGGTGATGGGGGTTGTTGAGAGGGTTGGGTGGATCTATAAGCGGTTGGAAGGATGGAGGGTCATTGGATGCAATGAGAGTTGATGTGGATGGCTGGATGGTAGAGATAGGAACAAGGGTGAATGGAGAGAGGTGGGTTGGTTATGGAGAGGAATTCAGTGTGCTGGAGTCGGATGTTGAGGTGGTGGTTTTGAAGGTGAATATTGATTCATGGAAGTGTACATGTCGGGAGATATATATCCGGCCTGTGGTGAGGTTGAGACATGTGTATCCTTTGGCATTGGAGGCATAACCTATGAAGAGGCAGGGTGTGGATCGAGAAGCAAGTTTGTTTGGTGTTGAGGGGGTTAGCCAAGGGTAACATAAACAGTCGAAAGCGCGAAGGTTGGTGTATGTAGGTGGCTGATTATATAGGCATTCAAATGGGGATTTATTGTGAGAAACTTTGGATGGTAGGCGATTGATTAAGTAAACAGCAGTGAGGAGAGTGTCCACCAAAAATGTTGGAGGTAAATGAGCATGAAAAAGCAATGCTTGTACAGTTTCAAGTAGGCGCCAATGTTCGCATTCAGCAACATCATTTTGTTGAGGGATGTAAGGACAAGTGAGTTGGTGAATTATGCCAAAGTTCATTAAGTGGTTTTGAAAGATTTTATTTACATATTCACCACCACCAACAAGACATTTGAACATTAGAAATGTGGAAAAACTTCAGATTTTGAGCGTAAAGGATACACCCATGAATAGTGGCTAAGGTCATCAACAAATCGAAGGTAGTCACGATAATTTTACATTGATAAAACGGGGGAAGAGCCCCATACATCACTATGTACAAGCTCTAAACATTGAGTAGACATATAAGTAGATAATGGAAAAGATAAAAGGCTACATTTGGCACGAGCACATGCTGAGCAGTGAGAGGGTGGTTGACGGTGAGCTGAGTTGTAGAGAGTTGGAGATGAAGTGCTGAGTTGAAGCAGATGGATGTCCCAAGCGTTGGTGCCAGACTGTGGAGGAGGTTGTAGAGGTGGTGAATGTTGTAGGTGATGTGTGTGGAGGCTGTCGAGTAGTTGTCTGAGAGGAGTTAATGGGATATATACCGTCTAGATTGGGTCCTTGGAGAAAAGTTTTGTTGGTCAGGGAGTTCTTAATGAGAAACCCATGAGAAGATTGTGTGATAGTTTGGGAACATGAAGAACATTAGGATGGTAGAGCTTACGGGATGGTGTGGGGAGTAGGCCTTGTCCGGTATGGGAAATTGGGAGCTGTTGTCCATTGCCAACTTGAACCAGGGATGGACCGGAATAGGGCTGAACATTATGGAGCTGGGAGGATTCAGACATGAGATGGTCTGTGGCTCCAGAGTCTAAGAACCAGTCAGCATTTGATGTAGTGTCTGTAGCAAGGTAAGCTTGTGATTTGGATGTGAATGTGGAATCATGACAATGCCAGCAGTTGAGAGCAAAGTGACATGGTTTCCCATAGATTTGGCACTCAATATATGGGAGGGAACAACGATCACCACGCATCTGACTGGCGTTGGAGCGACCAATTGGGCTGTGGCCATGAGCTACTATATGAGGTGTGGTGCGACCTCGAGAGCATCCTCGGGTGGCAGATAAGGCGAATTGTGAATAAGCAACAAAGGGAGGGATTTCACGAGTGGAATCAACCATGAGGTTGAGCTCTTCACTATAGAGCAAGGCTTAGAAGTCATCAAGGCTGATTGGATTCAGTTGTGTGCGTATGGATGTCTTGAAGGACTGGTATTTAGAGGGAAAGCTATTTAATGTGTAGATGATGATATCTTCCAGGTCAATGGAGGAGCTGGCATAAGCAATGGCAGCTACTTTGTGTTTGACTTCAGATAGGTATTGAACCATTGTTCGGTCTTGGAGTTGCAACTGGTGTAGTTCATTCTTGAGTTGCAAAAGTCTGGAGTGGTTCGTGGATTGCAATCAACGTTCAATCGTGAGCTAGATATCTTGAGTGGAATCCAAATTGAGAACATAGGGTAACAATGCGGGGGAGATGGTTGAGTAGCAGACATATGTTAAATTTTGATCAATCAGCATCCACGATTAATAGAGGGAATTAGTGATAATGGTTCCATCTGAGGACAGCAACTGTTTAGGGGGTTTTAGAACTAGTGAGGTAGCCTTCAAAACCATTTGTCCAAAATAGTTTGAGAAGTTGGGATTTCCAAATCAAGTGGTTGTCAGTGGTTAACTGTACAGATACCATAGTTTTGACATTGGACATGAATTTGAGTTGAGGAGGGATGGTGACTTCACTTGTAGTGAGAAGCGTGTGCAGAGGGTTAGAAGTGGTTTCGATTCTACCATGATCGCAGACCAGAAAATCTGAACCAAGAGCTCTGATACCATGTAGAAGTTCTTTACCTACATAGATTAAAGCAAGAATAGCAAAGAAGCAGGGAGGAAGAAATGCAAAGGAAAACCAGCTTTTACATTCTCGGTTCAATAATAAAATTACAGAGAATATTGTAGAGTATAAGGGTAAGAAGGAAGTTATATGTTAACAGTCTGGATTGCTATAGCAGTGATCCAACGGTCAAGAGATGAAGCGCTGACAGTGGCCAGGCAAAGTGGAGCAGGGGAAATTGATAGGTGAGCCGAAGTGTCCATAGTTAAAACTGCTTATCAAGTGTGCTTATCACCCAAAACAAACCTATTTAACATCACTGATCTTAAAACATGCATGCATCTCCAACTAAGCACAAATCCTAAAGTGACCATGGATCTATGTGTTAGGCAGAAAATGATTTTGTACAAAGCAATGCAGATAAGTGATTAATTTGAATCTCCAAATTACTGTGGTTCCTATTTTTGCATTTTCTCTATTTTTGTTTGTTTTACATTTTCTTTATTTTGTTCTTTCCTTTCCTCTCTTTGATGGCAGACTTATAAATAAGATATGAGATTGAAGAAAAGGGAATACGAAGAAAAAAAAAAAGAAAAGCATTTTGGAATTGTATATCGTTTTCTTTTTTTTCTTCTTCTTCTTCTTCTTCTTTTTTGCACGTTATTCACATAAGAAAAGAACCAAGATTGAATTAAATTGGCTCAACCATATTGGATTGCATCTTTACATTTATCTTGATCTTTCTCATCTACCCTAACTCCTTTGCACCAACCTCCACCGTACCACCACCATGTCATTCTTATGCCATCCTCATCTCATTGGCCATCATCTTAATAATATTGATGTCCCTGGCAATGACAAAGGCAGCATGACGTGGCTTCTCATCACCCTCGTTGTTCTCTTGTAGCAGTTGAATGGAAATTGTAGTAATTACAGGGCAGTTGCAGCCACCCAGTACAGCAGACAGCAATGATAGCCACAAACAAATCTTTTTAGGAGCACTCGAGGTAACAGACATTACTAAAATGCCATCAATATCCACTACTCTAGACGACCAAATGACGCAAACCAGATGTTCCGGGATTCTCAAGACTAGCAAGCAGCGACACTTACCCTAAACAATCATTGATTTCACGGAAATGTAGTTATATGCAATTTTCTATTTAAAGATTGTCACAGCTTGCCTTTTATGGCTTTTTCTTCCCGACACTTTAGCAATATGCAATCTTCTATTTGTGGGACTGTAAAAGACAGAGCAACACTTTCCTACAATGGCTTTTTTTCTTTGGTTCTGGCACTGTAGCCAAATAATTTTTTGATTGTTTTGGGAAATTGAAAATTTTGGAACGTTGAGAGAATGTGTGTGGCATAATTGAACTAGCAATTTTTATTTGTATCTTATAATATTTATTTATTTTTTTAATTCGATATCTTCATGGGCTATACATAGGACACCTTAAAAACGTAAAAATCATTAAACATTGAATATTAAAATAAATTTTCATTTTTCCTTAATTCATGTCTGTGCCTCCTTAGTAAGTATTGACAACGCCTTTCGAGATGAGTCACCTTTTATCAACATAAGGCTTGAACCATTCATTTTGGAGATTTCTATCCTTGCCCTCATTATTAATTTGTTTAGTGACTCATATGGCAGAATAGAAACTTTCCATTTTTACTTGAATTTTAGAATATTTAAAAAATTTTACTATTTCTGATCCTTCATGGGCTATATGACTTTTTCAGCATGTAAAAATCATTGAACATTGAGTACTAAAATAAACTTTAATGTTTTCTTAATTGTGTTGTTATTAGATGTGTAATCTTCAAGCCATTTGCAAGTCTTCACAATAACTAGATCAGCATAAGGCTCGGATCATCCATTTTGGTGATTTCTATCACTGTTCTGACAATTAACTTGTTTAGTGATTAATGTACAAGCATGATTGGAATTCTATCTTGTGTTATCTATGTCACATTCTTTTTTGTAGTGTAAATCTTGATAATTACTCAGAGTATATAATCATACACTATTTTTTTTTATGAAATTTCAGATTTTGGCAACAACTAAATTACTACTAATTTTTACTAAAGTTAAAAGTTGATAACCCTCATATTACAGCTTTTTGTCTGTTTTTATTGTGCATCTCAATATGAATTACGTTAATAAAATTAGACCCTAAGCCATTTTATGCCAAATTAGTATCAATGCTGGTTGCTTCATCATGTTGACTAAAAGTAAGACATGCTAATTGGGTCATATTACAATTTCTTGTTTGTTTTCATTATGCATCTCAATACGAGTTGCATTAATAAAATTAGACCCTAAGCCATCTTAAAACAAATTAGTATCAAAGCCTGTGGTTGCTTCATCATGTTGACTAAAAGTAAGACATGCTAATTGGGTAATTGGGTCAATAAAAAAATAATAGAATAGGCAACTTACACAAAATTGAGTAAGTCATGATTCTGAATGAGCAGAACATGGCCATCATGGTGATCTAAACTAAAGAAATTTTGAGATTTAATTGATAATATGTTATCTTAAATTCAGAATTAAGAACTGATTTCTAGAAGTATTATTATTGTTTATATATTCATAAAATACAAAGAATGTTCTATGGACTGTTGATTTGCCCATATCTTTGTCATTCTAATAGTTGTTATTTCCAATTATAAGCATGTTATTTTCTTCTTTCAATCTCTTACTTTACCATAAATGAGCTACTTCAAATCTGAATAAAACCATTTACAGACTATTGATTTGCCAATATTCAAATGCCATGCTAATAATTGTTAATTTTCTACAGTTCAATATTTTCGATCTAATAAATAATCTATATCCCAGTTGAATATCTTTTTTTTCTGATGTAATCAAATTCTTCACTTCCAAAATGTTCTTTAATATTTAATTAATTTAATTAATGTCAACTCAATGTCAAATGAAATGAAGTGTATCTCATTCAATATCAAGTAAAATGATTGGCTTCCCATTTAATAAATATAGCATAACTTTCAAATTAAAATCAATTTGATTTTTGAAGTAAAATATTATTAAATTTTAAATAATGCATGTCTCATGTATAAAAGGAAAAATTGACTTTATGCGCCACATAAAACACTTAAATAGCCAAATACTCGGTATTTGTTTTTCTTAGAAAAATATGACCAAAAATTGATTTCAGACCAAATGCCCAAACCATAAAAAAATATGAGTCATAATTCTCATAATCACAACTTAACCAAACCTTCAAACTAAAGAACTACTCAAAATTCCCTCATATCACACCTTCTACATCTCCGACAATCTCAAAGCTCGTGTGATTGGTCTCAAGTAAAGCTTCACAGCAACGATCTATACTTTCGAACGATCATTTCTAACAAAATAACTTATATCATATTTTTAATTCCGACATGGTGATAATGCAGATTTTCTCAGACTAATTGTGTTGAAAAATATTCAAAGTCATCTATAGAAGCATATCACTCAATATAAAAGAAAGGAGACAGACTCTGATCACTGCATGAATAAGACTCCACTTGTTTCATATCATTCATACTCTCTATCCCCTTAATACTTGTATTTGTTCTTTTCCTTCCTAAATAAATTAATAATTTTTCATTAAATTATCTTGAATTATTTTAATCCTTTTTTAATTACAATATTGCACGTTAATTCTGTTTGATTGTAATTTGATTAAATAATTAAATCCCTTTAATTTGCTGATCGAATCAGTTAATATTTTAAGGACTTCTACATTAGTTTAATTAAAATTTTAATTAATCTCATATTTCATTAATGATCAGTCCACCAAAATTTTTACTTCCCAAATTAATCTAACTGAATATTGATTATTATAATTCTTAATATAAGTAATCAATTCATATTTAAGGTGTAATTTGTAACTAATAAACATCTAATTGGGCTCAATTGCATAATAAAAATTGCCAGGTTAGTTCAATTAAATGCTAATTATTGCTAATTAAATTTATGGCTGTCTAATTGAGCACAATTTTCTATAAAGATTACAAATATTTAAGAGTTTTAGACAGCTCTAAATTAACCATTTAGAAAATAAATATTATATTAAGTATCATTAAATGTTCAGAATTGAAAAAAAAAAAAGGTTCAAGTAACAATAATTGAAACAGATTATTTTAATAATCATTTAATTCATTCCACTGTATAAGTTGTTCCTAACTATTTCAGTTACTCAGTTATGATTAATCTGTCATATTAATATTTAATTTTTAAATCTATTTTAGATTGATATGATTCAGTTTGTTAATCATTAATTACTCAGTTAGTTATGATTTTTCAAGTACACTATTATGAAATATAAACCAAAATATATTTACAATAATATCAGGAGAAATTTTAAGAAAAAAAATAACCACTTAATTATTATTTAAATTTTTATTAACTTAATATCCACTAATACGTGAAAAAATAAATGCTGATAAATTATCATAAAATTTTCCTAACAAAGGTCACTGCAGCTACAGATCTACAGAAAAAAGAATGCTGGAATCAACTTAAATCCCCTAACTTGTAAGGTTCTCTATAATAACAGAGGCGAGAGTTAGATGATTTTGATAGAATAAGACAAGCTAAGTAACATATTTGTGAAAAAAATAAAAAATTCTAGTACAATACCTTACCAGAAAATGCGTAATCCAGCTGCTGTGTGAGCTCATAACCGCACGAAATGAAACGAAACAGAGGCAAATGCATGGAAGAAGAAGCTCCGCGGGACAGCTAAATAAAGTTTTTTACTATAGCCAGTGGCCATTCAGTGAACGACTGGCTTTGCTGAATCAGCACCAGTGTGCTGGCCAAAGTGTCAGCTAGGGTTGTCAATATATGACACGACCAGAAAATCCGACCTAGACCCGACGCAAAAATTCCAAGTTTGAGTCGACTCGTTTAACAAACAGGTCGGGTTTGGGTTTAATTTTTTGACCCAATTGATAAATTGAGAAGAGTTCACCCGCAAACTCAAAAACAACCCGTTTGACCAACCCTCAGTCGGTCGAATCTCGCCTCGCCCATCGCGCTCACACTGGCCCTCGCGGCCTCCCCAGCCTCCCTCGCGGCCTCGCCCACTAGCCCTCTCCACTCGCCCATTCGCTATTGCTTGCCCTTGCCCTCGCTCGCCTGCTCGCACTCACAGGTTAGCATGATAATCACTTAATGGTTCAACTATAGTCTGATCTAGAATGAACTTTTCGACATATTCCTCCAATCAAACAAACAACAGAGATATTTCTTCAATTAGATAAATTATGAGTCAAATAAAGTGAAATTTTTGTTGGGAGGTAAAACATGCAGGGAACACAAATAAGAAAGAGAAAATGCCACAGTAAGAAAGAACAACAGGATTTAATATGAAAAAATTCGAAACCAGGAAAAAATAATGGAGTCACACCACACCAATAAATTCACTATGAAAATTTGAGAGAAATAGTACATATCTCTCTTCTCTCTCACTATCTCATTGTCTCTCTTCACTCCAGCACTATTCTGTCACAAGAACAAATAAAGAGAAACCCCTACAAAACTACCAAGAGATGCAACCCTTCAAGAAAAACGGGTAAGAAAATTGTCAGCCTGTCTCGCAGCGCCGTAGTGCTCAATTCTCTGATTCCAGTCTGTCTACCAGCGCCGCAACATTGCAGCACAGGGGTTCTAAAGCACTGTAGTGCTCTGGGCAGCGTCACAACACCGAGATTTGGAAAACCGAAGTGCTCCGCTCTCTGTCAATTTCCAAGCAAACTATATAGCACCGCAACGTTCAGGTACACAACGCCACAGCGCTATACGGTTGTATGAGGGGGAAAAAAGGATTTCGGGTGCAAAGCACCCGAACCCAAGCAAGGGGAGGACCCCTGCAATCACCCGGCGAGCTGGACCAATAGAATTGATGTCCAAGGCCGCAATACAGCCCGATTGATCGACACAATCAAATTCCACATGAAACTAACAATTTCCACATAAGAATGCATTCTTTCTAATACAACATAACCCTTTGATTCCAAAATGCCTATTTATAATGAATTAATTGTATTACTCAATGTTAATTAAAATGAGTTGTTCTCATTCAATATCAGTTTAAATGATTTGCTTCCCCCGATTTAACAAAAATTAACATAACATTCAAATTAAAATATTTTTTATTTTTATTTTTAAATAAAATTCATGTGCAGGATTAAAAAATTGACTTAGGGATATAAACTTTGATTGATTGATCATGTATTACATTTATCTTAAAATAAATCCAATAGCTTTTAGACTAATCATAGCCCTTTTTTTTTATTGGTATATACTTATAATTTTTTTTTACCTTTAAGATGCGTATATTTTTAGCATTGATCCATAAAAGAGTCCCGTGGTGAACATTTTTATTCATTCAATTCAGTTCAGCGGGGCTAGGTCCAATACTTGTTAAATTACTGCCCTAAGGATAGACTCCTCTCCAAGGGGCAAAAACCACAGCGGGAAGTTGACTTCTTCTCTCAATTGCGTGTATGCTGTGATTTTTTTCGAGCCAAGACATCCTTTTTCCATCGCTCTACCGGCTTCAAAGAACATTATTGACTATAAACAAATTGAAACAAAAGTGCTTATTTAAAAGCTCTCCTTCAATGAGTTCATTGATGCATTAAAATGTAGTTTTGTCAAAGGCAGAAAAATGTTTAAAACGAGAATAAAATAAACATGATGATGCAAGGAGGCCCAGGACTCCACAGCTGGATTTAAAAAAACCATAAGTCCAGATAAACTAACCAAAACCCGGATTTTCCGTGAGTTCACACATAAGCCCCGATTTAAGCGGAGCCGTAATCTGCGGCTCAGGAGGATCCACAATCAAGTCAATCTCCACTTCATCTTTTTTCGCCTCTCCATCCCCAGATCCCATAGTCATCGCAGGCTCCCCGTTCCCGCGCTCGGTTACATTTATAACCTCGCCCTTCCCTCTCAATGGCAGATCATTTCCCACCCATCTGCCCTCCTCCTTCAAACCAACTTCAGGCTCAACTCCAATCCTCCTCTTCTCCTTCTCGAATTTCCTCCCAACATTCTTCAAACCAACAAGCTCCGAGTCCAGATCCGCCGCTGGACTGATGTCGGCATCAGTCCTTCTCTGCCCCAAAATTGGCTCCAACTCGACCTTGGAGGCCCCCCGGTTCCCGAGGCGGCGGCCAAGGCCCTTCTCCATATCCAACCCCACACCTTTTCCGGGCGGCGGCGGTGGCGGTGGCGGCGCTAATTGTTCCGGCGGTGCCGCATCTTCCCCTCCCTCGTCTATGATGCTGCTTAAAGTGCTCTCACCAGAGAAACCGTGGTTGAAGCCGGTCCTATTCGCCCACGATTTGAGCTCATGAGGACTGTGATCCGTCTTGGAGACGAACGGCTCGATGGCCGGCGGCCAGGGTCCCGGCCGGCGACGATCCTTGTTCGAAATCGGCCGGGCCTCCACCGCAGATTTCCGGTCCATTTCGTTCGCGGAAAGAGAGGGAGCGGCAGATGAGTTAAAAGAAGGCGAGGAGTGAACCATAAGTAAAAAAAAAAACTTTTTTAGGCGCCGTGAGGTCGGGGGTATAACGAGAGAGAGTGAGCGAGCGCGAGCGAGTGGTAAGTGCTGGTGACCCGTCCCTTTCTGGACTTCTTCTCTGACGCAGACAGCGTGGTGGATAAGCGCTGCATGGACCGGGTCTACGTGGACCGAAACATCACGGTCGTTATCCTATAGATGAACCGGGCCTACATATGGAATTGGTAGTGCTGTGCGACTTCTATGCGCCTGTCGACCCTTCTACCGAAACATAGAAGTGTCGTGGATCTTCTCCTGTTGTCACGAGTGCTCACACGTGGCACCATCCAGAGTCGCCATCTTCCAGCTATAAACCACAGGCGCCGCTCGCCCATAGGAACTTCAAACCGCGGTAGAAAATAAGGAAAGCGATGCAGTTCGCTGCTGCTCTTCGCACGCTCAACAAGCGTGTCATCTACCAGCCGGCGCCCGCGGCTCTCTTTTGCTCCACACGCCGACAGTGTACAAGTGACGAATTGTACTGTTTAGGCTGGGACGGCAGACCACTGCGCAGTAGCCTCGGCAAAGGTGAGACAGAGTGGCGATGGCGAGAGGAGGAAGAAGAGAATCAGGAAACAGAAGACTACCGAAAATACTACGAAAAGCACAAGCCGTCGCCACTTTCGAATGTGGAGTTAGTGGACAAGCGGAAGCCGATCACCCGAGCGATGGACCACGTGGACGACGAAAATAAGGTGTTTTTGTTGGTGAGGGAGACGGTGGACGATGCTCTGCGGCGGGCGGAAGAGATGTGGTGGGCGGCTAAGGTGAGGGGCGATCCCGACTCGCCGCAGGCGCGAGCGCTCGCCAGGATGCTTCGCGAAAGATATAATGGAGAGGAGCATAATTAAAGCTAATATCGCCCAATAGAAGCCCCAAGTTCCGTCGCCTCTCGACGTATTATTTCTCCGCCTAGCAAAGCAGAGTCGATGCGTGCATGTGTAGTATCAAATCATGCGTTAAATTTTCCCCCCAATATCCAGATCGTATTCTACTGGTTGATTACTAACCTCGGGGCTAGTTGCAGCTAGTAAGATATTTGTGAATATTAGTGCTGCTGTGTTGTAAATATCATCCTGATAATAAATAATTTGCTAACGCAAGTCGCATTAGGCTGGATAGAAGGATTAATTTTGTTTTGGCTCAAACGGAGATCGAAGGAGCTCGACTAGCAAGAAGCTAGATGATAGAAACCCGATTCTGGATTGCTTTGTCTCCCAAAAAAAAGGAAAGATCAGTGGAGTTGCAAGTAAAGGGAATTTAAAAATAAACTTGTGTCTAATATTTTTGTGAAGTCTTATATTCCCTCTTTGATCGTTTTGTTGCCCTCAGCACCACATCTTCCTTGACCCAAATCGAGCGATCCCCTCTCTCTCATCCATATGCCTAACATTCGAGCTCGTCGACTCCAATCGACCCTCTCTCTCATTCAGACGCCATCGTTCCAGTTCCTCCATCCCTATTGAGTGATCCAGCTCTTCATCATCATGATGCTGGTTGATCCTAACAGTCTCTCTCATTCAAATCTTCATGTCATTGTTTCATATGTGAGCATCGCACCCCGCCTGTCCTGACTATCCTTGTCCTTAATCAAGCCCTCCATCAAGAGTACGCCACCAGAGTGCCAAGCACCACCTGGCCTAAAACAAGCTCCATCCTCACGCCGCCTTTCTAACTACTCCTACCGCACATCGTATATTTGTTAAATCTTCAATCAATGATTATGTGCTGATCATTTATAAAATCCTTACAAATAAGCTAAAGAGATTATTAATTATTATTCTACTTGATGGTAGGATTGTTGCATTCAAACCAATTATCTTGTAGGGTTGGTTAGAATTAGTTTGAAATTTGTAGGTTTATTTCTAGCTTATTGGAGAAAATCAAGATGTTGACCGTCTGGAGCAGCAATGTTATTTTATGGATTATCATGAACTTATAAACGATCTGATGATAATAAAATTTGGGTAGTGTCATCTAATAGACTTGAGCTTTAGTGTCATCTAATAAAATTTGAATAGTATCATCCAAGCATAAGAATGAACCCATAGCGTGCATTAATGCAAGGCTTTGGGGGTTGTTTGGTTGCTTATAAAAGGATTGTAAAGTATTTCAAGCGCTTGAGGTTTTAAAAAATTAGTATTTGGTTGAAGTAAAATAAATGTAGCGTAAAATTTTAATGCATTTGAAATTCATCATCCAGTTTCATTTTTTGTGTATTTGGAATTCCTTCAATTTAGGTGAGTTCCAACTACACTGAGAATTCATTGTAATTGTCGTCATCCGCCACCGTGGGAATTCATTGTAATTGTTGTCATCCGCCATTGTCAACCACCACAGTCAGTCACCACTGCCCCGTCGCCGGCCACTGCCGTCGTCGACATCCTGCCACCATCGTCGCTAGGTATCCACCTCCACCAACCACTGCCGACCACCACTACCGCAGTTGTCGATGCCACCAGCCACCGCAAACCACACCACCAACCATCGGCTTGCCGCCGATCACCACCGTTGCCGGTCGCCAGCCACCAATGTCAGCCACCAGCCACTAATTTTTTACAGTTTACATTACATTCATTTTATTTAAAACTAAACAAAAAGTAATTGCATTCATTTTATACTCATCCAAGAAACTTCAAAGTATTACTTTTAACACTGCATTCTTTTTTCAGACAATCAAACAACCACTTAGTGAATTGCTATGTCTTTATTCTTGATATCAAGACTCATTTTATTGTTTGAAGTTAAAAATACTCATAAATATGATTCATTACTAATTGGTCATAGGGAAGATTTCAATCTATAGTGTATGTTAATTAGCTCATATGAAATATACTTTAAAAAGTGATGGCGATAAAACAAATATTTCTAAAAATAAATTATTGTCAAAATTTGACACAAACATGAGAATGTGATTTTTAATCATATTCTAGACAATATTTCACTTGTGTGACACATAGGCTTCATTTGGGAAGGCTTTCTTACTATTTCTTAAAACGGTTTTTTAGTACAAAAATTAAAAAAAATTTTACTAGAAAGCTGTTTTAAGAAGCAGTAAGAAAGTCATCCGAAACGAAGCCTTAAATTTTGTTTGGAACGACATTTTACTGCTTTGTTGTTGTAGAAAAAATAACTTTTAAAGTTATTTTAGAAAGCAACTTTGAATACTTTTTTTTAAACAATAAAGAAATAATGAGTAAATAGAAATTATTGTTATGATCTCAAAAATAAAATAGTAAGAAAGCTGACTCCATAGAAACCTTTATCAAAATAAATATTTTGAAACAAAAACAAATACATTTCTGACCGCTGGGCAGTTGGCTCTTCTAATTAGTCGACTTATTTGTCTGCAAGTTTAAGCATGACAAATATTTACTGGCATGCATTAGATATTAAGTATTACATTTTGGGTTGTGCTTATGAAATGGTCTGAGTTTGTTTCGTTGTCAAGGTAGCATTGAACTCACTGAGTTTAGATAATCATATTTAGCTAGAATTTGAAATATTATAGTCTGGATTGATTTGAATTTGGCGCAAAATTGAATTTTTGTTTAAATTTGTTGGTTGAGTTGAATTTAAGACAACTCGAAATAGCTCGAAATTAACTCGATTGTTTGATAATTTTTCGATTGAGCTCAAGTATAAGCCTACTTAATATCGAATTGTTTATCACAATTGATTGTTTTTCTTTGCATTCATCGTCCTAATTAGGGGCGTCAAAACAGATTTTCGGGTCGGATTCAAGTCATACTCGAAATTGCCTGATTCTTAACACGTTCGACTCAAATCCGACCCGTTTGTTAACTGATTTACATTGGGGTTTGCAGGTAAACTCGGACCTGACCTATTTGTTAAACAGGTTGACCAGTACTCAGAATTTTCAAATCATGTCATGTATTGACACTCCTAATGCTAATTACATAACTAATGAAAGTAAGACATTAAATTGTTATAATTTTATATATTAATGGTAAGATGTTATAATCTTCTGTTGTTAATATAAATGTACTATTAATATTTGTTTACTTTGTATTTATAAATGTTTTCCTTTGGATTTTAGATAAAGTCCCTCATATCATTTAATAAAGGTAGACTATCAAGTTATAAATTAATTGTCACTTCATTTACGCAAAATTCCTAACCTAGCATTATTACATTTGTAATTTGAGTTAAGTTTTGTTAGGAAGCATCCATTGAATGCAATGTGTAATTATGGAGCTTTTGCATATTAGGAGCATATAAAATGATTATCTATATAATTGGGGGAAGTAAAAACCATTGTGAAAACTAGTAATTTGACCCCTCTTCCTAACAATTTCAAAACTCCCATGAAAGATCTTTGTAGTAGACATTAACTATAGTAATTTTAGAACCGCTGTAAGTATTTGCAACAGTTAAAATTGTCGGCATAGCCTCCACAAAGTGCTGCAAAAACTTTATTTTCATGTAGTGTTAAGATGATGGACATTTAATTTAAACTACACATCAATAATATCATATTTTTATTATAAAAAATAATAAATTAATAGTTGTAAGTATCCTATAATCACAAATAAATAAAGGGAATAGGAATACAAAATATAGATAGAAGGGAAGAAATTAAGAAGCACTCAAGAGAGAAGAATAAGCATCATTAGCATCTTAATCTTTATATTTAGCTTTTATTTGCATAATAAATAATTGTGTTTCCTCTAAGTTGGTTGTGAAATATATAGTGTTGAGTAAGTATTATGAATATGACCAAACATATATCAAATAATTAACTTTAGCTTTATAAAAGGTATATGAATTATTATACTTCATAGAAATTTGATGAGATGAATAAATATATCAATTTATCTAATTGAACAAAAAAAATCACTTATTGATGATATGAAGGCTAAACAAGGAGGTGATGTTGTTGATTTAGTTATTAACTTCTTTTCTTTATTATAGCAATTCAAATAAAAATTATTTCATGTTATTTCTAAGGGCTGTTGACCTCATTTTTGTATGAGATCATTAAGAGCCTAATCCAGACTTCAAATCAATCCTGAACTTAAGTCAATTCAAACTTTGATTCAGTTCAAACCTCAATCAAAATCCAGACTCCAGCCCAGTCCAAGATTCAAACTCTAGTTCAAATCTTGATCCTGCCTTTGATCTAGTTCAAATCATTTTCAAACACTTATGATCACTCCAAATGATCATGAATGATTGAGATGATTCAAATCCAGATATTCAAACCAAAAATCTATATCAAATCTGGATTTCCAAATCCAAAATTCAAGGCCAAAGACTTGAGTCCCAAAAGCCTTTTTCAGGGAATTTTCAAACATTTCAAACCCCAGTCAAATGGCCTCCGATTCATGATCTGCCAGTTGCATACTGATCTGATATGTATCTAGAGGCACCCCCCCAAATTTGAGCCCATTTTGGGGTCTCTAACCCCAGAAACCAAATTTAAATCCGAAGGCTGTAAAACCTTCAAATATTTACGGCCCGTGCCATTGGACCCATTATCTTGGGAAATTTGACCTTGGAATTTCACCCAAACCCTCTAATCACCTCCAAATCCTTTATATTGATGTGTTTAACATTAATCTACATCTTTTTGGACCCACCTCGACCCAGGGTTCATCCGAGGTCAAAATGACAAAAATGCCCTTTAAAGGGGTTTTTGGACTTTTGACCAAAATTTAACATCGTTCAACATTCTTAACCTTTAAAACCCCTCTCAATGAATTTCCTATGATATTTGAGACCCATTAAAATCAAACCACTCCTTGGTTTGACTTGTTTGACCAAATCAACTATGTTTGACCCAATCCATCTTTAACCCAACCATTGATGTTTTCAACATTTGAATCCATCTCAAATCAATCTAATGCTTCAAAATCATTTGTTTGGACACCCATGATATGTCCAAAGACTTCCAAGTCAATCCTCCATAAGTTTGACTTGGTCAACTCATTTGGAGGGATCAAAACCCTCTCCAATTTCATGTATTCACTTAAAGCTTCAAACTATGGCCTCATGTCCCTTAATATTGACTCCTACAGCACATTTGACTCCTCCCATGCACATCCTAGTCATCATTGACTAGTCAACAAGTCAATGGGTCAAAACCTTTGAAATGAGGCCAAGCCATGGGCATTTGACCATGCCACATGGACAACTCTTTTCCCTCTCCCAAAACCTGCTCCCACCTGCTCAAAAGGGACTAATTTCCCTCCCTAAGAAGCCACAAACCAGCTCCCTAAACCTTGCTTAGGCTTAGTTTAGCCAAATGAGGGAAAAGAGGTGTAGTCCCCCCCCCTCTTGGCTCCAGGCAATCCCCCTCAATCCACCAGCCTTTTCCTAGTCTTGGGCTGCTCATGGGACACTTTGCAAGCATCCAAGGCACCCATGGTGAGATCCAAGCCATTCATTTCAAATCATGAGGGTTAAGTGGAAAAAATTTGCCCTAACCCTCATATTGTTCATTTTTTGGCCTAAGTCCCAAACTCCAGCATCCTCAAGACTCTCCAGCAGCTCCCCACACTCTCCAGCACCTCCCAAGGCCATTCCAAACCTTCCCGCACCATTTCCACCATTAAAACCTTCATTTTAGTGGAAAAGGAGAGAAAAAAGAGAGAAACACTTTCTCTCTTCGATATCTCAAGATCCAGCTGTCAAAATCTTCCAGGGTCTTCTGCAAACTTGAGCGTGGACAAACTACAAGTTCAGACAGCCCAAGAACGCAAAAATCCATCGGGTAGATTGTAAGATATCTCTACTTTTAGCTAGAATTTAAATTTGAAACTGTACAAATTTTGCAATGCATGGAGCCTCCAAACTCCAGGCATTGCAAGATCATGTTGCCCCTAGCTACAGTTCAAATTTCGTCGAATTTCGTCGAGTATTTTAAAAGTTATGGGCGTTTAAAAATTTCAAGTCCGACCCAGAAGTGGCCACGTGGCCAGGACGGACCGCGCGCGTCTTCTCCAGGACTCGAGCGCGGGTCTGTCTAGACCGCGGGATGCCACGTGGCTCAATCTGAGCCGTCGGCTGATCCCGCGGCCGAACCAACGGTCGGATCTCCGATCCAACGTGGTTAAGTGGTCGGCCCTGGGGCCGACACGTGTCTGGGACGCGGCGCTGCGCCGCCGTACGACCCAATGATTGGTACGGCGGCGGCGCCGCCCGATTTGACCATTATTGGTCTCAAAAATTTCAAAAAATGCCCAGAAAATTCCAAAATTCACAGAAATTTCATTTTTCCACCAAATTTGATGTTTTTGGGCTCGTTGGAAAGGTAATTAAGTGTAGAATTTATTAAAATTAAAATCAAGTTATTTTGAGCTCTGGATTGTGGTAAAATTGCAATTATCTGATTTTAGTTTTTCTTAATTTTCTTACAATCCAGGGGTCAAATGGATCCCAAATTTTGGTGGAATGTTTTTAAGCATCTTAGGCATGTTCCATATTTTTTTCAAGGTAAGATGCTTAATATTTTTCTGTCATGTGAATTTTTAAGGTGTTGGGTCCATTTTGGACCCAAAACTTTGAAAATTCATAACTCCTTTCCTGTGTAGAATTAGGCTGCATGTTTTTTTTTGTGTGTGTGCAGTTGGGTCAGGGTTAGTCACACCAAATTTCAAACCCATTTGAACAATAGAAACACCTAGGGAAAATATTTAGGAAAAAGTCTAGAAAACTTAGAAAATTTTTAGGGGATTGTACACATACCCAATAGGGGTAAAATTTGAACACAGTAAACTTAGTGACATAATAAGCCTTAGGTTCAACTTTCACTGAATTTGTAGGTCATTAAGTTAGAAAATTAATTACCCAAAGTTTCAGCCCATTTAAGGACCCAAAAAATTCAAAAAAATGCAATAAATCCATATTAAGTCTAAAAATTATAAATAATATCTCAAATTGACCAGAACTTAGTCCTCTACCTAGGAAAAATAAAAGGCCCTTTTCTGGACTCCTAATTAAACTTTAATTTGACTTTTAGTGAAAATCAACAATTAATTATATTAATTAATTAAAAATCATGAAAAATCCCAAATAATTTCCAAACACTTGGAAATGCTCCCATGGTTCATACCTGACCTTTGGGTGTGATTCCATGCAGTTTGGGATGAGTTTGGATCAAAATGATCAAAACCTTCATAATTAAGCAATTTTAAAAATTCTAATAATTAAGGAAACTTTGAAAATTCATAACTAATTACAGAAAAATCCAAATTGAGCAAACTTAGTGTCAATCAACTCCAATTAAGGTCTAATATTTTCTAAAAATGTCAAACCTCCAAAATCTGGTCAAAAAGTCAACTTTTCGGTCAACCATAGTTCAAATCTAGGCCCGAACTTCGAAAAATCGTAACTTTTCATAGAAAACTCCAAATTGAGTGTGCTAACAGTCTAACAACTCATCATAAGGTCTAATATTTATTAAAAATCTGAAACTTATAAAATTAGCTTTAATTTAAAAAGTCAACTTTTTGACCCCTTGATTAACATAATTAAATAATCCTAATAATTTCCAAAAATCTAATAATTCATTAAAATTCCAGAAAACTTTGATTTGATTAATAAAACAATCAACCAACACTCAAATGCATAACAAACACTCCAAAGATGAAGTTTATTGGATGGACTACTCCGGGCTGCGGGGCTAAGTGTCCTAAGGAGGCCTGGTTCCTCGAGCCTGGTGGCACAACGCCACGAAGGGATTCAATGGGGTGTTAAACATCGAAATTAACTTAATTTTTAATTACTTAACCAAATTAAAATCCTTAATTTAACTATATCAACAAGGTTTTTAGGATGGACTACTCCGGGCTGCGGGGCTAAGTGTCCTAAGGAGGCCTGGTTCCTCGAGCCTGGTGGCACAACGCCACGAACCTGTTGATGGAAAACATAAACTAATTTAACTTTTAAAATCAGTGATTAACTAAATTAATTAATATTAATTGATCCTTAAGTTTCAACAAACTAAAACACCTTAATCAACCCCGATTGCTACTAGGTAACCCAGGCCTATGAGGCTATTAACTTAGCCCCAAGGAAGGTGAAATAAACTTCACGGCCTCGGTGAGCAACAAAGGTGGCAATCATTTAACAATTAAAATGCATTTAAATTAAGCTTTAATATATTAATATTTAAACTCAAACATAAAGCCCTCCTTTAGCTTTTAACAAACTCAAACATTAAACAACTTCAACAGATTACCCAGCTTAGGATCTACCCTAGCCACACGACCTACTACACACACTTTAGATGATTTGCTAGGACAACCGACTCTAGATTTAGGCTAGGCCGGTGTTTAATTTTCTGCTGTGTGCCGGGTTTTCTGAGTTTTCATTGCATGTTGTGATTGAAATTGGTTGATGTGTTTGTTTACTTTTACTGCACTCTATGAATTGATGTGGGCGATTAGATTACCCTTATGCTAGGAACGATCTGGATGCTCACTAAATTTTCTGCAGGTGGCCACGCTCGTCTAGGGCAATAATGGGGGCTAAATAAATCATAAATATAAATACTACAGGTGCTTCAGCTGCTTAGCCCCCAAATAAAAAAGAGTGTGGCCAAGTATGTTTATTTTTCTGTACCTATACATATATAACTGCTTGGGATGTATTTTAATATTTAAATGCTTAGGATAACATTACAGGAGAGTCTAGAATTTTTTATTTTTACATTCATGTAATTCATTTGAGTGTTGAGTTGTGAAAGTGTACATTTGAGTTGGGATATAAACATCCAAAGATTGAATTCCAAAGAGGAAAGGATACCCCTTAGGGGGATAGTCCTTATCCATTTGGAGCTCCAAATTTGGATTATTTTACTACCCAAAGTGGAAAGAGTAACCTTCCCCTCTCCCTTTGGATATCCAATCACGAAGAATCCAAGGAGCTCGAGGAAGAGAAGACCGAGAAGTTGAAGATATAGAGTATCCCACTCAAGGTCACTTGCGTCTGTATTAGGATTAGAATCTGAGTTATTGTTAGTGGTGCCCAGCCACTTTTAATTTATATAAATCTAGGTTGTAATAAGCAAGGCAATTTGACTATTGATATTTACTTAATTAATTTGATTATTTAATGTGTTGTAATTTAATTTGATTGCGTATAGGATTGCCTATTTTTCCTAGTTCTTTGGCGCTTGCATGCATTTTTTGTTTTAGCCTGGACTTCATTAGGCTCTTTAAGGACTAAAAATATTTTTTACTCGTAACTAATATTTAAAATTTTAAGATTTAAATAACATAAAAACTTAACAACTTAGGGAATAGCCAGAATTGTCCGGGGTCACATGCATATTACTGCATCCCTCTCCCCCCTTGCTATAAGACACTTCCCGCCTGCGGGTAGAGTCCAGATAATCCGACCTATGAGGATGATGTGCTGGATCTGGGGAAGTTTAGTCTTTTCAAAAAATTATTATTTTATAAGCCTTTTTTTAAATCTCATGCATACTTGATTGGAAAATTTGAATGAGCATGTATCGCATTAGAAACTAATTAAATTAAAATTTTAATTGCATTTTAGTCTAAGCATTCCACCCGACATAAGTTAAGGGGTTAATTAGGAATCTGCTTTAGATGTCGACCCCAACTTCTTAAACCTATCTTAAATAACATCCCTGATCACTCTACATCAATAGACCGGACTCATGATTTTGAAGCGTTTAGGTGGTTTAGCTGGCTCCCCAATCCAGGCTGGGGTAAGTCCAGGTTTTGCACTGCATTAGCTAGGTTCGGACTACTGTGTTCCAGTGTCCAAATTTAGAGTTAGGATCCGGGGCTGATTTCTTTTTGAGTCATAAGACCCCAACCTCCGGGAATGGAATCCCAAATTTATAATAAAATGTTCAACTCAAATTAAAGCATCTCTCAATCTAAAATTTAAAGCCCAACACTTAGTTTAGGTCGGGACACTTCTGAATTGTTTCAGAATCTCAAAGTGTCTCTTACCCCTCTTTCCTTGACTCAAAAATAATTGTTCAAAATTTGATCCAATCCCTTTTCAAAATCCAAATTCACCTCTTTGGTATCACTCCTACAAATCTCTAAACAAAAATTTTGCCATTATTTTAATCGAAAGTTTTCGTAGGAGACCCCGGTCTCCCACGATGTAATTAACTACGAGGGCTTGCGCTCGTAGGAGATTTAGAACCCATAACTGATTTTCAAAATTGATTTTCAAAATTCAATTAGTTTTCATTGGGAAAATTAAATTATTAATTATCGTTATCGTTATGTTCGAACGATTATTAACAAATGATATCTTCTCCCTTCGAGGAGATATATCTTTTGTTAAAATGATTTCGAATATGAAATTAACGATCACTTCCCTTGATTATCATAGCTTGATATTTGTGAACTTTATTTTGACCCTTCAGGGCCATACAAAGTTCTCTCTTAAATCTGATTATGATATTCAAAATAGAATTTATAATTCTAAATCTGAATCCCATCCTGAAATTTTATTTTCACCTCCCAAGGTGGTATACTTTTTCTAATGGGATGTTCGATTTTAGAATTAAAATTTTTAACATTAATTTAAATTTTCCAAAGAAAACTAAACTTTTCAAAACCCGCTCTCAAACCAACAACAAGGGCTTATTAAATTTTTCTTTTTCTTTATGAAGCAAAAAAAATCTACTCTACAATACCCAGCGAAAATCTTTTTTTTAAATGATTTTACTCTCATTTCTACCTCTCTTGTTCTCAAAATTTTTATTACTTCTTACTATGGGATGAATGAAATATTGATTTATTTAAGTTACATCATTAGGTGATAAGTATGGTGTATAAATGTAAGTACCCTAACTATTGCATGATAATTAAAAGCTAATATATTTATGACTTGTAAATGAGATCCTCATGAAAATTCCCGCATGCATGAAAATCTTTATGGAAGTGCTACGATGTTGTGCTGTCGAGCATAGCGGTGCTACCCTCTATGTATTTTGAGTTTTGATTGTGATGATGCAACAGTGCTTTAGTTGGGTGGTGAGGCATTAGCCTCTAGAGTTTGAGTTGATCAGGTCAGCGGTATGGCACTGAGGTTTGGAGTGCCACAGTGCTAACACAATCAAAATTTTTTTCTTATCAACAAAATATATAATTCCATTTAATAAAATCCTTCTCCACAATCAAAATATGTAGGCATGAAATGCATGACATGCATGAAGGTCGTAACACATGTCACATCTTAACCCACATAATTAATTTAACAGCGTATAAATTTTTGTGTAATATTGATCTAGTCATCAACTATGGCTCTGTCATGCCCTATCAACACCAAAATGGGTTAGAACGAGAAAGGGTAAAAGGAAGTTCAAATAGCCAAAATAGTGTTACGGTGCTACGACGTTGAAAGGGGCAGCGTTGTACTAATAAGCCCTCTGTTTGGGAATCGAGGGAGTGATACGACACTAGGGAGCCCCCCATCACATCGCTCATCTCTCTATTTAATGGATTATGGAATAATTATTTGATTTAAAAAGTTGTTGTTGGAGTTTTAAAAATTTAATTTTCTTTGGGAGAATTAAATTTTTGGAAGTTTAGTTTTGAAATCGAATATCTCTTTATGAATGATATATCATCCCAAGAAGTGAACATATTATCCTCTAACGGGTTCAGATTGCAAAACTTTAAATTTTTCCTGATCATCATAGTCATCAAGAAAAGACAACATATGACCCTGAAGGGCCGAAATGATGTTTGATCGAGTGTTTGACTGCAATAATCTAAATAAAAAATTATTAATTTCATAATAAAAATCAATATAATAAAATGATATATCTTCCCGAAGAAAGAATATATTATTTACTATCAATCATTTAAAAATGACGATAATGATTGTTGTATTTGATTTTCTTAAAGATAATCAATTAAGGTTTTGAAAACTTAAATTTGAAAAACTTGATCTAGGTTTCTAAATCTCCTACGAGCGTAAGCCCTCATAGTTAATTACATCGTAGGACAATTAAATTTCTTATGAATACTCTCAATTAAAATAAAAGATAGAAATTTCATTTTGAATTTTCAAATATTTATCTCAAAGGAGCGAGGCTTGAATTTCAAATGGGATTAGATTAAGATTGAACATTTAATTCTGCAAGTCAAAGGGGGAGTGGTAAGAGGTGTTTGGAATTCTAAAATAATTCAAAAATACCCCAACCTATCATATATGTTAGGCCTGAATTCTATATTGAACAGAATTTTTGATTTGAGTAGTTAATTTTATTAGAACATTGAGATTGTATTCCCAGAAGATTAAGGTCATATAGTCTAAATCTGACTCAAAAATTAAGTCAAAATTGGGTACTAAAAATCAGTAACCCAAACTTAGCTAATCCAGTGTAAATTTGGACTTATCCTAGCTTGGATTGGGGAGCCAGCTAACCACCTAAGCGTTTTAAAACCATGAGTCCGATCACTTATGAAAGAGTGGGTAAGGATCTTTAATTAAGTTAAGTTTAAGGAGTTGGAGCTGATATTTAGAGTAGATCATAATTGGCCCCTTGATTTATGGTGGATAATTGATGCTAAAATTAAATGTAATTAAATTTTTAGACACTTTTAAGTTTGTATCTAATACAATGTATATTAGTTGACTCGATTAAAATGCATAAAATCAAAATGAGCGGTTTTAAAATCAGGCTTAAAAAATATATTTTATCCTAGAGATTGCACAACATCTCCTTGACAGAACAACACCCTAATAGGTCAGGTAGCCTGCCAGAACCTACAGGTGATGAGGTGCCTAACAAGATAGATAAAAGTTCAATATACATGCATGTGAACTCTTGGAGAGCCCGAGCTTACTTCTTAAATTCGTTAGAGTTTCTATGTGAACTTAAATATTTTTAATTTAATTAAAATAAAAAAAGATTTGTTCGTACCCTCATAAGCCTCCGATCGGGTTTCAGGCTAAATCAAAAATGACATGCATATAAAAAATTTAAAAAAGACATGTAATTTCTACTGCGCGATCAAATGAAACAAATCAATTAAATTTATCAAATTGAATGTCCATGTGGCAAGTGCCACTTAATTTTATAATCCAATGTCTGCATAAAGTAAAGTGACCGGGTACTATTGACAATAGCCTGGATTCTACTACTAAGACTCAAATAAATTTGAGAATGAGATTATTCTCTATCTTCACTTCTTTGTTATTCTGCGGGCTCCTTGGATCTGTTAGGCAAATGAAAAGAGACTCCCATTGAAAGGGATATTTTCTTTTCTCTTGGATATTTGAAAGTTATCCAGATTTGGATCTCTAAATGGATAAGAACTCTTCCTTATTAGATGTTCTTTCCTCTTTGGATTTCAAATTAAATTTTTATCCCATCTCAAATCATTTTAAATATTACAACTCATGACTCAAATCAAATTACATTTGAAAATATAAAATTTTAAACTCAAACATCCTGCAGGGTTATTCTAAGCAGTTATAATTTCAAATAACATCTCAAGTAGTCATACATTGAAATTAAAAGTACTCAAATCAGCTATACTTGGCCATGCTCTTTTGATTTAAAGGGGGGCTTGGCATAGCAAAGCACCTGCAGAAACTTGATTAGTTTAAATTTAATTTTGCTCCCTTTAATTTTAATGCCGTGTATGAGCATAGTCACATGCATAAAATTATGTCTACATTTAAATCGCCCATAACCTAAGGGTAATCTAACACCCATTAAATTAATTTACAGATTGCATTAAACTTAAATAAATAATAACATCAAGCAGTTATATCAACCAACATGCAATAAAAGCTTGAAAAACTCGACACACAGCAACAGAAAAATAAAATATCAGCCTAGCCTAAGACTAGAGTTAGTTGGCCTAACAAACCATCTAAAGTATGTGAGGTAGGCTGTGTGATTTGAATATGTCTTATGTAGGATAGTTTGTTAGAGTTACCTGATGTTTTGATTGGTTAAAGGTTTAAAGGATTTAAGTTTAAGTTTATGTATTAATGACTTGAAGTTGATTTTAAAGTGTATTTTAAAGATTGATTGATTATCATCTTTGTTGCTCACCGAGGTCGTGAAGTTTATTTCACCTTCCTTGGGGCTAAGCTAATAACCTCGAGGCCCGGATTACCCAGTGGTAACCGGTATAATTAAGTGATTTAATTTGATTAAGTTTTAAAGGGTGATGAATTTTAATTAAGATTGATTGATTGTTAGTTTTAAAGTAGGATTAAGGTCTTCTAGATTTTTAAATGATTTTTGAATTTTTTGGAATTATTTGATTTATTTAAATACATTAACTAAAGGGGTCAAAATTTGACTTTTTAATTAAAGTTGAATTCTAGAAATTTAATATTTTTCTTAAATACTAGACCTTAAGCTGAGTAATTAGACTATAAGTTTATTGAAATTGGAATTTTCTATATTTAGTTATGAATTTTTAAAGTTTGAGTTAAAATTTAGATTAGAGTTGACTGAAAAGTTGACTTTTTGATTTTAAGTGATTTTTTATGATTTAATATTTTTAATAAATATTAAACCTTACTTGAAATTCAATGCCTTTGAGTTTGCTCAATTTAAAATTTTATTAAATTAGTTATTATTTTTTAAAGTTTGGTTAATTAGTTAATTTTTTAAATTATTTAATTAGAAATATTTGGATTGTTTTAATCCAAACTCATCCTAAACTGCATAAAATCAATCCCAAAGGTTATGGATGATCCATAAAAGTATGTTCATGTGTTTAGAATTTATTTAAAATTTTTAATAAATTTTAAATATTTTATTTAATTCAATATTAATTTTCACTAAAACTTAAATCAAAGCCAAATTAAAGGTCGAGTGATAAGGCTTTCATTTTTTCTAAATAGAGGAACAAATTCTGGTCAGTTTAATATATTATTTATATTTTATGGATTTAAGTTTGATTTATTACAATTTTTTGAAGTTTTTGAGTTAATAACAAGGCTTAATTTTTTGAACTAATGACCTCCAAATCAAGTAAAATTTGGACCTAAGATAAAAAATATCATTAAGTTTATTGTTCTCAAGTTTCACCCCTATTGGGTGTGTATATAATTTATTAGAATTTTTCTAAGTTAGTTAGACCTTGTTCTTAATTATTTTTTTTTTCTAGGTATCACTAGTGTTCAATTAGGTTTGAATCTTTGGTCATCTAACCCTAGGACATATGCAAGAACAGCACAGCAATCAGATAGCCTAATTCTAAGGATTTTAAGAGTTATGAGTTTTTAAAGTTTTGGGTTAAAAATGGACCTATCACTTTGTAAATTCACCCTATAGCAATTCACTGAGCATTTGAACCTAGGAAAAATGCAGGGAATGCCTACGATGCTAAAAAATATTTCACCAAAAGTTGTGTCTAATTTGATCCCTAGATTATGAAAAAATTGATAAAATTGAATTATGAACAAACTCAAATATCTTACAATCTAGTTATCAAAATACTTTTATTTAAATTTTAATAAATAATATGGCTCAAGACATTTCTAATGAGCCCAAGAACATCAAATTTATACAAAAAATGGATTTTTGATGAATTTATAAAATTTAGAGCATTTAAATTAATTTTTTAAATCAAATTTGATTTAAAAAATTTGATCAACGGCCATGATTTGGCCATGTCATCGCGTCTTCATACTGAAGAACTAGGGTTCGAACCCCAGGGAATTGCTTGTAAATCCGGGCTGTCTGATCGACTTATTTCAAACGAACGGACGGCTTAAATTGACCCATATTTTTCAGTTCATTTTTAAAATGAAACTTCAAACGCTCATAACTTTCGATCCAACCATCCAAATTTGATGAAATTTGAAACATAGGATTTAGGTACCCTAATACTTTAACCCATAGAGTTTCAAGGCTCCATGCATTGAGATTTAGGAGAAATTAATATTTGATGATATAACTTAAAATAAGGATAACTTACAATCCAACAGTTAGATTTTGAAGTTTTTGGGCTTTTTGTAAAGCTGGAGATGTCATATCCAACTTTCTAGAATACATCAAAAGCTTTTGATGACTGGATTGAAAGTTACTATTAAAAATCTTCTTTCTCTCTCTTTCTCTCTCTTCTCAAATTAGGTTTTTGAGCTAGGAGAAAGTGTGGAAGTGCTTGGAGAGAGTCTAGAAATAGTTGGAGGAGCTCTCTTATTAGTTTTAGGAACTGAGGTTTGCTGGATAAGAAGGAATGGGCAAGTGAAAGGTCATGATGACTTTTTATTCTCTCCCATCCCTGACCTAATCATGGCTTGAACTGATTGGGGGGTGGCAAGTTTTGGACTTATGCTAGGTGACTTCCAAAATCATTTTTGACCAGATTGGAAAGGGGTTAATGGTAATTTTGAAATCTCAAGGTGGCATAGCCACCAAAGCCTACATATTTAACTTGTTTGACCACTTTGACCAGTTAATTATGCATTTTGACTGATGAGTTGGCATGAAGAGTGGGCATTTGTGCTGATTTGGAAGGAGTTAGAGAGTGTTTGAATGTTAAGGGTTAGAGTTTAAAAGCATAAGAGAGATTTTGACCAAAAAGTGTGAGTTGACTTGGTCAACTCTATTTGGGTTTAATTGAACAATGACTAAGACATGACTAAGCCATGATATGGATTTAGTTTAAAGCTTAATATAGGTTGGATATTTTGAATTGATTGAGGTTTGACCATGGTTAAATGTTTATCCAAATGGGTTAAGTTTAACCAAGTTAAACTAAGCATGATTTGACTTAGGGTGAATTAGAATGTATTTGAAACATAAAATGAAATGGATTTGAGGATTTAAAAGGGTTTGATCTAGTTAAATAGGTTGGATTGACCTATTTAACCCTTCAGAGGTTATTGGGTCAACCTAAGTTGACTTGGTCAACCAAGTTGACCTAAGACCTGAACTTGAGCTCAAGTTTGATTTGATATTTTAAGTCTGTTGGAGGTGGCCCTAGGGTATGAGGAGGTCATTTTAGTCAAATTAATTATTTAGACCCTTAAAGGATTATTTTTATCAACCTAGGTTGACTTGGTCAACTAGGTTGATCTAGGGCCTAAGTTTGGGTCCAACTAGTTTGAAATGACATTTAAAGACTAGTGGAGGTGGTCCCATCATCTGGATTGGTCATTTCAATGAAAATGACTAAGACATGACTAAGCTATGGTATGGAATTAGTTTAAAGCTTAATATAGGTTGGATATTTTGAATTGATTGAGGTTTGCCCATGGTTAAATGTTTATCCAAATGGGTTAAGTTTAACCAAGGTAAACTAAGCATGATTTGACTTGGGGTGAATTAGAATGTATTTAAGATATAAAATGAAATGGATTTGAGGATTTAAAAGGGTTTGATCTAGTTAAATAGGTTGGATTGACCTATTTAACCCTTAAGAGGTTATTGGGTCAACCTAAGTTGACTTGGTCAACCAAGTTGACCTAAGACATGAACTTGAGCTCAATGAGTTTGATTTGATATTTTAAGTCTGTTGGAGGTGGCCCTAGGGTAGGAGGAGGTCATTTTAGTCAATTATTTAGACCCTTAAAGGATTATTTTTGTCAACCTAGGTTGACCTAGGGCCTAAGTTTGGGTCCAACTAGTTTGAAATGACATTTAGAGACTAGTGGAGGTGGTCCCATCATCTGGATTGGTCATTTCAATGAAAAAGATCTATTGGGCACTTAAGGGATATTTGGGTCAACTCTGGTTGACCTGGTCAACCAGATTGACCTAGGGTTTGGGTTTTAGTCCTATGCACTCCTAATAGTGTTTAGGATGCATTGGAGGAGGTTCTACGATTTGATTTGAATAGGCCATGTTGAAGTTTATAAAAAAACTCTAAAATTGCCCTTAAGGGACATTTTGGTCATTTTGATCCATGGTCAATTGGGGGTCAAAGTGGGTCTACCAAAATACAATTTACTGCTCAAGATATCATAATCAAGGGTCTGTTTGTGATCAATAGGTTTGGAGAAGGCTCCAAGGTCAATATCCACTGGGTGGTAGGTGTAATGACATAAGCCATAAATATTTAAATATTTTATAGCTTTTGAAAATAGATTTAGTTTATGGGGTTATAGGCCTCAGATAAGCTCAAATTTAGAGGGTAGACCCTAGGGGCATGCCTAATTAAAATGCAACTAACATATCATAAATTAGAGGTATGACTAGGGTTTGAAAGATTTAAAAAATCTTTGGAAAAGGCTTTAAGGACCTAACCCTTTAGTCTTTAGATTTTGGTCTAGATTTTAAGATTTGATCTGGATTTTAAATTCAAATGCTTGGAATTGAATTATCTAAATCATTTATAATCATTTGAATGATCATAAATGATTGTATAGGATTAAAGTTGGATTGGAGGCTGGATCAAAGTTTAAACTAGAATTGAGATCTATATAGATTTGAAATCTGGATATGTTTGAAGTTTGAATTGATTTAAGATCTAGAATAACTTAAATCTGGATTGATCTATGGTTTAGATAGATCCTAAGATCTGGATCGATTCTAGTATCTGGATAGATATAGGTTCTGGATAAATCCTAGAGTCTAGGTAGATCCTAGGGTTTGGATAGATCCTAGGATCTGGATCGATTCGAGGGTTTGGATAGATATAGGGTCTGGATAGATCTTAGAGTCTATGTAGATCATAGGGTATAGATAAATCTAGGGTCTAGATAGATCCTATAGATTGGATTGGTCTTAGTGACCTTATATAAAAAATGAGTGTGGACCTCCGAAAGGACAACAAACACCATCGCCCCGCGAGGGGAGACAGTATCTGGCCAATGGAAGGGCAGATTCGATCATGCATACGATTAACCATTGAGGATAGTGGCTCTCACCAGCACACCCTGATGGATAACAATATATACGATCTAATCACAACGGGTTTCCCCCACCCGATACATTAGCTCGAATGGGGTTTATTTGAGGGTGGGATTCGGTTTCCCACGGGCGCAAGCCCCCGTGGTTAATTACATCTCAAGCCAGGGCCTGAGAATACTCTCGATTAAGGATTCTACATTATTCTTTCTAAATTGGGATTGGCACATAGGGCGAAGACTAGGAAATCCTACTCAAAGAGAAAGAAAGGTTCAACTAAGTTTAGTCAACATGCACGGCTCACATCAGCACCCGGAGGGACTAAGATAGTGAAAAAAAACTGGAGAAAATAAGTAAATCATGCACTAGAAGCATGCAGGAGAGAAGGATGGAGGTGGCGTCATCCGTGTGACGCGGATATGTAGGGTTTATGGTCCCTGGAAGACAGAAGACCTACCTACCGATGAGGCATACTACAAAGCAATAGTAGCCTTGAATTCTAAATCTAATGGGTTTAGTATTCTACGCAACACTAACACCCGTGTCCTAACTAATGCAATGCAAAACCTGGACTTACCCCGGCCTGGAAGGGGGAGCCAGCTAACCACCTAATCGCTTTAAAACCATGCTGTCCAGTCATTTAATGAAAGATGGGTGGGTAGGTTATAGTTCTTGGAAGTAGGGCCGATGTCTAGAGGATTTCCTAATTGGCCCCGGACTGATGTTGGGTGAATGCTCCTATGACTAATGCAATTAAAATTTTGATTTAGTTGATTTCTAATGCAATGCATGCTGGTTAAAGTATCCAAATCAGATATGTATAGAACTTTAAAAAGGCTTATAAAAATAATTTTTGAGAATTAGACTGGACTTCCCCAGGTCCGGCACCTCATCCTCATAGATCAGATTATCCGGACTCTACCCACGGGCGGGGAAGTGTCTTATAGAAGGAAAGAGAGAAATGCAACGATATGCATGCGACCCCGGACGGTTCCGGCAATTCCCTAGGTCGTTAAGTTTCTAAATTACTTAAAACTTATAATTTTAAATATTAGTTGCGAGTAGAAAAGGTTTTAGTCCTTAAAGAGCCTAACGAAATCCAGGCTAAAACAAAAGCGGCATGCAGATCGCCAATAAACTATGAAAAGTAAACAATCCTAGAGGCACACAATCATAAAACACATCAAAATTATCCAAACAAAGTAATAAATGTCCATAGGCCAACTGCCCTTAATTACAACCCAGGGTCTGCAGAAAATTAAAGTGGCCGGGCACCACTGCCAACAACCCGGATTTCTAATCCTAAGACTGACGCAAGTTATTTTGAGTGGGATACACTTGGTCTTCATCTTCTTGATCTTCTGTTCCTTGGACTCCTCGGATCTTAGTTTTGTTGGAATCTTTAGATCTCAGCTTCCTTGGGCTCCTTGGATCTCAGCCTCCTTGGACTCCTCGGGTAGTAGAATGATCCAAATTTGGATTCTCAAATAGAAAAGGACTATCCTCATATTGGGTGTCCTTTTCTCTTTGGGTATCCAACCTTTGGATCCTTGTATCCCCACTCAAAATAAACTTTCACAACTCTATACCAGATTACAAGTGATTTACATTAATGAAAAGCAGTAAATCTAGACTCCCCTGTAAGGTTATCCTAATAAAAGTCATCCCAAGCAATTTAATATATGTCAAGCAGTTATAAGAAAATGAGATGCTCATCACAGCCACACTTGGCCATGCTCTTAATTATTTTGAGGGCTAAGCAAGCTTTGGAGCACCTGTAGCAATTCATAATGATTTTTTTTTTATTAGCCCTCATTTATTTAGGGGGGCTGAGCAATTTCTGAAGCACCTGCATAAAACAGCATTAATTTTTAAATCATGATAATTTTTATAAATATTAGTGAATTAAGATCCATTTTATTTAATTTGGTACGTAGGTCATTTTTAATGCTTAGGGTAATAATATTTAAAGTTTAAATTGCATTAGTGAGTTTTAGGGGGTTCGGGGTCCACTCATACACTAAGCAAAAGGGGGTCCAAAATTGACTTTTTAATTAAAGGGTATTTATGACCAGCTGATATTTTTATAAAATACTAGGCCTTAACCTGATCAGTTAGACAGTTAGCATGCCCAGTTTGGATTCTTCTATCCAAAGTTATGAATTTCTGAAGTTTTGGTCTCGTTTTGAACTAAGTTTGACCGGATTGTTGACTTTTTGATTTAAGTTGATTTCTGGACACCTAATATTTTTAACAAATACTAGACCTTAATGTGAGTTGAATTCCTTTTAGTTTGCTGGATTTGGAGTTTCCTACGCAAAGTTATGAATTTTAGAAGTTTCGGGCCCTAGACTATAGACTACGGTTGACCGAAGAGTTGACTTTTTAATTTCAGTTGGTTTCTGGACACCTAATATTTTTAGCAAGTACTAGACCTTAATATTAGTTGAATGCCTTTTAGTTTGCCCATTTTAGAATTTTCTGTAATTAGTTATGATTTTTAGAAGTTAGGGCAATTAAAGGAATTATCGAAATTGCCTAATTAGGGGTATTTTGGGGGTTTTGGCCCAAATCAGCTCCAAACTGATTGGAATCACCCCCAAAGGTCAGAAATGACCTAAGAAGGTGTTCCCAAGTGTTTGGGGAAAATTTGGGATTTTTAATAATTTTTAATGATTTAATTAAGGCAAAAAGATGATTTTTGATTAAAGCTGAATTAAAGTCCAGATTAAGGTCCAATTAAGGGGCCCTAATTATCTAAGGTTGGGAACTGAATTCTGGAGAGTTTGAGGTATTATGGGTATTTTTTTGATTAAAAATGGATTTATTATATTTTTCTGAAGTTTCTAAGGCTTAATTAACGGGTAAATTAGGGTTTGCTAATTAAGTGTTTTAAAGAGTCCAGAAAATTCCTAGAAAATTCTAGAGGGTTCCAGATGTCACTATGTTTAAGTGTTTCAGGTTTCAAGTCATTTGGAGCTATACCCTAATTCCTGAAATTTTTCTAAGTTCACTAGACGATCCTTAATTGTTGTCCTTAAGATGTCACTACGTTATATATGAATGAAATGAAGTAACTAACCCTTAGGCACAACATAGAGGGTAAATGCAGCAAATATAAACACACCAAATCATGTCCTTAGATCTAGGAGAGCCTAGGCTAAGTGCTTGTGCAACCTACACATGCAAGGACTACGAAAACACTAAGTAAAGGAGCCTAACAAAGTGATTAGTGAATGATTGGGACACAATCATTTACTAATCCTTCTCCCACATGAATTTTGTTCACATATAGGTCCTAGGTTTAAAATTTCATAGAAGGTGGACCTCCCAAAATTAAAGGATTTAAATAATATGTAATTTTAAAATCATCTTTAAAATACATAAATATTATAATAAAAATATAAATTTGAAATAAGATAATTGAAAATACTTCATTTCATAAGTATAGGAGGTCTACCAACCACCCAGGGGGTTTTAAAATAACTTTTATTTTAAAAATAATCAATTATATTAATTAAATAATATTTAAATGGTTAAATAATACAGTAATACAGAAAATATCCAGGAAGGACAGAATCAAATACAGAAAATAACTTTAAATTAAAATTCATATTTTTCTGAAAAATTCGAGGTATTGTGCGTCGAAATCCGATTTAAAATGGCAAAGTTATGAATTTTTGAAGTTTTAATAGGTTTAAAGGTAATTTTGAAATAATTTAAAATAATTAATATTTGAAAATAAATAATAATTTTAAAATAAATCAGATATAATAATATCTGGAATTTTAAAATAAATCTTAAATAATAATAATTAAAAAATTATAATAATATGAAATAATAAGTGTTAATATTATAATAATATTAATATTAACCTAATGATACCATTATTAAAGATAATATTATTATTAGTTAACAATATTAATATTATAATAATATTAATAACAATAAATATTACTATTTATTAATATAAATATTGACCTTAATAATAATATTATTAAAATAATATTATTATTGATTACAATATTCATATTATAATAACACTAATAAAATAATAATAATAATAATAATAATATTAACACATAATAATAATAATAATATTATTATTATTATTATAATAGTATAATAATATTATTATCATCATTGTGTATTAATATTAATAATATTATTACAATAATAACATTATTATTAATACATTATAATAATGGTAATAAAAATAGTAAGTCTTAAAATAATTTTTTAAATAAAATAATAATATAATAAAATTAAAATAATAATGATATAATAATATTATTAAAACAGTAACAATATTACTAATATAATAATATTATCAAAGTCATAATAATAATAACAATAATAGTAATAATAATTTAAAATAATTTTAAATGAAATAAGATACTAATAATAATAATAATAATAATAGTAATAATAATAATAATAACAACAATAATAAAATAATAATAATAATGATAATAATAAAATAATAATAATAATAACAATAATAATAATAATAAACTTTAAAATAATTTCAAATAATAATAACATAATAATAATAATAATAATAATAATAAATATGATAATAATAATATAAAATAAAAGTAGTAATAATAACAAAATAACTAATATCACTGTTTTAATATTATTTTAAAATATATTCCATATTTTTAATCAAAATTAATCTTAAAATAAAGGGAATTAAAATACGAGCGATTTGACATATTATACGTATTTTTTGGATTAAATTTGAATTTTCTGTGATTTTTTGAAGTTAAAATAGGTTAAAATCATTTAAAACAAAATAAAAAAGGCAAAAACTCCTCGGTCCGACACTTGGCAGCCCGGAATTGGCCCCCGCCGTCCGCGGGCAATCATTGCCTGGTGGCACAATGATTGCGCCGCCGGCAATGATTGCCAATGATTGCGGCAATCATCACGCGGACTGCGGTAATGACTTATCCACGTCAGCGGGTCGTACCCGCCGTCTGATCTCTCGCCGCGACGAATCAACGGCCGTGATGGAGTCAGACGATGTGCCGACGCGAGGGGGGGATCGCCGTGGTCGTTCCGAACCGCGGAATGACTAGATCTCCGCCATTGATTTCGAAACCAACGGCGGAGATCAACTCCCCCTGGACGAGAAGTCGAAACCGAACCCTAATACACTATTCTGGCTCGTTCTCGAGATCGGCTGAACCAAACACGATGAAATTTAAAACATATGGTCTATGAATGAACAGAAATCATGTGGGATGATTCTCTTGGCTTATTGTGCACTTAGCGAAATCCTATTTAACCCTAGGTGTTTAGACCTAGGTTAAGGGTTTATAAGAAATTATACCGTTGGATCTTCGAAATTTTGATTCGGTTGCACTTGTAGACTGTCCTCGTATGATTTCCTAGTTGAAGTCGCGATCAAACGAGCTACGGATTGGTTGGATCCAAGTCTTGGATGTTCCAAGCCTTGAGCCGCCGGGATCTCGCCGCCGGCGGGTCTTGACCGTCGGACTTTGACTTGGAAAAGGTGGAGGGAGTTTGTGGGAGCTCAGACCCTAGAGATCTCGGGTTGGGGAGGTCTAGAGAGAGAGCAAGAGAAAGATCCTTTCCTAAGAGCCCTAATTCATCTATTTAAAGGCTAGGGTTCAAGATCAACGGCTAGGATCTATCCTAGGGTAATTTAGGAGGGAAAACAGAGGTCCTTGGCCGTGGTTTTAGCTCTGGAGTATTAGGAAAGGGTTTAAATGGCTTTGATATGTCTTAATGGGTCATAATGGGTCAAATTCAACCCACTAAGACTTGGGTTGACCAAGTCATGGGTTGACTTGGTCAACCCAGTCAATTAGACCCAAGGAAGTGAGGGGTTGAGTTAGGATTGGGTCTGAACTGACCAGGACTTGATTTAAACCTATTAGGGCTTATTTGGGTCAACCTGGGTTGACCTGGTCAACCAGGTTGACCCAGGACCAAGACTTGGGCCCAATGGGTCAAGCCTGACCCACTGAGTCCAGTGGAGGAGAGAATAGGGCTTGGAGAGCCCTGGATTGGGTTTGGGTTTGATTTGAACTAGTTTTAGACCCATATGGGTCTAATGGGTCAACCTGGGTTGACCTGGTCAACCTGGGTTGACCTGGTCAACCAGGTTGACCCAGGGCCTGGGTCAGGGCTCAGCAGACCTGGCTTGACTCTCTGGACTCACTGGGTTGGGTTCCAAGGTCTAGCCTGGTCAAATTTAACCAGGTCAACCCTTTGACCTAGGTCTAGGGAGAAACAGGGTCAACAATGAGGTCAATAGTAATATGTAATATTTTATTGAGCATAGCGGCGTTAGAGAAGTGGGCGTCGAGGCCCTAGACCAAAAGTGATATTATTTATATAAAATATATTAATTCATTGAAACACCCCTTACGCCTAATATAATACCCACAATTTTTAATTAAATAAATTTTGACCCTTTCTGCTAAAGACTTCATTAACTATTACTTAATTAATGCTAACAGTTTCCACTTAAACCAATATACAAAGGTTAGATGCAATCACACGCCTAAGATTGAACTTGGAAGTTTGAGTGGAAAGAGCACTATCCCATGTTATATATATATATATATATATATATATATATATATATATATATATATATATATATATATATATATATATATATATATAAGATTAGTTAAGTAATGAGTAATTCCTTCCCATTTCCATTTTCTTCCCCACCCGTTTCTCTGGGTTCGTATGGTTGGCTGTGAGCTGGGATCTGTGAGGATGACTAGAACTGTTGGTATAGGCTTAGGTAAGGAAAACATTTTTGTTAAAATCTGTAGTAGCTAAAAGGATAGAATTGAGTTATGTTTGCTGAAATTCTAAAAGTTGAATGTTGTGTTGCTGAAATCATTGGATGCAGAAATCCGAAAGTGTGAAAATTAGTAGGGAAATGAAGTAATATCTATTGTGGTTTGCCATTTTCCATTAGTAAGGGTTTGCTGAATTTCTAGGTTTCAGTGAGCAATGGTTGAAATGAAATTTATGCTTACTAAATTCCATTTGCAGAAAGCAGAAATCAACTTTTATTGATGATATCTATAAGGAAAAGAGAGGAGGGGATAAGGGAAGGAGTGGATTGCATGCAGAGAAGTTTGGTGAAGGTTGTTTACAAAAGGAAGAGAACGCATGATCTAGCAGAACAAATTTCTAGTAAGGTGAGATACTCAAACAATGTCGTAGAAAATAATAAAATTTTATATGTTTGCAAACTAACATTTTTTATGTTCAGGATAACATTTAATAGAAGTTTATTCCAGTTATTTATATATAAATTTTTTATTCATTAGGTAGTGACTACAATAACACATGTTGTGATTGTTAAAAGTGAATTATATTGGAAATGTGAAATAAGTCATATATGAGGGATATGCCCACACAAGTAAAGGCGAAAGACCTGACGAGGTAAGCATACGCTCTCAAAATTTTAAAAGTTGAGAATTCGGACCCAGTCTTGAATGAGAGAGCATCTTCAATTCTAAAAGTTGAAAATTCAGACCGAACCTTGAATTAGATAGTTGGAAGGGTGCAAAAGCCTACAACTATTATATAACTTATATAAATGTGTTGAATAGTAAACATGATAGAAAGGAATATTATGCATTTTGTATGTCTCGTATGGAATTTATATGTATTTTAAATTAATTTTAATATGTTTATTATTATTATTTATATATTATTCGTATATTTCATTAATTTCTAATTGTGGTTGTACTGTATGTAAGAGTAAGGAGCCTGTAGGGTATTAGACAAAAATGGTGACTAATTTTTTTTTATACATACACTTTTTGGGTGTACAAAGAGATCAGAGTATGAGCTGTATAGACTTTTGGGTGTGTAAATGTATTATAAAAAGTTTAGCAAAGCTCTGTGTTCTAATTGAGGTTCATATTTTATTTGAGGCATTATACTTATACTTCTTATTATTCAGTATGTAACCTAATGGGCTGGGGTAGTCTGAATATGCTATTTCTTACTCACCTGATTCTGATATAAGTAGTTTAGAATGAGTGTTAGTAAAAAGGAGATTTCTGCAGATCTTCTCTATTACATTTCAAGTTAGCTGTAAAGGGGTACAAAATGGGGTGTGACACCTAGCCCCATTTTTTAAGATAAGGAAGGAGAAGGAGAGGAGATGAAAGCGAGAGAATTTAGAGGTTGTTTCCTGGGATTCTTCCACCGAGCCAGTTAAGGATTTCTTGGAGCACGAGGTTGACTTCTAAATACTTATGTCTAGTAATCTCATAAAAAGATATGATTTAAAACACAATTTTTTAGGTATTATAATATTTTTATTATGTAACTTTTAATATATTATTAAAAACTTTATTCAAAACATTTTGATTATAAAAAAATATTTTTCACTAATTAGCTTTCTCTATATTGATTTTTATGTATATTAAATAAATTAGGCATTTTTTTATTTCCATAATAGTTATATAAAAGGCTTAAAATATTATTTTGGTAAATCCTCTGGGATTATAATTGAAATTAAAGATGTTTGGTGAGTATGCTTCTATACATATAATGTGGCTTAATGTTGGCAACTTTGATATTCCATATATTATCATAATTATGTGTTAAAACCTTAAATGCTTATATTATTGTATTAAAATTACATTATTCATGACATGACATTAGAGAAATTATGATTTGAAATGTGATAAGTGTACTATCTGAAATGATATAAGGGCCTTATATATTTTGTTATATCCCCATCTGTCTAGTATAGATGTGGGAGAGATTCTAGCCCTAGTTATTAAATGCGGGTGTGGGAGGTTGTTCTATTATGTTCTTGTCACACTCTAGGATCTAAATTTGAAAGAATTGTGCATCATTTTATTATTTCAATCAACACATCAACAATCAATCAATTGTATTCAAAAAATATAAACACAATAAAAAACATAAATACATTTCTATAGTCAATATTTGCATCCTTATTTAAAGTCCAAAATGATGTATAAAATAGCCATGATATACAACTAACAATAATACATTACTATATTTATATTATGATTACAAAAGAAAATATAAAGATTAACATATGCAAAAAGAAACTCTAGCCTACAACTTATAATAAATTATCTGAAAACATATAAAATTACATAATTAGCACATAGTCCAGTAAATAATTAATATTTATAAGTCAATGCGCCAATCTGAAATAGTAATCATATATATGTAAGAACCTATAACAGTCAATAAAAATGATATCATGTATCTCATGTAATTTCTCTGCAATTGTATTGTATACATATTAATCATTATCCTCGTCACATATCATAAGTTCATATTGGTACTCTACCATTTCACTGCATATCAGTCATGTCAATCAATCAATCATGTCATCAGTTGATCTATCTTATTTATCACATGTCGTTTATTTATGTAATAACTCAAATATGTTAAATAAATTTATTTGAAAAATATAACAATTTTGAAGTTGAGTTCTTTGGTGTTAATCTTGTGAGAATTGTGGCGCTAAGCCAAGGTGGCAGTTTATATTAACTTAGTATATATTCATTCAATTAGATAGTATATGCTCATTCTCAGAGAAAACAAATGCCGCCTGGTTGTACTAGCACTTACGCTATACAATTCTCACTTTTATTTAAGAAGGTCTATCATCATCACTTCAAAAAACCACAAATAATATATGACAACAGGTTTCACCAAAACAACAATCCGTCGAATGATAACACATTGTCATGTTTCAACAAATATTAGTAGGTTTTAGCAAATAACATACATCTTGTTTGATCCAAATGATAACATTAAGTTATCAAAAACAATAAACCATGTTTTAGCAACCAATCAACTAAACAACAGACAAGAAGTAGAACTCATAAAACAGGCAAACAAAACTCATAAAACATGTAGCCAAACATGCTCAAAAGGATTCCAACAGCCAAATGGTACTACAGACAATAATATTTTATAGAATTAAAATAACAATATACAACTCATAAAATATGTAGCCAAATGTCACTAAAAAATTCCAGCAGGAGGAAGCAATGCATCGGCCCAACAACTAGAATAAGCAGCTATAAATAAAGTGTCTGATGATGGTGATATGTTAAGAAGGAAATAAATTACAAGCATGACAGTCATCAAAATAAATAATTCATGTTTGAAACTCATAAAAATATACAAACAACTATAAACCATATAAAATCACCATTAACTGAACTTTTACACTGCTCTCTATCATTTAGGTTCACATCTAAACTGAGGATATCATCAGTGACATCATCAAGTTCAGGGTCATGTTTTACTATAACAAATATAAAAAATGATTTGAGATCTCATAAATACTTTATAATTGTATATTTAATTATAATTGAAACATTAACAAGATAGCATCATGTTATCCATATGACCAATCCTTTGCACAAACTAATGCCTCAACAATGCCATGTTTCAATGCACTTTGATATTGATTTAGAATTTTACCGTTATTATTGAAGGCACTTTCAAAAGCTATAGTTGTTATTGGAATGCATCATACATCACGAGACATAGTAGAAACACCAAGAAATCTATATTGGTTGCCTTGTCAGAATTTTAATATATCTAAATTAATATTTCTATTAAGTTTTGGTTCATCAAAATAAATATCTAATTCTGATTTCCTAGGCATTATGACTTCCTGCTCAAATGAATCAAAATCCTTTATTTTTCCTCATCAAAACTCAAGAAATAAAACATTATAGAAGGAGTGAATTTACAAGTAAATAATAATAAGGATGCTACCTATGGAAATTGTGACTTAATCATTGGAGCTATGTACTCCTTGATACAACACCTTGTCCCATTTCAGATGCACTTGAATGTTGCCATAATGAACTATTATCTCTTGAACTGTAGTTAGCAAATAAGGAGCTTAACTTAAGTTTAGCCTTCCTTAACTCGAACATATAATCCCCTTCATATAGTCTCCTATAACACCTCTCAACAAAAATAAATTGGTATCTTGGACCTAAAATGATAGCTATTGTCAATATTTCTCAAACTTGACAATCATCCCTATAACCATCTTTTTTATGTATTGATGGCCACTTAACATTTCATTTTTAAGTTCTGCATATGCTGTTGAAATACATGGGAAGTACAAATTTGCTGTTGGGTACTTTGATCCAGAATTAACACAAGTGATCTCATCAAAAGGAGCCAAGAATTTACAAATAGACTCAACTTTTTTCCCATTTAAGAGCAGTAGGCTAGGGCAATTCTTGTAATTTGAATCTACCAACTCTGATTATTGGAAAGCACGTTAAAAATATATAACATTGTTGAGCATAATGAAAGTGGAGTTCCATCTACTTGAAACATCATGATGCATACCGGCCGAATAAAATTGCTGGAATAGCCGGAGGCTAAGCCATCGGTTGACCACCGGAAATTACTGGCGGCTAGATTAAAACACCGGCGGCTAGACTGAATTCAGGAATCATGATTACTATTGATGGAGCATCAGCTTATAAATCACAAAGTAAGCTGAGCTTATCTTATCTAGCTGTTACGATAACTAGATTATTGTCAGGATCTAAGTTTTATAAATTTTTTATTTCCTAAGTTATGGGGTAAGGGTCCTAGAGATACTGGCTAAATTAATTTAAGATCTGAACTAAAACCCTGGAAGAAAAAAGCAATATTCTGCACAGATATTAGCTGTTGCTTTTATAGTCTTATGGTAGAAGAAGATTGCCACAACAATCTTGATACCAAACAACAATAACCTACCAATAATGAGGGTCACTTTTTGGCATTCTATATAATGCTAAGGTATGGACTTCACACTTTTGTTGTTATATTATCACAAAGTAACAACTATTTTAAATTTCAATTTTCTTGATTTTCCTAAGGCTTATTTGTTCTTTTGTTATTAAGGATATATTTGGTTACTGTTTTGTAAATTTTTTTTTTAAACAAGTTATCTTTAAAAAATATTTCAAAGCAACTTTTAGATGTTTTACTCTAAAGATTTCTGGTTTCAATAATTTTGAGGTGACTATAAATCATTACATAGTAAGCTGGATGGTTTATCTTGAGAAGTTTAGCTTAGATTTTCTCAATTCCAGTGCACCACATTAGCATTTATGCACTCATTCCTTATTTTTATTAAGTTTTGTAAACATCCACTAAGCATCCACATTTGCAATGCACAAGAATTCATAAAACCCTAAACTTCTAAGATTCAACTCAGGTAGTGAAGCTGTACTCTCGAAAGAAACATATGTTTATATACTACTACTAATTACCAGCCAAGGTTTCTTATTTTTGGTTCTTTTGAGAAATTAGTCAACATATTTTTAAGGACATGGATAGGTACATAGACTAGCCTTTTGTAAGTAGTAGTATTTATGAAATTGAAACTTTAATACACCAAAAGAAAGCCCAAATGATCCTTGATGGAATGGAAATGAATTTGCTAAATACATAAATCAACAACTGCATATTCATAAAAGTTTTTACTGTCCTAAATTCCATTCTTATCTTCACTTGTATATCATCCCTATGTAGCGATTATTGACCTAAATTTGATCTCCCCCCCCCCAAGCTCACATAATTGTATATTTGATGCCAGCTGCCTTCTTAGCAAGTGATCCTCATTCTGTTGATAAGCGAAAGCCTGGAAAGGCATAAGGCCGAAAGAACTTCCAGTGGGTCAAGCGAATAGTTGATTTCTGAAAATATCAGTGCCGAATGATGTTATTAGAGCATTCTATTGCTATTTGAATAAACAGCTATCCATTTATCAGACCATTAAGCAAAAATAATTTAGCCTCAGTAAATACAACTGGTAAAAACCTATGCCTTGCTTGATACTTTTCTTCTCTTTAGGCATTATGCCTTAATTTGAGTCAGTTTAATTTATCATAAATTTTGTGTAAAGTATTTTTATCTATCACATGTGTTGATCACTGGTTGAATATATCTAGCTGGTTATGCCAGATATCAGGTTAAAGTGTATACTGAAATTGTCTTAATGCGATGCATATGTTGTTGTCACGAGTTTTGCATACTAAACATAGCCCAAGGAAGTTCTTAAAGAAATGAGACATCTATGTAGATGTTGTTGTGAAACTAGGAGAGATTAAGTTTTAGCTTGATTGCATTGGAAGCAGAGTGCAAATATCATTTAAGATAGACAAGGTAATAAGAAATTTTGAAACTGAGGGGTATCCTTTTACAGTAGTTTCTAGATGATAAATTTAACAATTTTGTACATATTATTATTCTCCGTCAATAACAAAATTGTAAATCTATCAAAATGAAAAATACGATTTTGCTTTTATGTTAACTCTCATGTACTTTGAGTTAATCCTAACGGCTCTTATGGTTATAAAAATACCATCATTTTATTGCTTAAGCATGCCTATGAAATGCTTACTTTTTATGGGTGTGAACCATAAGTCATAAATATTTTTGCAAGCTAATGGCATAGTTCAATCTTGGAGATTATTATAGGCACAAATAGCCTTGCTTTGTAATATATACACTAATAATACAAGTATGTAATGTTTGAGTTAGATAATAATATTTTTTAAGATGTTCTTACAAGTAACAAGAAACCTTTCATGAGGCCCAATAACTTAGTGAATTAGAACTTCACTTGTGTTTATAAATATTATAGTATCTGCTGGTTTACTTTTATAACCTTTCGTGTAAAATTTTAATACTTAACAGTTCTTTCTCCCTAATAAAAAGCAAATCCCCACCTTTCATTTAGTCTTATCCATGTAAAAGAGGTTTCTTTGATCACCATTTCAATTTTATTTAATGCCTCTTCTTTCAATCAACTCAGTCATTCAACAAATCAAAGAAACCCCTTCAAATCCCTAGCCACCTCTTCCCCCCACTTCAACTTATCTAAAAATTCTTCTTACAACTTTTTATTTTCTCGCACCTCCTCAAATTCGTGGGCTTGGGAGAGTAGAGCTATGAAAACAGTGAGAGATAAAAAATTTAATACATCAAGTTATTAGATGTCCCTATAAAGTTTGCTACTCGGTTGAAGTGAATGTGTATCCTCTCTTTTTCTCTCATATTGAATGGAGTTGCATAGGGTGTTGACCCCTACTCTCTCTGCCTCGATCATTGGTGCCATGGCAGAATAAAAAGAAAGTTCACGAGCTTCTTATTTGAATGTCATCGTAAAATTTTCAAAATTGGTGAATGTATTCGCAAAAGGGATCCCAACTTGAAACGATTAGAGGAGGCTGTGCAGAAACTTGATAAAGTTTCAGCTGATGTTACTACTTTCCTTCATCTTTTAGACAACGTGAAGCAAGAACAGGAGTAGGAGGTTGATTTCTATAGAACACATGAAATAGGATCTCTACCTGAAAATGGTCTAATTGGGCAAGGATAAGGAGTTTGTTATGCAGTGGTTGGGGATGATATCAAACGAAGAACATCAAACTCTTGTTAATGGAACTAATCTGTACAAAAAAATTTTTATCTATAGTGAGCAAAGGTGGTATGGGAAAGGCAACTCTCTTGCAACATATCTATGAAGATGAAATGACAAAGGAATTTGATCTAAAGATGTGGGTTTGTGTTTCCGACAACTTTAACGTTAAAAAGAAGAAGAAGAAGGAGTCATTGCAGATATGTTGAAATCTCTTGATAAGAAGAGACCCGAATTGGATTCACTTGATGCACTTCAAGATAGGCTTAGGATTGCCGTTGGATCCAAGAAGTTCTTATTTATTCTGGATGACATTTGGGAGGAGGAGAGCTACGATATCAGTAAATAGGAGGACGTGCTCGCTCCTATAGTTTGTTGGAAATTTGACAATAGGATTTTGGTAACAACTCGAATGGACTTGTTGGCCCTTGCGACTCCAATCACGCACAAGGGAACCAAATCAGCTAATAAAGTGACATGCGTGTTGGTGCAACATATTACTTGATGGGTCAAATGACCTCTGAATGCCAAATGGACAGTGGCATTGCGATCAGAACCTCAAATTCTGCTAGGTCGAGACCCCTCGTAGTCGAATCGGATGAGATTGGTCAAAAGAGACGACCGACACCCAAAATTAAAACGCAATGATGATCAAATGATGTCCGCTCGCTAAACGGATTTCGCCATTGCGATCGGAATATCGCAAATACTTAAAAACTATATTTTTTATGTTCAAATTGGATCTTCCGGGTTGGTGGCAAGGATTTCGAGAAAAATTAGCCCCGCCGCTATCCAAATAATGCCATTTCGCGAAACGGATTTCGTCATTGAGACCAGAATATCACAAATACTTAAAAACTGCATTTTTTATGTTCAATTTGGATCATCTGGGTAGGTGGCACGGATTTCAAGAAAAAATTAGCCTGGCCGCTATCCAAATGATGTACGTTCATGAAACGGATTTCGCCATTGCGACTGGAACATCGACAATACCCTAAATCCACTATTAATTTGTTTAATTTTTATATTCGACAGATTCGGCATGCAAAACGGAGCAGAAAGCACACAAAACGAGGCAGCACACAAAACAAGGCAATTTTGACTCAATTATTGTGGTCTAGTTATTTTAAATTAATGCAGGAGTAATATTTCACTTATGCGGTATTTTACATGTAAAAATCTTAATAGGATCATATGCCAAACAGAGAAATAAAATCAGAACTTTTAAATGCCACTAAATGCACTTACTCTTTTGGTTGTTGCATCGTTCTCGTTAATCGCTCGTCGCTCCCTTTGTTTGATGATTAAAAGACATGAAATGGAATCACTCTGGCTGGCTTCTTTGGCCGAATGATGAAATCTCTGTCAGTTCCGATTTTCCACAAGCATTCACACCTCAAAAAGCCTCACGGCCTCACTGCTAGGAAAAATCCAACTCTCCCAGCCAAAAAAGTCCCCCACTCCCTTCACCTCTCGGGATCACAAGCAAAGGCTTTTCCGATCCCAACTCTTCTTCTTCTCAGACCAATCCAAACTCTGCTCTCTTATTTTCTTCAAGCTTGTTCGTCCCCTACAGTCAGAAAATCACACCTGACTTCCTCTCTCTAGCTGGCCTTCCAGTCAACACTCAACCCCACGACCATACTCCAGCCCGTCCTCTCTCTGGCTCACAAGTTGGTGGCCAAACTCCTCACAAGTTGCAGCTCAGGTATACTTTCTTGCTCTTGTCTCTACCCGACCTATTCACTATGGTGTCGTCGAGTTGCTCTTGTCCCTCTCCAACTCACGACTATAGCAGCTTCTCCCCACAGAGATATTTTCTCCTTTGCTTTGATCGAATAACAGCTTTTATATGCAATACCTTCCTTCTCCACATGTTTTCCACATGAAACTGAAACAGAATCTTAAAAAAAAAAGTTAATCTTGTCTTCTTATTAGTCAAGTGAGCACCTTACTTGTAGCAGCTTTTCATCATTTCAAGTTTCAGATTCAGAACATGATCTCATGTCTAGGAAAAGTTACTGTGAAATAAAAAGAGGGGGTCAATGCTTTGAATAGTCAAGATTAAGTGTCAGTATAGAGATTCTCACAAGTCTTAGGTGACAGGTGTTGATTTAAGATTGCCCATACATTCCTTATTTAAAGTAGTGGGATTTCCAACTACTTGAATACAAAACCCACCTCTTGGTGTAAAAAAAATTCCAATCGGCTCACCACACTTGTAGTCCACCATTTTCCCATTAACATGAAAAGCTACTCTTGTACTTGCCTCCATGTGAAACCTGTTATCACCAAGTCTCCAAACAGCATTTCCCTCCACATGAAAGCCCACCTAAGTATTCAGTATACCTCATTTCAAAGCCGCAACTGTAGCCCATTAAGCATTAAGCCAACAACTACATCTAATAGCAAAAACTTATTTCAAGATAGTTCATTTTCCTCTGCAGCCCAAAGCAAACTTCCCTATCTTCTATGGATTGTAGCCCATTTCAAATCAAATAGACTAGTTGTTTTACATCTTAAGTGGCCACTAGACAGCCCAACCACAGTTTGTGGAATAAAACGGCCCAATATCTGCTTCCACATCTCCAATAGCAGCAGCCACTTTACTTCCCTCAATCAGCAAATCCACCACTCAAAACAGTCCACTTTGGGACATCAAAACAGCCCATATAACCTGCTACGTTCAGCCCACTGCAGCCCAACAGCTTTCCTTAATTCCTACAGCAGCCCACTACGTTACACTTTTCCTCCCTAACAACAGCCCATGTAATTCAACCCCATTCCACATCATTCTCCACAAACAGCCATTTCAATAGAGAAAATGTTATCTTTTGTTTAAAGTTCTGTTTCACTAAATCCCTTCTCCCTGTTATTTTATGATTAATTATGGTCTTTGAGTGTTGATATCAATAAGTGCTTTTGCTATTATTATCTTTTCAAAAAAAAGATGAGATGTTTCAAGCAGTAAATTTTTCTTTTCAACTGAATGGTCATAGTTGTAAGATCTGTGTAATTATATGGCTAGAATCTTTAGGTAAAGTTAGTAGAGGTGGCGTCATAACTATTGCTATATGTCTTTGTAGATATGTATGTATGTTTATGTTATAAAAAATGATAAAAATGAAAATGAAGAAAAAAAAGAGAATGATGAGAGAAGGTTTTCCAACAAAAAAAAAGAGAAAGAGGGGGAGGAAGAATTTTTTAAAAAAAGGGAGATGATGATGATAAGGATAAAATGATAGCAAAAAAAAAAAAAGAAAGAAAGTGGGATGAAATGAAGAAAAGAAGAGTGGAGGGATAAAATAAAAAAAAATCTTTTTGCAAACTTCGAGAGCCCAACTTCGACGCTTGCAACGTGATGAAACAATCACCTATACACGCTTTCCTAAGCGTGGTGGGAGGGAGTTCATCGCGGTGCTCTCGACGAATCGGGTAATCACCTAAAACCTTATTTTTGACGTTTGTGACGCACCGGGAAACCGCCTATACACGCTTTCTTAAGGTGGTGGGATGGGAACCCGGTGCGACGCCTACGGCGAAGTGAGGACACATATAAGTACCTGCTCGCGAGGAAACAACTGTTTTTCCTTTGCAACAGATACATTTGAAGACCCATACATGCTTTCTTAAGCGTTGTGGGGGGACGAAGAAAATACGGCCGCAGTGTCTGAGGACACCTACCATACACGCTTTCTTAAGCGTGGTGGGAAGGCCCAGTTTCCCATAGTTTCTCCTAAACAGGGGAGACACCGGGAGGTTGCCGAAATTTTGTCTGAAGCATGCAAAGACTTGGACATATAACAGAGGACTCATGAACAAATTTTGGACAAATCAACAGAGGACTATGTTTGGACTAATTTGAACATCAAGTGGACTTAATTCAAAACTCAAACAATCAACATTAATTGAACTTGAATCAAATGACGATGATCTGAATTAGAACTTGAACTTGCACACCAAACTTGTGGACTTTTGAACGACAAAGGACTCACAAATCTTTGAACAACAGGGGACTCGCATATTGGATGACAATGAAGAAAATTCATTTTAGATTCGGTCTTAAGCTCAAATCAGGACCGGATTTTAAAATAATGATTTAAATCTTAACCTGAACTAAAGCCTAATATTTGGAAGTGAATGTCATGAATTATAAGAATGATGAAATCAAAAGGAAATGAACAAGTAAGCAATGAATATACATTACAAGCTTCGACATGAAAATTTTGGATAATAACTAGCTTGTGATCGTCATCTAAGTTGAAAATAAAAGTTTGAGGGATGCGATGCCAAATCCATCATGCACATTGAATTATCTTTTGCAAGTGAAGTTCATTTGCAAGCAACAAAAGATGGTGAAGAAGTTGGTTTGATTGTAACGTCATGATGTGGGGGCTTTGTGGACCACAATAACTTACTTGTAATGTTGGATCTGACTCGTCCATAAGCAACAACCAACATGAATTGTAGGAGATGCGACAACCTACTTACAAGTTATCATGCCAGATCTAAATGAAGATGTTGGAAATCACGATCATTCAAATGCATCCAAAAGCATCTTATGAATCATATGAGGAAGATGTTAATTGATGCATATATCAATCACATGAACAAATATGATTGCCCTCTTACAAATAAAAGAAGTTTATATGCGTAATGGTGGGTTTGTAAGCAAGTACCAACATAAATATTCCCAAGTCCATGATACATGCTACAGATTGTCCTCAAAGGAAGCAAGGAACTAGCCTTCAACTATGACTTACAAGTTGACATGCCAAACTTTTGTAAGTACAAACTGCTCATAAGTGATGAGGAGGTTCAATGCATTTAGTTGATTTGGAACAAGTGCATCGACCACAAGGACACATGATAAGTGTAATGTCATCTCTCTCATCAGTAACAATTTAATTCCAAAAAGATACAACAACGGAAGAGCTCAAATGTAAATAAGCAAACAAGAGACCCACATCATAATCAGCATGACAGTTGTAATCAGAAGAATTCTACATGCAGCGAAAGTAATGATATGATATATCGGAATACACTCAAATGAACGTCAATACACGATGCATCGCATACACTAGAGTTAATGATCAATATTTAACAAATGTGTTGCTAAAGATTAAGGCATGTCTCGGTGGTCTAAACTCACAATTACAAATCAGAAATACATATGTTGTCCCAATCATTTCGAAGATTGCAACAATTATTTAGAAATGAATATTCTGCAAGGCTTTTTTTCGAAAATCTGATGTAGCTTCCACCACTACAGTTGTCAGTCCAAAGTAGTGACCATTGGTTTCCATACGAGTTTTGAGAAGGGAAAGCCAGATCAAATCATTATAGAATGAGTCTCAATTCAACCAGATTTTGAACACTGAGTTGGGTAAGACTATTGAGGCTTGCAAGCTCTTCAAGGAACAGCGGCCGTGCATCCAACGTACTATCCACAAGCAAATGCTGAAAAAGACTACAACAAAGATGGACTTCTACAAACTGTCGTAGAAATCCTGTCAAATATTCTAAAAAAGCCCCCCGCACATACACCTTAATTTGTATACATATGGGAACACAAAAGGGGTAAATACAACCATAACCCGCATGGGCCCTGGCGAGCGTGTTATTGGTATACACGTGACGTCTAGGGATGCTGCGCGAGTTAATAAGTGGATTCAAGTTTGAGCCCGATCCTTCTATACAAATGGATAGGAGCTGACACGGCTCGAACTATAAAAATATACGGTCACAACGTCGACTGGGATATTTGTTTTAATATATTCATATTAGGACTTCAAGGCCATCAATCAAGAGAATTCACTAATAAAGGCACAAAGCTTATAAAACCTGATCCTCTGTTAGCAGGTAAACAAAGTTGACAAGGTTCAATCCATAAATACAAATAATCCCAATCATGATGATGGCCATGTTGAATGTATATCTTAACCAGAGGGGTTCACAAACATTTTCAATTGCCATCCCAAAACCCAAAAATCCAAAGACCCAAAAATCCACAAAAATCCAAAAAATTTTAAAATACAAAAAAATATTTGAAATTGAAATGAATCACCGACAAACACTTAAAGCAAAATCCATCCATCTCCCGCAACAGTTTGCTGAGGTGGATAAATATGAAAATTACTTTAGCTCACAAAGAGCCAATGCCTAATCGAAAATATCACTAGGATCCATTCTCAAACAATCTCCTGCCAGTAAGGACATGGTACGAGTCCTCTAACCGGCAGTTTCGCTGCCAAATGGCACTGCAGGATAAACGGTTATGACTCGGGGCCCTCTGAACCAGGTGGTCACCGCCAAATGACACCATTATATTATGATTATGGCCAGAGCCCGTATGCTCCCCAATGACATCAAATCCTTGAGATATGAATCAATAGGATATGATCGATAGGGCACAAAGCCCTTTGTTAGCTAAGGTGGATTCAAACTTGTCCCCTTAGACAAACACCCACCCCAGGTCTACAAGGTACCCTTGGACGAAGCAACCCATGGCTGCCGATAAGGATCCTTCTATCAGGTTGGGTCGACTACCTCCTCTGACTAAGTAGACCAGGGACCACGATAGCCCGGGACGACGGAACCATGGGATCTTGATCGGGTCTATCATCCATTCCCCCACCATCCGCTTTAAGTGCAAGATGGTGAAATTTCAACTTTTAAATATCAAATTTTCTAATATCAACCCATGCTGCTACTATATGTCAGATACCACGCATTCCTTATGTATCTGATTGACGACTAGCCTTAATCGAAAGTTCTCTCTCGTGATCGGGAGGGGTAATTAACTATAGGGGCTTGCGCCTATAGGAAACCAGAACTCAGATTATAAAGTCCTCACAAAATGAGGGCGAAATCTCTGGGTAGTGTCTTATCTACAATACTCATTTGTCTTCTAAAATTTACCCCGGAACTTAATACCGTTAAAACTCCTTCCGGAGAAAGCAATAGTGGGTGGAGGCCGGGGCCGAATTTTTGGAGCCCACATAGGGGAAAAAATAAGACCTCTACCAACCTACTTTACTGCTATTAAACACATCCCATCTTACTGCTTCTTTTATCGTTGTTGGTGCTACTACAAGAACCTCCTTCTATTTAGTTGTTTACCCAAAAGTTGTAACTGTGGCAGATTCTTTGAATTTTGTGTGGCTAACTTCCAATGGTCAACATCTAAATAGCTACTGTCGAACCAAGGATGACAATTTTTCATATAAAAGAGTAGAAGTAACTATATAATCATTTTGATAATGTTTGCTCGGATTTTTTTTTTTCTATAGGAAATTCGATCAAATTTGCCTCCTTTTTAGAAATTCATATTGGTGGCTTCAAAACAATGGATATTTTATATGAGAGATGTTTATGTCATAAAAGGATTTGCGCTCTTTGTAATTAATTCAATGAATCACACTCTCAACTGTTCTTTGTGTCCTTTTGCTATGAAATTGGTTTGAGCTTGTACTATATATGGTGGATTTTTTCACCTTGGCTATAATTTATTAGGTAAAATTTATCTAAATTTCATAGTGATTTTTTTGTGTGGTGTGACTAGTTTTTTTTTTCCTTTTCAGTTTTGAGATTTTTCATGTTAAATCCTAGTGTACTTTTTCGCTGCTTTCCTTATTTGTATTTCGTTATATAATTTTACATCCCAACATTTTGGAGGGGTGGATGCTCCAATCTTGTAATTACAAAATAGAATATCTCTTTTCTATTCATCTCAAAAGTAGAAGATGGATTTTAAAAAATGGATTATCTAATGTTGTATCATTTCTATACTTATCATAATGAATGTTGTCTTCCTTATCTCTGGCAATTTTGTTTGTTTTGTTTCTCTAAGAGCCTCTTCTTTATGACAGAGATATATGTGCTCATCTTTTATTGTATTGTTTATAGTCCCCTTTTAATAAGACATCTTAGATGTTTTTACATTTATGCATTCAAATTTATCAAAAATTTTTGGACATGCATTCGGCCTGTGATTTTTTCTTCTACATTTGTGGATCTTTAATTCAGCATATTTTGATATTCGTGGTGCAGTCATTTCCACAGTAGCGGATGGTGTCATTGTAAACCATATTAATATAATTTGAGCCCTTTTTGAATAGTTAATATGAGAATTTAATCTCATTCAAATTTAACTTATTTAATATTTACATTAAATAATTTATCTTATAAGTAAAACTTGAGGATAAGTTGCTTTTAAAATTTATGATTACAATATTTAAAATCTAAAATGAGTTGTGAATAAGAAACAAAAGAAAATTATTTGTGTAGTATCTTAAATAATTATTTTATAATAGAAAATAAGTTTCATTTAAAAAAAAATTATGCGTGTAAGAGCCACCATCTTATTTGTTTGGGAGAGAATACTTACCTTTTTCCATGCAGATCCCATTTATGCTCTCTCAATCAGAGTTCTTACAAGCTTGGTAACCTAAATAAATTAGAGGTTTATTACATGACTATTTTTTTTCTTTACATTCTCAATAATAATTTAAATACATAAAATTACATAAAGTGTAAATTTTATAAGCGTATGGTCTTATTTCAGTTGTTTCTAATATATTTTCATTTATGTATAGCATTTCCACCACAATTCTTAACATTTTCACAACAATTCTAATATGTTAAGTATTTATGTATAGCTGCTATTTTTTTTTATATATGTTGTTTAATATTAATGCAAGCCATAGAAGCACTTCTTTAGTGGAGTCATGTAAAACAAATTTTTTATTTATATATTTATAGTGTAGTCATTTAATGTCACATATGTTTTTGATCAATGTAACCACATTTTTATTGCTAAAACTAATTGATTATTCTTCTGGATGTTAGATGAAAATATATATTTCGTGAGATTGCTTGCATATTTGGATACTATATCATTATTTATGATTGATTAATAATCTTATCTTTTTATCAAAAAATATAATTAAAATTTTTATTATATGAATTTTTATTTTAAAAATTTTATTCATGTGCATTTAATACACATGCAATAAAACTGATAAAAAAATATCTCAATTAATTATTACTCATTATTTTACTAATATTATTAATAATTGAAATTATTTATAGGGATAAATTTAATTATTTTATTTTTTTATCAAACAAAATATAATTAAAATTTTTATAATGTCATTTCTATTTATAATTTTTTTTCACGTGCATTTAATGCACGTGCAATAAAACTAGTCTTCAAAGGATTGCGAATTGGCTGAGAGGAGAAGCCAAGAAGACTTCCGAATAGTGGATTGCAAAGAAACAGAGTGTAGATAATCTTATCTTTTTATCAAAAAATATAATTAAAATTTTTATTATATGAATTTTTATTTTTAAAATTTTATTCATGTGCATTTAATACACATGCAATAAAACTGATAAAAAATATCTCAATTAATTATTACTCATTATTTTACTAATATTATTAATAATTGAAATTATTTATAGGGATAAATTTAATTATTTTATTTTTTTATCAAACAAAATATAATTAAAATTTTTATAATGTCATTTCTATTTATAAATTTTTTTTCACGTGCATTTAATGCACGTGCAATAAAACTAGTCTTCAAAGGATTGCGAATTGGCTAAGAGGAGAAGCCAAGAAGACTTCCGAACAGTGGATTGCAAAGAAACAGAGTGTAGATTAGTATAGCTGGTGCGAACGGGAATTCAAAGAGCTGCGAATGGGAGTGGGAATACCAAGAGTAGTCAGTTGCATGATTAAGAAGCATGTGAAGATGAAGAGTTTATGACTGTGAGTGGGATCCGAAGAGATGTTAATATATAATTACTTCATTAATACATCAATTTTTTAAATAAAGTTATAATTATTAATTAATTATAATTATAATAATTAAAATAAAAGGTTAAGATTTGATTTGAATAATTAAAATTAATTAAAATGGATGATCAGAATTTGATGTGGAAGGAAACTCAAGCCCCTTTTATAATAGTAGTATAAATAGTATAGATATAGATTTAAAAACTAATTGATAAATGCATTATTAATGAATTTAAAAATTGAATAAGGTATTCTATTTTTTTTATTAGAATGAATTTTAAAATGAAAAAGGAATATAGACATTAAAAATAAATAATATAGGAAATGATATATTGGTTGACAATTTTTATTATTAATAAAGAAAATTTTAATTAAAATCTTATACCTATGATATTTATGTGAATTATCTTAATTGAGTTAAATGTCTTAAAAAAAAATTATTTGGCCTTCACTTTTTGCTTCGTACGAGGGGATTCCGCTTTTAGGGTTTAAGAAGGGTTCCCCCCGCCCAAAAAAAAAAAAAAAAAACGAAGCGTTCCGAGTACGGATCTTTTGATCACCTCTACGATCCGGGGGCAGTCATCGAAAGCAGCCGGCGGCGTGAGAAGGAGAGGAGAGAGGAATTCCTGAGGGGGCACGCTGGAGGCGGGGCATTGAAGAAACTGGTGGCGTGTGAAAGAGAAAAGGAGTTCATAACACGAGCTCGCTGGCGGGGAGAGGCCGCGGATTCACGTTAAATCCATCGAATTCCTGGATTTAAGGTAAATAGGGGCGAAGCGGAATTTATAATTCTGTAGGTTCTAAGTTTGAGAATTTTACCGTTTGACAGGATTTAAGTAAATTCTTGCTCAAATATTGCTCAAATCGTACTTCCAAACAACCCCTCACCTCCTTCCTATTTGGCATTTGTCTCAGGCGTCCATGTCGATCGCGTCACAGCTTCAGGCGATCAAGTCCGTTATTAAGGGGAAAGATGATCCAATCCGTAGGCCCATCACTCGCCCCTCCGTCCTGTTCGACCCCAAGGAGGCTGCTGATATCGATCTAAGATCGATTATTCCATTAGCACAGTCCGGTAATCATCATTCATCTCCTCGTCTTCTTTAGTCGCTCCCACCACTCATGTTTATGTTGTATGAGGAACCAGGAGGTCTCACTTGTTGTACTATAATGCTGCGATATGTCGTAATATTAATTTGAATTTGCACGTATTTAAAAACTAACTCCCATGCATGTAAATTTTTTTTTTCTAAAAATAGAAGAAAGTGCCATAATGCCAAATCCATAATAATAATAATCAACTCTAGATGTGTTGCCGCCAAGCGAGAGAAAGTTTAGTAACATTTTTGGTTGTGCATTTCCCTCATGCCAGCCCATGAAATTTTTTTTCTTGTGCAGTGTAAATAACTCAAATTTGAATATGGTACACGATATGTTTTTATTTTGAATTGTATTTGAATTCAATATATATTAAAAAATAACCATTAAATCCACAAATCATTACTTTTAGTTTCTTGAATGCATAGAATATTTATCTTCCTCTGAATCATAATATCTATAGTTTTTCATTAATTTGCCTGTAAGGAAATCTATATTCCAAATTTTTACCCAAATTATAGTTTCATGGATTAGCTTCTTTGCCCACATCCGTCCATGTTGTGGGAACCCTTGCCTATTTAACACTGCACCCGAATGTTGGTGCAACGACTCTTGCACACTTCTCGCAATAATCAGGCCATACAGCTTGTGGTTTTAGGGAATACCCTAGCATTAACATAATGTATCTAATTGTTGCCAATAACGGGTTAGAGTATTAAAATATTGAGTTACCGTCAAGTCATCTTGTCAGCAATCGTAATGGATGGTCTCAATTGTGAATAGCTCAGACTTGTTGTCAGAATTGGAGCAGGTCTCTTTAATGGGCTCCCATATTTCTTGGGACATCTCGTAAAGAAGAAAGTTCTCATCGATTTTCTAAATTCATGAAGTTGATGAGCCAATACATGATCTAATGATTCTTTGCTTTCTATTTTCTATAGAAAGGATCGATTTACAGTGGTATAGGGGCTTCACCAGTGAGATAGTCCTCTTTCCCTCTCTCAGAAATAAACATTCTCATTGATTGAGACCATTTCAATAAATTTTGCCCATTAAATTTGTCATTTGTGATGAGAGGAGGAAGAGGAGAAGAGTTGTCTGCAGATCCAGAGTTTCCAGCTTTTAATGCGGTAATATTTGAGTAGGAGGATGAGATCTCGCTATCCATGGATATGGTTGAGTTTTCTCGGTTGAAAGAGAAGATGAATTTTGGGCAAGGGCTACCGGTGTTTGAAGAGAGGTTATCGGCAGGATGATGGAGATTTACCGCCTGCTAAAGGTTGGAAGAAAGGAAGGTTTGCTGCAGGCACTCAGAGAAGGCTTAGGATTTTTTAAAGCTTTGATATCATGAAGAAATTATTTAGAGGAAATTGAATTTGAATTTTATTCCTTGGCATCATTACATATATATACACTCTAGGAGAATAAACATAAAAAAAAGAAATTTAATCTAATCAATTATAATAAACAGAAGAGAAAATTTAATCTAATTGATTCTAATAATTATATCCCACAGATCTTCGAATCAATCCCACGGATCTTGGTGTCAAAAGAGAAAATCTCCCGCTGCAGTCCATGGATATGACCTGTCAAAGCCACGGGCCCCCTCCTTGTGTGATTTAACACTCTCTATTATTATTGTTCCTATGATTGGATTGATGTTGATTTTGTTTTTAGTTCTTGGTTTCTCGAATCATTAGTTTATATAAAAATCATATGGAGAAAATGAGGTTGCAATAATTTTCGATATCTTAGAATAAAAGGTAAATTTTCATATATTTGGTCACTTTTGAAGGTGCATAATTCATCAAAATTTATATTTTAACCATTTTTTATTAGTTTTCTTAAAGAGGTTGTCCATCTATATGAGTAAATCATAATTATATAATTCATCTTTTTGAATTTCATTAGCATTTCATTTTATAATTATAGGTCATTGTTAACGATACTTAGGATGCATATTAGCATTTTAGCATTTATTTGTACCATATCATTTTGCCTAATCGTTTGCACAATATATGTATATCTTGCATTGTGATATTATAAGAAACTGGCTACTAAGACGGACAATTACAAGCTTTTTTCTGATTTTAAGAGGATGTATGTAGAATTTGAGCCTGGTGATAAGGTCATATGTTTAAATCCAAAAAATGCTTCCATCTAGTTTGTTTATTTTATTTGTTACTTTTGTTTGAGGGCATGCTAGTGATGATGGCATAGAAAGGTTGCATTTTTCAAGAATGTATTTCATTGTTTTAGTTTCTTTGATTGACATGATTTCATTCATTGATTTTGTTTAAGTTAATTTTCTAAAGGGATTGAGGGGGTTAAGCTGGACTGTTGAATTTTAGTATCCGAAGTAGAATTTGTTATGGTTGAAATTTTTTCTAGTCGGTTAGATTAATGCAGTGATCTTTGGCTTTATTGAATCAAAGGCGTTTGAGGTGGCGGTCTTTGGCATTATTCATTAAAATATATATAAAAAATTTTCAAAGTTCTTAAGCTGTATTTCAGGTTTGGATGCTCTTATCAAGGTGGACGACCGGTTCACGAGCTACATGTCTACTCTTTTTAGCCATGCAACTCTTGAAATAGACAGGGAGAAGATGACTGCAAAAGAAGAGGAGAAGCTGAACAAGTCAATATGCTCATACCTGCAGCTGCTGGCAGGTCAATTGCATCTTCCCTCTGCCCTTAGGACGTTGGAGTATCTCATTCGTAGATACCAGTACGTTGTTCTTATTTAAGCAGTGTCTTTGCAATTCTTTAGAATTTTATTACTTTTGCACACTGAATTTTTATGTATAGGGTTCATGTCTTCAATGCTGAGGAGCTTGTTCTATGTGCACTACCTTATCATGATACTCATTTTTTCGTCCGGATTATTCAGTTGATGGATTTTGGGTGAGGAACCGTTGATGTGATTGCAATTTTTCTCATCTCTTCTCTAAATTTGTGTTTTGTAATAATGTAGAAACAAAAAGTGGGCGTTTTTGGAGGGTGTGAAGTCGTCTGGTGCGCCACCTCCAAGAAAGGTTATTGTGCAGCAGTGCATTCGAGATAAAGGAGTTTTGGAGGCCTTATGCAACTATGTAGGCATCCTTTTATCTAAACTTTGTATTCCTTTAGTTGGATGTTGAGATATGTATTTTTTGGTGTTTTTTGCAGGCATCATCAACTAAAGATTTCAAGCATTCAAGACAAGTTATCTGCTTTTGCACTGCAGTAACTGTGGAGGTTCTTGGTTCTCTTCCAAAGCTTGATACTGATACAATACAAAGAATTTTAACCTTTGTATTCAATGGGTTTAATCCTGTTGTTGGTGGAAGTCCTGATCACGTGGTGAGTTATACTGTTTAGATTGTGCCTCTGGCCATTTTTGGTTAGAATTATTTTTAATTGCTCTCTCTCCCATGAACACAAATATGCTTGACATTTTTATTTGAGCCTATGCATATTTTCAACTTTTCAAATATAATATATTCAAAATTTTAGTTTTATGGCATAGCAGTTGTTAAAAAATGCAGCACTATGGATTATAGATGGAGGCTATCATTGTGAGACTATAATAATAATAATCTTTCTCTTTAGGTGTGGTGTTACTTCTTTATAGCCTTCTTCACTCTTTCTTATTTTCAAATGAAGAAATCTAATGAAGAAGGAAAGCTATGTCGAACGAAGCATTATGCACTGAAGCAACATCTTTTAGCAAGAAGTGAATGCTTTGGAATGATAGTTATGTGAAATAATAACTTTTAAAGGACAAACAGTGAAATTGATTCAGAAAAATCATATCAATTTCGGAGAACCAATTGATTTAATGTTAGGAAGATCTACTATGCAAGTAATTTTTACATTATGACAAGTAATGGAGAAGCATAGGAAGAGAAAAAGGATATTCATATGATTTTTATTGACTTTAAGAAAACATATGATCAGGTACCATGAAAATTAATTTGGTGTATATTAAGGTTGAAATGTGTGTCAAAGATAGCATGATAGAGCACTGACTAGTATTATAAATATTTGTGGTATGATCTAAGAATTATCGTAGTTTTACATAAAGGATCAACATTGAGTATATATTATGTATATTTTATCGGTTATTTAGATGCTTAAAGATGATATTTAAAGCAGGATGTTGTGGTGTATGCTTTTTGTAGTTATAATTATTATTGGCAAGGCATCTATTGAAATAAATGAAAAAATAAAACAATGGAGAAAATGGTAGTGATTTTAGAATTTTTAGACTAAAGATTTAAATATATGATATATGATTTTAATTGGTATGATATTAGCAATGGTCATTCTATATTATTAGATCATAATATACTACTTCAGTGTGATAGGTTTTAAATATCTTGAACCTATTATACAAAAGTATAGATATATAGGTGAAAATGTGACTTCTAGAATTAGTATTGGATAAATTGGAGAAGTGTCTCACGAGTGTTTTATGCTAAGAGGATGTCATGGAGGCTTAAAGGTAAAATTTATATAGCCTCAATTAAGATAGTGTGTATGGATCTTAATATTGGGCAATGAAAGGGTCATTGATATCTAAGCTGAGTTACATAAATAATAGTATTAAGATAGATCTATGATTAAATTAGGATGAATAAATTAAAGAATGATTATATTGGAGGAAAGGTTGGAGTGACATTTATTGAAGATAAGGTGATTGGAAATAGAGTAAGTTGGTTTGAACTTGAAGGGTAGAAAAGTACATGTTAAGCAACTTGATAGAATTAGTATCTGAGCATTGAGAATGGAAAGAAATGGACTAGAGTTTACATGGATAGAAGATGCAAAAAAAGATTTACAAAAAAAAAGGTTTAACACTTCATACAATACTCAATATAAACGGAGGAAAAAATAAGAATTCATAACTTTGACCCTAAATAGTTGGGATATGACTAATGATGATGTTGATGACGAGCAAAATATTTAAAATAATACAAGTATAACATTTACTTCCATTGTCTTGCTGATGTAGGGTGCTTTAGGTTTAGGGTTTCTAGTGTGAAATAATATTAGATATTGAAAAGAAACCTAAAATTTTTTTTTTGGACAAACTCTTAAGTTTTGCTTACCTTTGATGAAAATAAAACAACTGAGAGAAACTAATTCAGATGAAAAATTCAATGTTCTACTAGAAATAAGAATAATGAATTCAGGATCAATAAAGTCACCAACTTTTTTGTAATTCATGCACTTGATGGAAGCCATATTGCATCAAATTGGACCAAATTCAATCATCTTTCAAACTAGTAGCAAAACATAGAAGATGAAAATAAGAAGTAAGGAATATACCATAAACCAAGCTCCTCACTTGTAAAAGGTTATAATTTATTCTAAATTTTTAGTCTCTTTATCAAGGAATTGAATTTTAGAAATAGATGAAATAACATATCTAAACAAAAAATTTATTCAATCATTAATTGAGTTTTAGTACATGTTTCCTATCTTAATTTATGATAACAAAGGTAAGAAATCCTCTTTCATAAGCTTTAATGCCCTTAAAGATGTACAAATATGAGCCACTGAAGATTCTTTCAGAGCTGCATGAGGGACGAAAATAGAAGTTAAAGAATGGATTAAAGCTTCATGAAGGATTTGCTGACAAAAAATCCGTAGAATAGAGAGCAGAAGGATATAAGATTTCCCAAAAAAAAAGCAGAAAGCTTGTGATAGTACTGGACCTAGCTAATAGAAAATTCCACATGATTAGCTCACAACAAGAATAAGCCTGTGGGCTCCGAAAGTTCGGCCCCGGCCTCCGCCCGCTTTTTATTTTCTGAGGGGGGGAGTTTTAACGAACTAAGTTCCGGGGTAAATTTTGGAAGGCAGATGAGATAGTAGATAAGACACTACCCAGAGATTTCGCCCTCATTTTGCGAGGACTTTATGATCTGAGTTCTGGTTTCCTATAGGCGCAAGCCCCTATAGTTAATTACCCCTCCCGGTAACGAGAGAGAACTTTCGATTAAGGTTAGTCGTCAATCAGATACGCAGAAATACGTATATCTGGCATATAATAGCAACAATGGGTTGAAGGTTTGAAAGTGTTGGAGAATTTGATATTTAAAATAGAAATTTCACCATCTTGCACTTAAAGCGGATGGTGGGGGAATGCATGATAGACCCGATCAAGATCCCATGGTTCCGTCATCCCAGGCCATCGTGTTCCCTGGTCTACTTAGTCAGAGGAGGTAGTCGACCCAACCTGACAGAAGGATCCTTGTCGGCAGCCATGGGTTGCTTCGTCCAAGGGTACCTTATAGACCTGGGGGGAGTGTTTGTCTAAGGGGACAAATTTGAATCCACCTTAGCTAACAGAGGGCTTTGTGCCCTATCGATCATATCCTATTGATTCATATCTCAAGGATTTGATGCCATTGGGGAGCATACGGGCTCTGGCCATAACCATAATATAATGGTGCCATTTGGCGGCGACCACCTGGTTCAGAGGGCCCCGAGTCATAACCGTTTATCCTGCAGTGCCATTTGGCGGCGAAACTGCCGGTTAGAGGACTCGTACCACGTCCTTGCTGGCAGGAGATTGTTTGAGAATGGATCCTAGTGATATTTTCGACTAGGCATGAGCTCTTTGTGAGCTGAAGTAAATTTTAATTTGGCCACCTCGGCAAACTGTTGCGGAGGGTGGATGAATTTTGCTTTAAGTATTTTGATAGTTGGATTTCAACTTTTAAATATTTTTAGAGTTTGGGATTTGAGAATTTTTGTGAAGTTTTGGAGTTTTGGGTGGTATTTGAAATGATCTGTGTGGACCCCTCCGGTTGAGATTTGCATTCAACACGGCCATCATCGGGGTGTCTTTGAGGTCACTTAAAAATATTTTAGGTTTGAGGGCATTTTGAAATATTTAAAGTTAACCCCTCCGGTTGAAATCTGCAATCAACGCGGCCATCATCGGGGTGATTGGGATTATTGATGTTTGTGGATTGAATCTTGTCAACTCTGTCTATCTGCTAACAGAGGATCAGGTTTCGTAGGCTTTGGACCTTTGTTAGTGAATTCTCTTGATTATAGGCCCTAAAAGCCTAATATGAACTATAAAATAAATATCCCGGTCGATCTCGCGACCGCATATTTATTTAATAGTTCGAGCCGTGTCAACTCTTATCTACCTAAATAGAAGGATCGGGCTCGAACTTGAATTCACTTATTTACCCGCGCAGCATCCCTAGACGTCACGTGTGTACCAATAATACGCTCGTCAGGGCTCATGCGGGTGTTTGGGGGCATTTTATAGTTATTTGATGAATCTTGTCGACTCCTACTTACTTGCTTTAGGAAGATCAGGTTCAAATTTATTGACCCGCGCAGCATCCCTAGACGTCACGTGTGTGCCAATAACACGCTCGCCGGGGCCCATGCGGGTGTTTGGGGGCATTTTATAATTATTTGATGAACCTTGTCGACTCCTACTTACTTGCTTTAGGAAGATCGGGTTCAAATTTATTGACCCGCGCAGCATCCCTAGACGTCACGTGTGTGCCAATAACACACTCGCCGGGGCCCATGCGGGTTACGATTGTATTTACCCCTTTTGTGTCCCTATGTGTATACAAATTAAGGTGCACGTGCGGGGGCACTTTTGGAAATATTTACTGCTCAGCTATGTGGAAGACCCTTATTTGGATACAGCATTCTATTTAGGAGCTCGTACACGCCTTCTGTCTGCTTGCATGGATGTTGCAGATCCGATGGCGTGGCGTTGCGGTTGCCCATTATTTTATACAAGTAGACTGTCGTGCACTACTTGTTGCTTTCTGTAGGTAGATTGTAGTGCACCAACGAATCTCCTGCTTTTGGTTGTATGTGCTTGCATCTATTGCAGTTTCTTTCACATTCGCTCGCAAATAACAAGTTGAATGCATAATGGGTCTTCTCCAATAGCTCATGGGTGCCTGCACTTGCTGCATGTCATCCTCCCTTGCTTGCGATGGATCAATGTATTTGCTGACCACCTGAATGGTAGTTGATCGTAGGGGAATGGTCATATTCATTGCATATCGGTCCTATGTTCGTGGGCGACACCCGCTTTCAGTGACTTGGCGCGATGTGCATACTTTAATTAGGGGTCGTACAACCCGTGACACATAACAGTGTGCATTTTTGTTTCTTTTTAAAGACATATGTTCACGGGATGTACGAGCCGCCTAACTTCAACAGTTGGCGTGCACGCTACCTAAAGCACTTGTGCACCCGTGACTTGCAGTGTGATTGACGTTATCACCCTATCACGAAGGGTTTAACCGAAAAATTACCGGGGATATGCAGGGGTTCTTACATGTTTACAATTAATGTAATTGTGTTTTGTAGGAAAGGTAAATAATTTTTTTTACTTTTACTTTTCCCCTTTTAAGAAATTACCGCCCGTATTCAGGTGTATTTATACTCGTATTTCATCTGTTGGTAAATACTCAAGAAATCTAAAGCTGGAGCCTCGAAACAGCATCTTAGGATCCTAATCTGATGGGGCCCGCAGGTGTACCTTCCTTGTCCTTTAGCAAAGGGATCCTAGGCTGGAGGGGCCCACAGGTGTACCTTCCCTTGGGTTACGCGGTGATCGAGGCGACGAAGGCGAATAATGACGACGAAGTGAAACCTTGGAGAGCTTGGAGGGAGGAGGCCGTCGGTTGGATCGCAAGAGAGGAGGGTGTTCGGATGGGGGGCGGCTTCTTGCGTGAGGAAGAGTCGTGGAATGAGAGGGGGGGTCGGTTGGGAGAGTTATGAGGGAGTTATGAGGGTTTAAGGGTATTTTGGGGATTTTTTTATTTGAATTTTCTTTTTTTTTTTTGAAATCTCTTTTTCTCTCCCTCTTTAAATGATGTTTATAATTAAATGGCATAAATTTTTTTTCTTTTTTTTTAAAATCGTGCATCGAGTCGGTCGCTACGTCATCGTCGTTCGTGTATGTCGCCTCGATTTGCGCGCGAAATTTAAAATTTCCGCCGATCGGCGACCCCAATCAATATGGGTGTCGATCTTAGCTGTTTCCGTTGCTCCGGACGGATCGGCGCTGTCCGTTTCGCGAACGGAGACCATCTCGGCGATCTTGGGTTTTGGGTCGATACACGTCGGGTGAATTACATGGGGTTTCGAGCCCTTCACCTTGCGCGGTCGACTCAAACCCGACACTAGTATGAGGGTCAACAAAACCATCTTCAGTGATGGTGATTCAAATACCATTTATACTTTTTTTTGTTAGGTGACATCTTAGTTGCACATTCAAAATTCTATTTAAAGTAAAAATAATAAAATAAACCCAAACAACTTTGAGGCTGATCATCTTATTGCAGGCATTCTGCTTTTTGGACCATTGTAGACTTGTAGGTTTCGCCCCCCAACAAACAATAAAGAAAGTGCATTCTCATTTAAAAAATGTGATGTTTTTTGGGAAGTGCATGTTATGGTTTGTTACAATTGTTGATATAGTAAAATTTGTTTAAAGCAGAATTCAGACATGGTAGTTACCTTCAGTTTTTTTATCTCTGATAATAGAGGAAGGAAGTGTATGTATTGAGTAATGCAATCACTACCATCGTAATCTTGCTTTAAAATACTAATCTTATTGATGTTTTTTTTTTTTTTTTGGTAAATAAGCAACAGGGATAGGTCAAGTTGATTCCGTTGTGTAGATCAGTTTGAATAATGCAATCACTACCTTCACTAATGTTTTTTCAAAAGTGAAGTCCAGATTGAATAATAAACTAATGTAGATACTTGGACCAGTGCTATCTATCCCATCACATGTTTGCTTTAGCTAATTCTTCTGAAGGCAACTCAAACTCTTTTCTTTTTTGTTTTGTTTTGCAACTTTCTTCTTCAGTTTTTTTCTTATCTTAGTTTTTCTATCAGCAATTACGTTGATGCTGTGGTTCATTTGTTGCCATTCCTTGAACATTTGTTGTAGAAGTGCAAGCTACTGAAATTAAAGCTTCTGAAAGGCTTTGTTTTTTTTGAAGGCATTTTTGGTATTTTTTTGCGGTTCTGATTTTTGGATTAATTTTGTATGTGCAACTTGTGTGTGACATATTTCCTATCATCTCTACAGGCAGGTGCACTAATGGTTGTAGGCTTAATGGCAACTAGAGCCACATTGGCATCTAAACTTGTTCAAAATTTGGTTTTTGTCATTGCGCGGTTCGCTCAACATGAGGCTAGAAAATCATCCGACTTGCCAATTCTTCGTGTTACAATAATGGCCATAGTTACCCTTGTTCAGGTAACGGTTCAAATTTATTTTACTCTGTTGGGGTAGTTTTTGTGATGTTTTTAAAGCCAACTTTTATCGTTAACTTGTTATGCAACAAGTCTAAGATCCTGCTAATGGGTTTGCTATACTTTCAGGGTTCCGAATTTATATTAAATTACTAGAACTGAGCTGTAATGAAACGTGTCCTGATATCTGTTGCTACCATTTGACTATTAGGTGTTTTGAGGGAAATGTCAATTTTCATCTAAAGCTTTGGATCTTCTGTGAAGGGTTTGATGTGTAATCTATAGGGAAAGTAGATCTTTTCAAGGCGTTTAACCTCATTCACCTTAAAATTGTGAATCTTTTTGTTGTAAAAATGCATTGACCTGGTTCTCAGATAGCGTAGAATTTATTCTGCCTACACTGGTATTCTAGAAGAGCATATAAAGCAAATACTATGGAGATGAGTTGTGTATCTGTAATTGCTAGGATAACGCTGCTTGGATCATGCTTTTTATTAATTTTGAATGAAATATTCAGGAAGAGCATGCTTTTTATTTTAAAAGGCATTGTTTTTAATTATTTAAAAGGCTTATATTATGAATCATATCATTTCCTTTTGTTTGTACTTTGTTTCCCTTTTTTCATTAGTGTTATTTCTTAAGTGCTTGTAGAGGTGGATTTATTTTTTAGCTGCTGTGGTCGGTTTATGAAAAAGCTAAAATAATTGATCATGTTACTCACAGGTGATTCTTCAAATCTAGGGTTTTTCCTAATGCAGACTAATGCAAACTGCTATTTTGAATGTAAATGAAAAACAGAGACACAAAATTAACATGCAATTATAAACTAACCCAACCACTTGTGATGTAGGTGGAAAAATTGAACTCCGCGTATGCAACTTGTTGTGATTTGTGTGTACCAATTGGATCTTGAAAGCTCTCAAATGATTACTATTGATTTCATTCATTCAATATTAGTCATTCATGTGGAGAAAAAGAGGCTAGGACAAAGTATTATTCTCTCTCAAGTTCCAATGGCGTGTAATAAGTTGATGCTAGTTTAGGTAGACTTTTCTAAGAAAAAGAAAGGAAATTAGTCTATACCAAAATAAGAAGAAGATTTATAATATTACACCTTGGCCAAAAAATTATATTTAAATATGATAATTTTCCCAATGTAGTTCATTCAACCAAATTTTGGACTATTCAAATGAGTTGGCTTAGTCATTTAATGCTTATTTTCTAACGCTCCTCCTCAAGATATTAATAGATATTTTTCATTCCTAGCCTGAATGCAATAGCTTGAAACAACTCACTGTTTTAATCCCTTGGTAAGCCCATCTATATGCTATTGATTAAAAAATGCATTGGCTGTGCAAATCGAGCGACTATTTAGCTTTTCTTTAATGAAATTTCGGCTATGTTTTGTTCAATCATGTTTAAACTATGTTGATTGCAATCTTATTCTTACAACAAATTATCATTGGGCTCCACTGAATCTTCAAATCTTGTATAATAAGTTAAGTAACAATATCTGATAAACGACGCCCTGAGCCATTGCTCGAAACTCCACTTTAGCAGTTGATCTTGCCACCATATTTTTTTCTTACTTCCCATGTTACAATGTTCCCACTTTATCCAGAAGGTGGTCTTCTTTAAACAGTAAATTTGACATAATCAATATCTGCACACTTCAAGTATTGAACTTGTGGTTTTTTTGAACAAATTTTTTTTCCCTGGAGTTCCCCTGCATTACTTGATTTACAATGTACAAGTGAATTTCCGTTGGATTTTTTGTAAACCAACTGGTCATGCTAGCAACATAGGTAATATTTGGTCTTGTGTAAGAAAGATTAACGAGCCTTCCCACCAAGCGTTAAAACACTTCCTGTCCATTGCATCATCCTTTTCAGCTTCTCAAAGTTTGTGATTATGATTTATTAGTGGTTTGCATGTTAATTTTTCTGTTTCTTTCAGAAGGTCCATGTAATACTTTTGTTGAGAGATGATGATTTTGTCTAGACTGTGCAACTTCAATTCCTAGGAAGTACTTCAACCTTCCTAGGTCTTAAACATCAAACTCTTTGGTCAAACATTTCCTTAAAACTTATTTTTCCTTTCCATCACTCCTATTTACAATTATATCATCATCATACACGGAAGGACCGTGACTCTCCGAAAGTTTTAGTGCTTGATGTACAATAGATGATCTCATTGACTTTTTTTGTATCCCATAACTCGCATCACTTTTACAAACCTTCCAAAGCATTCCCTTGAAAACCTCTTCAACCTATGCAATACTTTTTTTTTTTCAATTTATATACTTTATTAGTTGCAATATTTCTACCAAATCATGGTGAAATTTGCATATGAATATTTTTTTTGAGGTCTCCATGTAGGAATGCATTTTTGACCTCCAATCAAGTGTTAATTGCAATTATCTTCCACAAAGAGTATAACTCTGACAGCATTCGTCTTGGCATTTGGAGTGAATGTCTCTTGATAATCTATGCTATATGTCTCTTCAGTAGCTAAGATTGCTTTGCACCTTGCTATTGATCTGTTGCTTGGAATTTTATAGTGAAAACCCATTTGCATTCCACTGGCTTTTTTCTTGTAGGTAAATTCACTGGGTCCATGTTTTGTTTTTTTTCAAACTTCCATCACTGTGTTCATATTTTATTTCGAATTTTTTATTAGAAAAAGCTTCAAATAATATGGTAGGAATGCAAATATTTTTTAGGTTTACAAAGAAACTCTTTTGAGATATTGAAAACTTATTTTAAATGACAGAATGAGGAGTTGATACAAGTGCTGCTTTGTGCATTTTCTTCTTCCCTTAATGCATTTGAAGATCTTGATCTGGATTTCTTCCCAAATTACTCAGTGATTTAGTTTGTATAGTTTGAAACTTTCACCTAATTTCCAAGACTTAGATCAGATATTTGTGTTGACGCAGGTTCAAACAAATTTTTTCTTTTGAGCGAACTTTTTCAAACTGAGGAAACCTTTCAATAGTAGGCAAATGAAATTTGGAGATAGATTCATGATGTTTCATATGAGACACAAGCATTTGATGAATTACGAAGGCATGAGCTTCAGGCATGAGGGGTAATGAATTTTGATGATCAAC